>JAJMHJ010000002.1:0-307917 GCA_030583035.1 Yamadazyma taylorii | reverse complement strand
GTAGAGCATATAGCAATTGAATGGATGCCAATATAGTCAGTAGAGTTGATGTTATTAAGCAGCTAACGTTGTTAGAACAGCTACAGAGGATGTAGTTACAACAGTTACAGGCAATGATATTACAACAGTTAATATAGTCAGTGAAGTCGGACAGTTAGATATTAGACACCCGAGCCATGTATTAACAGGAACTACACAATACGATTCTGTACATTGTCTTGAATCGAGCGATGAGGAACTGTGAAACACCTAGAATTAATGAGGGTTGGCGGAGGAGGAGTTAAGGAAATGATAGTACGTTTGCAAGCGGAAGTAATAGGAATTGAGCAAGGTGGGTCCAGAAGTTCACATTCATGGTTCTAATTACGGTATTAATTTCCAAGCTTATCTCTACGGTCCCCTGGCAAATAGGAGATATCAAACCATGATACTTGCTGCTGTTTATTCCTAATTGGGAGGTTTGCGTCAGGGAGCCCGTAAAAGGCGCCGGGCTGTATGCAAGAACGTCTACGAAGGTACTACTACTTCTATCATTATCATTACTAACAGGTCCATTTTTTCTACTACCACTATAGAACAGAAGTATACATATTATCAAGATTTGATTGATCCATTTAAACAGGGTAGCGAAACATAATCAAGCGTAGCCAGACTGACAAGAGACTTACGGGTTTTCCCCGTATTGTATTGGTGATTCGTATGCAACTTGTATGATGTCACCATGGCAATTAAATATCACCACCGCCCCCAACTTATAGTCCAACTACCAACTACTATAAGTTGGGGGTCTAGTGGGGGTAGAAAATATAACTGATATGACTTGATCTGAAACCAATTAACTATATTCAAAAGTTATATCTTTATACCTTACAATTGTCTGATCTTAATGCGAACCATTGCATGAAAAATACCATTGAAATATTTTTTTTATATTCGCTTATGAGGGTATGGTTATGATGCTTGATGGTGATTGTCACAAAATAAGGGGCTTACGGATACCACATTAAGCCTACATAGTTTTTTATATTTATTTGGGTTTTCTATTTTTAGTGCTTGTCTACATATATTGAATGTCAAGAGAAGGGATTCTAATGAGGAACAACCCTATTAGTGGGAAATATTTTGTTGGTAAATGTATAAGCATGTGTATTCTATAAACTGGGAAAGTCCAAGCTAGAAGAATGTACGACCCTCACCGAGAGAAATCAAAACGTAAAAGATGTTAACTCCCCTTCAAATAATTTGGCACTAATCAATCAAACCAAGAAATATGTACATCACCAGTTCAATCAAGTGGAAATATCCCTATGATTATATCTTCAGTTAGAGGAGGAGAAAGGATTCAATCAGAAAGAAAATTAAAGAAAACAAGTAGCAAAAGCTCAAATATAGAAAACTATCTTGATTAGTAAAACCCTGGACCATCAATCATTGCAACCGTAACCTTTGACACTATATTTAGCCATGCCTGCGCACGATGTCTTATCAACTGGTGGCCTCTTTTTCTTCTTTTTCGCAACAGTAACGATATCAAACATGAAGAAAGAGAAATTATTACCGAAGGGACTATCATGAAAGGAAGTTACTGCTTTGACAAATCAAGAAGATTTTTAAGTATATTGCAGGAAGGGGCATGATATGAATTACCACTATAGGAGTTACCATTATAGGAACCACAATTAAGTGCTATCAGCTATTGGTGTAACCTATGTGTATTAATAAATTCCTAAAAAATCCGAACTGTAAACATCATCAAATCAGCAGTTGTAGCTAACGCGGTGACTGGATTCGCCGCAGTAATCACTGTAGCACCTCCTCGCCTAATCACGTTCATGCTCCCATTCCGCACTCCTAATAAAAACCAACGTGCTTTAGTTTTGACACAAGTTGCAGCCACTAGGTCGCAAATTACAAGAGAACCACATAGATTCTTGGCTTCATTACCTTACCTAACAGATCAGTATTCCCATGATTAGTTATATTCACCCCACCAGTAAGCATTAATTCAACATAAGGCCATAACTCTCTACCACTTAAAATCTAGACCTTCCCTTACCAGATTCAGTAGTTCCACTGAAGGCCCTAAAAGTTACAGCCACTTCTGCCTCGAAACAAACCGCAGCAACACGCAGCTGACGATCTCTCTCTCTCTTTTTTTTTTTTGCTTTTATAATTCTTAATTACCACTTTGTTGAATTTTTGTGTTTGCAATTACACTTTTACATAAAAAGTTAGGAGCCTATAAATCATTATGTTGTTCAATAAAGCGTTGTTATGGGGATTACTCCCAATTATTTCCACCGTTACCGGGAAAAGCAGTGCTAAAGAAGCAGATGTTCTTCAATTTGAAAACTTCGGATATGATGGAACTTATTGGCATGTAAGTGAAATGAATGATATTTATTCAGATGATTGTTCATGTAAATTAAGTGATGATACAGTAAGTTTTTCAGGAGCCAATTCCCCAATTAATGAAGAAGTATCAGTTCATTTTAGAGGACCATTAGTATTAAATAAATTTGGTTATTATGTATCAGAAAGTTTTAAATTAGATGGTAAAGATAACAAAGATTGGTCAAGATTAGCTTATTATGATTCTGAATCGCAAACTGCTGATAATGTTACATTTTTAACCTCAGCTGGTAAAAACTCATCTTGTTTAGGTAAAG
Organism: Yamadazyma taylorii; assembly: GCA_030583035.1. Taxonomy (NCBI): domain Eukaryota; kingdom Fungi; phylum Ascomycota; class Pichiomycetes; order Serinales; family Debaryomycetaceae; genus Yamadazyma; species Yamadazyma taylorii. The sequence goes on along the minus strand of JAJMHJ010000002.1, from coordinate 305,248 downwards.
CCTTAACCTTTGCTGATTCAGATGGGACTTCTAAAGCAGATGATTCAACCATTTTAGCTAAAGATACTTTAATTAAATCAGCTGATGAATATGTGATTTTTTCAAATATCTCATGTGATGCTTCTGGAGCAAATAATGATTGTGGGGTTTATAGAAAAGATAATGAAGCATATCATGGATATTATGGAACCACCAAAATGTTTTTATTTGAATTTACTATGCCAGAAGAAACTGATATTTCTAAAGGGGATGTATCTAATTGGAATATGCCAGCCATTTGGTTATTAAATTCCCATATTCCTAGAACTGCTCAATATTCTTTAGATGCTAATTGTTCTTGTTGGAGATCTGGTTGTGGGGAATTTGATATTTTTGAGGTTAAAAATTACACTGATGATCAAGTTCAAAAATTATATTCTACTATTCATGATTATCAAGGTACTTCTGATATTGAATCAGGTTTACAAATTGATGGTTATTTTGATAGAGATTATTCCGCTACTATGAGTGGTGGGGTTGTATTTGATGATGATGGAAATGCTGTTGTTTTCATGTCTAATTCTACTACTTTTGATGATTCTATTAGTGCTTCTAATATTTCTAGTGTTATTAGTGATTTAGGTACTCCTGTCACTATGGAATTAAAGGATCCTTCTTCTTCTGGTTCAAGTGGTGACGATGATTCTTCCAGTTCTAGCTCCGAAGATTCCGCTAATGGTTTATCTAACTTCAGTGCCCTTTTCATTTCCTTAATTACATTGTTTCTCTTTTAATTGAAACGGTTATCAATGGGTATAATGAGTTTATAGTGGTTAAATTTACAGTGGTGTTTAGGTATATAGATAATAGAATTTCATTTCAGTTTAATAGAACTATGGGACCCGCATATGTGGATAATCATATGAATCGATAGGGATCAATACTTAGAGGTCAATTGCGCTTTGTACAGCAATAGGTGATTGAAAAAGAAAGTCCAATCAACAGATCTTGCAGCGTAGTTTTAATCTAATCTCTGTTCAAATTCTAGATCTGGCTGCAATTGAGGTGAAATTCTATACAGCAAGATTAGAAAAACAAGACAATAAGAGAGAGTGAGAGAGAAAGAGAGAGGGAGAGAGTGAGAGAGGGAGAGAGTGAGAGAGACAGTAACAATCAAACAGTCTGAACTAGACTATTACAAACCCAATAGGATCAACTCCTATACAGCCATGATCATAAACGCTACACAACATCAAGCAATGTTACCATCAATAATATGAAAAGGTACAACTTGAATCAGATTTATCCAGAGCCCCTTCACCAAAATAAGAAATAAGGGTAAAAATAAGCACCTCTGATCGAGAAGCGCTCTATTGTCTAGTAATCATTTCGCAATTAGCCTCTTTGTTTTAGACCCTTTGTGCAAGCTCCTTTGCATTTGGTTATGTAAATATATATTCTATTTTTGACTAAATTGGTTACAATATTGGCAGTGTTCAGTTGAAATAGAGTTGGCGCCTGAAATTATATGTCTGAGCAATCCAATGAAGGTTTTAACTGTGTTAGGCTTGATTATGATATCTTTGTTATGAACCTAGAGTTAAACTGTTGCCAATAATGACAAAGATAGGCTTGGTTAGTCTCGAAATTTATGATTGTAAAAAAACTTAACCGATGAATTTGTTAATAGTGGGAGCTATTTAATGGACTCGATCTCCTGTGGTGATTCCAGGGTTTGTATTATATTCAAAGGCCAATAATTCAATCGTTACATCTAGACAGTCTACTTTCGTTTGTCTCACTTAAAATGGTTCTAAAAGACTTAATCGTTTGTCTTTTGCTTTTTACAACCTATATCACAGCCCTCCCCTTTCATTATATCATCACTAGAGATGATAAAATTCAACTTAATGATTCTTCAACCATTAAATCGATTTCCACAAAGCTTCCTTATAAAGACCCAAACGATATCTCTGATGATTTATCTAAAAAGACAGATTCATTATTCTTTCATGATGATACATACACTTGGTCAGATATATGCAATGGAACCAAAGCACCAGTTGTATGGCCAGTGGCAGTAGCTGGTAAAGTGTTAGCTGATACTGAAGATGAAGATCTTATTAATAAAGCTTTAAGTTCTTTAAAAGCATACAGAGCCTCTAGTGGAGGGTATTCAGCTAGTATGGGTGGGAATCCACAAATCTATACCGATGATAATGCTCAAATATCTTGGGTATTCTCATCAGCTTATTCTACCACTAATGATAACTCCACCTTATCAGAAAATAAGAATTTGACGGGATTTTTACAGGAAAATAAAGATAAACAACGTGGTGGGATTAAATGGTTAGTTACTAGTGATTATATAGCTCTGATTTCTAATTTAGAAACCGCAGTTGCAGCAATGAAACTTAATTCCATCAGTGGAGATGATGAATTTGTTCCTTTAGCTAAATATTGTATTGTTTGGACCTTACAAAATCTTTTAGATAATTCAGATACCAATGATGATTTCATCTATGATGGAATGTATGAAGATGGAAGTCTCAATAAGGGGAAATTGACTTATACCATTGGGACCCTAATCTCAGCTTGTGCATATTTAACAAAGATTGGTGATACTGAGCAAAATTGGCAACAAATAGCAGTTACAATGGGAATAAGATTTATTTCAGCTGGGGAATTAAATAACCAATTTTTCACTGATGGTCATATTAATGATATTATTGAAAGATCTCATCTTGTATTCGTAGGATTTGCAGATTTATTAGAACTTACCACTCCCCAAGATGATCATCAACAAAAAGCTTATAAATCATTTAAACAATTAATCACTAGAGAATCAAGGTATTTATATGATCAATATTCTGACACCATTAATAGTGATTCTTGTCCTTCTAACGAGTTCAATGATTTGTTAAAATATTCTTCATTAGCTCAAGTGTTCCATGCTGTTAGCAGAGTTGTGGATTTGATCTAATTAGATATAACAACCGGTTTGTTTTATAGAACTAATAAATATTAATTTATAAGTAATACCTCATTAATCGTATGATATCATAACATAACGGTTCATTTCCTTTAAAGGGAATAAATATTTCTCCTTCATGGTTTATACTAGGGATATTAATAATCGCCATTTTTTCATTCACTTGGATCAAATCACCCGAAGAGGATAGTTTGATACCAAGGTTATGGTCATTTATATTCTTATTGTTACTATCAATCAATTTTAATCCAGCTTTAACTCGATCCTGTAGATCTTCCTGATACTTTTCACTGAGATTTTCCATAACACGAGTCATTCTTAAGATTTTATTATCAGTTTTATTTCTATACTTCAAAGACAAATATCTCATCCACCACCCTTTAAGGTGTATATATTTCATATAATTTCGATTCCCCAATATATAACTAGGAGCAACGATTTGTTTATGATCGGGTTCATCATAGCTGGGGACAAGAACATAAGAGCCACCATTATTTCTATCAGCCTCTACTATTAGTCGGATTAAGCTACCGTTGGGGAATCTAAAACTAGTGGTATCTTTATGAGTTCTAACCAAACTTTTAGCAAATGGGTTTGCTTCTAGGCTCTCTTGGCACCGGTTTTGTTGGTATAGTTGGGGAGCATGAAACTTTTCAATAGAAGGAACCCATTTTACAGGATTGCTGATGATTGGATGTTTCAAGTATTGTTTCATATGTAGTTTAGTAGGGTGTAATGGTTTGGACATCTCATTATAACTAATAGTTATTTTTTGTGAGTCGCAGTTTCAGGATTATCGCAAATCATTAATCTGAAACAAAAGTTGCAGCCATTTATGCCAAGGGGGGAGCATACACATTTACATAGGTATACACATTTACATCGGTATACACATTTACATAGATATACACAGGTATACACAGGTATACACATTTATATACATATATATTGACCACCTCAACCTTCTTTCTTATGAGCTACTTTTCTATACATTGATATCTGGAAGTTGTCTCATATTGAAATGATTCTCCCTTTTAATTCTGCACTTATGATCTCAAGAATCAAGGCTTTGCTTTTTATCCTTCCTCTTTATACCTGTGTCCCATTTCAGTTGCCAGCTATTACGGTACATGAGACCAAAATTGTGGCCACGGAATATGTTACTGTCACTGCTTGTGGACCTGGTATAGAGACTGGGTGTGTTTTGCAGGACTCCTCGTTAGTTGAACTGAAAATGTCTGATAACCTGAGCAGTCTAGTACCATCGGATTTGGTTGATGCAGATTTGGTTATAATTTCTTCGGAGACTACTACTAACATCACTGGTATTATTAAGAGTATGGATTTAGAAACGCCAATGACAGACTCAGAACCCGACTCTTCCTTAATGGGTTCAAGTTCAGCAACTTCTCATATATCCAGAAATGATACTAAGAGAATTACCATAAACACAAATACTATCAATTCGAGCTTACCATTGGACTCCATTTCTGATACACCAACTTCATCAATGGATGCCCTTTCTGATACACCAACTTCATCAATGGATGCCCTTTCTGATACGCCAACTTCATCAATGGATACCCTTTCTGATACACCAACGTCATCTTCATCAGTTCTTTCTAGTTCAAATTTAGAAACCTCAACAGCCAGTGATATTAACTATGTTAATAGTTATGATAGCACCAAAGAAGTGCTCTGGGATCGGTTTTGGAACCATCAAAAGAAAAAGTTGAATGAAAATGACCAAATCTGTGAACAATCATATAAAGAACCATCAGTTTGGAATTTAGCAGTTGTAGCAAGAGCTATGATTGAATCAAAGGACATCGATAAGACACATAATATTCTTTCAAACCTTTATGAATATCAAAACCAACAATTAAAAGTATTTTCAGCAAGTACAGCTAAAGATGAAGATATCTATAATGATGATAATGCTCAAATTGCTTGGTGTTATCTTGCGGGTTATCAGCTTACTCAAGAGCAAAAATATCTTGATACTGCTAAAGACATTATCAAATTCTTAATGAATCAAACGGATGATAATGGTGGAACCATTTGGAAATATAAACATGAGTACATTGCCTCGATCTCAACTATTGAATCAGGATTGGCTGCTTTAAAGCTTTATGAAATCACCGGGGAGATTCATCTATTGACATTTGGGAAAAAGTCCCTTGATTTCTTGTATAATTACCTTCAAGATCCTAACGATAAACTATTCTATGACGGGTTGAATAAGGATTATACTGGACTCAATAAAGGGAAATTATCATATACGGTCGGATGTGCATTAAGTAGTTTGAAGATTGTTTTTCAAAATGATGGGTCGCAAAATTCAAATAAATGGTTGCAAAAAATTACAGAATTAGGAGATGCTAGTACTAATCAACAAGGGGCATTTTATAATACAGAGAAGCTATGGAATAATTCTATGAAGTACATCCAATTGTTATATCTGGGATTTAATGACATTTTCACTCTTCCTTATGACTTCCATTCTTATAAATCAGAGGTGATCCGTCAAGCTAATTTTATAGAGACTTATTTAAGAGACCCTCAGGATAATTTATATTTTGAATCGATAAATTCATGTCCCGCCTCACTTCAATTAAAATACGAGAAAGTATACGATACATCAGTGGGATCAGACACCAATATAAATACATGTCAAGGAATTGTATCTAAATCGTTAATGGAAAATGGATCAATTTTACAGATTTTATATCAAATTAGTAGAAATTTTATTTAGCATATATACACATTGATAAAATATTACTGCTCATATTAATCACAAGTTTTGACCACTATGAAATTTAGCTCCAGCATAAATAGCTTTGTCACCTAATTCTTCTTCAATCCTTAAGATTTGATTTAACTTAGCTAATCTTTCAGATCTAGCAGGAGCCCCTGTTTTAATTTGACCAGTTCTTAACCCCACTACAATATCAGCAATGGTAGCATCTTCAGTTTCACCAGATCTATGAGAAACCATAACCCCCCAATTTTCAGAATACGATAATTGAGCAGCTTCAATAGATTCAGTTAAAGTACCAATTTGATTAACTTTCAACAATAAACCATTAGCAGCTTTTTTCTCGATGGCCTTTTTAATAAAAATTGGATTAGTAACGGTCAAATCATCAGCTACCAATTGTACTTTTTTAGATAATTTATCATAATTTTTAGACCAGGATTCCCAATCATCCTCGGCAAATCCATCTTCAAGAGAAACAATTGGATAATTATCAATTAACTCTTCATATAAATCAGCCAATTGATCACCTGTTAACCATTTAGAAGGATCAGAATTTGGGTTTTTGAAGTCTAAATCATATTTCCCATCTTTATAAAATTCAGAAGAAGCAGGATCTAAAGCAATAGCAACTTGTCCTTTATAACCAGCTTTTTCAATGGCAGCAACAATCAAATCTAAGGCTTCTTGAGCAGTCTCGATATCTGGGGCCACACCACCTTCATCCCCGACATTACCAGCAGATTGACCATATTGTTTTTTAGCTAATGATTTCAAGTTATGGTAAACTTCAGAACCAATTCTTAACCCTTCAGAAAAACTTGGGGCATTGATTGGGGCAATCATAAATTCTTGAAATGCTAATGAGCCACCAGCATGAGAACCACCATTTAAAACATTTTGGAATGGAACTGGTAATACATAAGGATCTTGCTTAGTTTTAGAAAGATCTGCAATATGTTTATATAAGGGAACTTCCTTTTCAGCTGCGGCAGCTTTAGCTACTGCTAATGATACACCTAATAAGGCATTAGCTCCTAATTTATTTTTATTAGGGGTTCCATCTAATTTAATAAGAAATTCATCAATTCTTTGTTGATCAACAATTGGAATTGACAGTTGAATTAATTTAGGTCCAATGATATCATTAACATTAGCAACAGCTTTAGTAACTCCTTTACCTAACCATTTAGATTTATCCCCATCTCTTAATTCAACCGCTTCTGATACCCCAGTTGATGCACCACTAGGAACAATGGCTCTAAATAACCCTAACTTGGTAGTAACTTCAACTTCAACAGTTGGATTCCCTCTGGAATCATAAACGTAACGAGAATGAATTTTTTCAATGGACATTTTAATTAGTTAAAATAAGATCAATTAATTAAATTATAATTATTAAATTTAAGAAATGTTAGCCTCTTTATACTCCAGCAATCGAGTTTTTTCGTATCTCCCTGTCCGGGATCTAATCGGTTTTAAGGAGCAATTAATGGTTTTTTTTTTTTTTCTATTTTACGTCAGATGATGCTAAATACTACATAGCCCCATATTTTCATATGAACTAGTGGGGTGATGAGAATTGGAACTACATAGAGAATAACATACGGACTATAAGAAGCATTACACCAATGCACTAGAGCTTACTGTCACTTTAATGTCAACCTACAGGGTGTGATGATTTTTGACATCACCTGTCACTGAAAAATAATTATGCGAGTTGCAACCTCAGCAACAAGCAATTGCGCAGGAGGGCCGCAGGAGGGCCGCAAACCACATGAGAACAACGAGAACCACATGTGAACCGCATGAAAACGGGGACCCCATGAGAATGATAAAACCACCACAGGTGATAAACCTCAATATGCTCATAGAAATGTATATTTAAAAGTCTACTTTGAGTCCCAATTTGAGTTGCACTCCTAGCTCTATCCACACACCATCTACTCTCTAATTAAGCAACCGATTTCAACAAATCAACCACTTTTGATAATGAAAATTTATCGTCAAATTGACCGTTTAAAGCCTTAGCCCCACCAGATCCTAAATAATCCAAACTTTCAACATATAACAATCCCACATGGATTCCACCAGGTTCCATGAATGACTTCATATGGACCTTTTCTGCAAAAGATTCCATTCCATCTCTTAAAACTTCTCGTTCCCCATAAATCATAATTGATTTACCATTAGTAAAACATTTAATCTTACCAAATTTATCAGCATCAATTTTAGAAAATGAAATCCAATTGGCTAATTGTTCATCATTAGGAGTATTGTCAATATACCAAAACCCCATTTCAGGAGATCTAGCTCCTAAATCACCATCAGTATTAACATTATGATTATTGGTATTATAATGAAGAGGTTGAACCCATGGACTAATTAAAATACAAGATTCTGGTTGAACCTTAATAGAATGGAATTGATTAAAATCAAATTGAGGAAACTTATTAAAATAAGCCCGATCATCTGAACCACTTAAAAATTTACAAACAGCTATAGCTAAATTACCACCAGCAGAATCACCAATTAAATGGATTTTTTCAAATTGTTCTTGGGTAACTAATTGATCATAAGTCTTTAAAGCTTCATATATTTGAGTAGGAAATTTCCCATGAGGTTCAAATGATAATGTATAATCAACAATCAATAACGAAAAATCTTTTTGAATTTGTTTTGGTAATGCATGATAAATCATTAAAAACCCGGCAAATTGGGCTTCAAAACAATTCAATACATAACCACCTCCATGGTAATAAACCAACACATTTTTTGCTCCTTCATTCTTAACTAGCCAGTAACTATGTTCATTAAATTGAGTTCCATATTGATTTAAATTCCCTTGTTCAACCATAGGATTGGATTGAAATTTCTTAAATAATTTAATCATTGGTACATAAATGATTTTGGGAATATCGGCCATTTCAAAATTATCAGCTAAATGACATTTGGCTGCTAAATCAAGATTTTTGTATAATGAATTGAATTCTTTATTAGTATTAGAATGGATAGTACCAACCGTAAAATATGAAACGGTTGTTGTTAAAAGCCGAATTGGAATTGTTAAGAATCTGAGAAGAAGTCTTAAACTAATCATGATTCAAATAGTAATATTAGAGGGGAGTATGGAATATAAAGATAGAACCCTATATATAGCTTCTAATGGGAAAACAATTAATGAAAAGTTACCCCTGAACAATATTTATTTAAGCTTCTTGATTGATTGCCCAATGTAATAGCCTGAAACTGATTCTCGGTCAAACCTCACTCTCGTCTATAGTTTCCTAGGAGTACCGAGAAAGTGCTTGAAATACGAGAGATTTACAGTGATGAGAGAGAGAGAGAGAGAGAGAGAGAGAGAGAGAGGATTTAGCTAATACGAACTAACAATATCATGTGTTGTATTGTCCTATTTACTTCATGATTTATGCACTATAACTTCAAATTAGTCGATTCAATAGTCTTTTGTCTTTTGGCATTCCCCCGAACATCAGTCTTTTCACCAGCTTTATTAATAAGAGTAAGATTCTTATTTCCAACCAAAGTACTAGCAACTGAATCAGTCTTTGGTTTCTTCATTTGTTTGAATTGTTTAGATTTCTTTCTCTTATTAGCTCTTCTTAATCTTTGTTTATCTTCTCTAGACAATTCGTCTCTTGAATATGATAATCCTGACTTTAAGGAGATTTCATTTTGGTCTTTATTATTATTTTTATTATCCTTACTATTAAACACTTCTTGTGGAGCCAATCTAGTTTCATTACTAACAAATTCTGGTTGTGAATCTTCCATAGTAATCGTATCATTTTTAATTTCAATAATATCATTTTCAATTGGTTTAGGTTTGAAATTGAATGAAGTCAATGAATCTAATTTATAATTGACTTTATCAAACAATTGTTTAATTTCTTCATGATCTTTAGTCAATTTTTCTTCTTTTTCATTGGTTTCAATTCCTTGATATTTATCTTCATAAATTTCTGCTAATGATTTAGTAGATTTAGTTTCCGATACTTCTGTTCTTTGTCTTTCTGGTTTAATAATTTCATTTAAAAATCGTTTTGGTAAATCATTAAATTCTTCGTTCTTAACTCTTCTTCTAATCAAATCTTCCAAGGTTTCAGTCATTTCTTCTGTCACTATAGGGACTGGTTTACTAACTCTATCAAATTCAAAATCTTCTCGTTCATTTAATAATGAATCTTCTGGTCTTTGTTTAGTATTGACTTCCCCTTTCATAGTCCATTTCTTTTCTTCAACTAATTCATCTTCTAATTGATTAATCTCTTTTTGAAGTTTATCTTGTTGTTTTTCAAATGTGGATTTCTCGTAGATATCATGTCTCATTTCTCCTATAGCATTATTATATTCTTCATCATTAAGACTTTCTAAGTCTCCATCGTCTTCTTCTTCTTCTTCTTCATCTTCCAGAGCTGATTCCATTAATGACTTCTTGGAACCCTTATCTGATATTAGTTGATTTCCGCTATGGGTATTTGGTTTATCGTAAAAATCGTCATAATAATCTACTTCATCTTCTTCATCATTAGCTTCTGCAAGGTAATTAATTTCTTCATCGTCGCCTTGATCTTCTTGATTCTCCATCGATAAAATCTGTTTATTGAACTGATCTATATCGAAGAACTCATCATTTAATCCAAATTCATCTTTTTTGAACGGTACTGGTTTATTATCTGCATCGTCATTATGTTCCTGTTGGTCTCCGGTTTCCTTATCATCTTCACTATTCTCTTCCTCTTCTTCATAATCATCTTTCAAGTTTTCCAAATCTCCAATATCCTCGTCATCCTCATCATCGTCATCCTCATCAGCTCCTTCATCCTCATCAAGTTCCAACCCTTCTTCATTATTCTCTTCTTCTTCTTCTTCTTCTTCTCCTTCTTCACTTTCTTGCTCTTCTAAACTAGAGTCATCTCTACCTTGAAGTTCACTCAATCTTCCCATAACAAAATCAGTAGCATTTTCAACCACAATCTTACTCTGACCAAAGATTTGAGATGCGTCTAATCCTTCTATATAAACTTCATCTAATTTTGAATATTTGGCTATAGAATCAAGAGTAGACTTAATTTGATGATTAAAATAATCACTATCTTTTACTTCCTTCGAAAAGACCTTGGTTGGATCTTCCTGCAACTGCAGTAACAAATCCTGTGCCATTATCGTTAATAAGAAAAATTATCACCAAAAAAAGTTAAAGAGAAAGAAAAAAAATTAATTAAATGCGATGAGATGCGCATCAGGAAATTATCACCAGTCTAAGTGCTCTCATTGATTTATATATGATCATTAGAAGATTTAAATCTAGCTCAAGTTCCTCTAAACGATGGTTAGATCGACAACTGAAAGATATATTTACAAAACAATCCAAAGGGTTGAACTATAAGAGTCGTGCTGCCTTTAAACTTCTTGAGATCAATCAGAAGTATCGAATATTTAATGGAAAATGTACCAATATTGTTGATTTGGGATGTGCTCCAGGGAGTTGGTCTCAAGTAGCAATCAACGAAATGAAGAAGAAAACAAGTGTAGTTCCAAAAATCCTTGGAATTGACTTGATTAAATGTGGTCCTCCTAGAGGTGTTACTTTTCTTCAAGGAGATTTTATGACTCCAGAAATTCACCAACAAATCATTCGATATTATGACGGTCAACCTATACAATTATTATTAAGTGATATGATGACCAATACTACTGGGATGAAGGATATAGATCATTTAGGTAGTATGGATTTATGTCAATCAGTGGTACAATTGGCTGATAAACTATTGGCCAAAAATGGGAATTTGGTGATGAAATTCTTCATGGGTCATGAACAACCATTATTGGAATCAACTTTGAAAGATATGTTTCAAAAGGCATATAGATTCAAGCCAGTAAGTTCAAGAGATGAACTGAGAGAGATGTATTTGGTGGCCTTAAAGAAGAAACTGGTAGGCGATGTTGAAAAAGTTGAACAGGTCGAAGAACCTCAAGATCATAAATAAGCTTTTTTAGCCAGCATTATCATATCATCTAAGCCTATTTGAATAGTATTTTTGTTACTGCTTTAGAGTGATAACGTTGTTGTTCCTGATAGTCTTGTACAAGGTACTATGGGTGTATGGCAAGCTCATATAGCCAGCCTACATGTCAAGGCTACACGTCCAGGCTACATGTCTAGGCTACATGTCTAGGCTACATGTCTAGGCTATACATGTCTAGATCATTAGTTGGCTGTACAGTGAGCACCTCTTCACACCAGAGCTCATCACTGATTGCGGTAGCACTGGTAGCAGCACCAATTGCTGTGGGACCGATTGCGGCAACATTGGTTGTCTTAGCGTGTGAGAACACTGGCTTCGGTAGAACCGTGCCTATTTCTACATCATTCTAACTATCATTCTAACTATCATCTAAATATAACTCTTACATTAATTAGTATCAGTTTGAAAGTCAACTCCTGATTGCTTGATAAAAGCATCTCATCTTATCATCAGCCATTGGCATATCAAACTACTTTCTGTGCATATTACAATACAAAAACAATAGCCATTGAATCAGTCAACCCCATAGTATTCGAATTGTTACACCCCGTCAAAAGTTGTAGCCGACACTTAGTTTATAACTTGGTTGTCTCCACCAAATCAATGGTAGTTCTCGCACTAGGAATTTCACAAGTATCACCCCGATGATGACTCCTTTTTTGGTTTTGTGGTTTTACTACGTCATACCCCTTCCCACTTGTTATGAGGCAAATATTTTTTAGCCTACAATAACATTATGACCCCATAGGGATCACCTAATGTTCACCCTCTCCCCCTTGATAAAACAAATCCATGGGAGTGTAGGAACAATTGGAAAGGAATTCTACAGAGAGTTAAGGATGGATTTGAACCACTGAAGGAATCTTACAGATTCTATTACCGCTTTTATCACCATTACTGCCACTAAAATTTCATTATTGTTCAGCATAATGTTTACCACTATTAACTTAAACAGTAAGCAAAATACTTTTTGTATAGAGGCTCTGATCCGGGTTGTTTGGTATAGCCACTATAACCGTCTCACTATTTACTCATGAAATCATCATGCATGTAATTAATTATCTATTTTTGGAAATAAATTTATAAAATTAACCCATTAAGTGAGTTTAATTGGTCGCAACTTGGTAAATCAACAAAGGATTAGGGGCATTTACCCCGGACAACCACTACTAACAGTAGTGAATTCTATTTATAGTCATTAGTTTTTTAATTACCATATGTCAATGATCACCCTTGATGAGAAAATTATATATTTCCACAAAAATTCCCACATTTGGTAAAGTAATTAGATAATTTTCTTAATTAAGTATTTTCTTCAAGCATCAAGTTAGTTTAATTTTCAATTGACTACCAAGAAGAAAACTTTAGTTAATAATAATAATGAAATTTCACTACGTATTATCATTAATTGCTGTAGCTCAAGCTGCTTATGTTCCATCTGAACCATGGACTTCATTAACTCCAACTGCTACTTTTGGTAGTGATGTTGCTGCAACTTCTTCTTTATCTGGTTCTTATGCTTTATCATTAAGGACCGTTAGTGCTGCTTCTGCTTCTACTTCTGCTACTGTCGCTGTTTCTAAAAGAGATGATGATGAAGGAGTTGTAAATCAAATCAGTGATGGTCAAATTCAAAAACAAACTGATGCTCCTGCTGTTACTAGTGCTCCAGTAGTTAACCAAATCAGTGATGGTCAAATTCAACAACAAACTGCTAATGATGTTGTTAACCAAATTGGTGATGGTCAAGTCCAACAACAAACTGCTAATGATGTTGTTAACCAAATTGGTGATGGTCAAGTCCAACAACAAACCGCTAATAATGTTGTTAACCAAATTGGTGATGGTCAAGTCCAACAACAAACTTCTACTGCTAACGTAGCTAACCAAATTGGTGATGGTCAAGTTCAACAACAAACTTCCACTGCTAATGCTGCTAATCAAATCAGTGATGGTCAAATTCAACAACAAACTTCTACTGTTGCTGCTGCTAGTCAAGTCGGTGATGGTCAAGTCCAAGGAGCTACTGGTTCTGCTGAAAAAGGTGAAAGTGACGATGGATTCACCACTATCTGTGTACCAGATGACTCTTTATTATTAAAATTAAAAGATGGTGTCTTGACTGATTCTAAAGGAAGAATTGGTTCTATTGTTGCTAACAGACAATTCCAATTCGATGGTCCACCACCACAAGCTGGTGCCATCTTTGCCGCTGGTTGGTCTGTAGTTCCATTAGATTATAAAGAAGATTCTGAAACCAAAAAGAAAGCCGATGATCAAGACAAAGAAAAGAGAGAAGACGGTTTCAAATTAGCTTTAGGTAAACAAACCATCTTCTACAAATGTTTATCTGGTGACTTTTACAATTTATATGATGAAAGTATTGGTGGACAATGTTCTGAAGTTGAATTTGTTCTCTTAGAAGCTGAAACTTGTTAAAATACAATCAGCAATCATTAAAAAAAAATCTTCAATGTTTTTTTTTGCATTCATTTATGATCTCAATTCTCATATGTCTAAGTTATGTCAATATTTTTTTGTTCTAGATTCGTTTCCATTTTTTTAGATTTTTCGTCATTTTATTTATGATAGTTACTTTTTTACTTACTTGCATCACTCCTTCAAAAAGTTTTTAATGTACATTTTTTTTATCATTAATTAGTTGTAATTGTAGATACCATTGTACAAAGTCACCATAGCCTGGATCATTGTACAAGTCATCATAGCCTGGATAGCGCCATTGAGGACAATCCTGCGGCTACAAAACCCACTTCTCTATATATTAATTGAACTACTGTGTTTATATCATGTCAGTTTTACGAGACACAAGTTTAGCAACATTTGAATTAATTTGCACTTCTAGTTTGTTAATAGCCAATAATTGAGTAGTCATTAATGACAATTCGTTAGATATAAGTTTTTCCTTCATTTCATTAACATCGTTTATCTTATGATTATTCGATTTCAAATAATTAATCTTTTTGACCAATTGATTAATTAAATTATTAATATCTATTTTCCGTTTCATGTCTTCGGAACTTTCAGGTTTAAAATCACAAAACTTGATTATTCGTTCTACTTTTAAAGAAAGTTGTTCTACTGAATTCATTAATGTTTGTTTATACTCTTGTAAGTCAATTACATTTAAATCCAGTTTATGATCTTGAGTATATTGTTTATGTTTAGTAATGGTATTAATGGAGATGTTCTCAATTTCATCGGATACTATAACCGTGTTCATTAATTGTGATTTATAATAACTCTTAATAAATTCTTTTGTACTTGTTTCCGGGTTATGGATTATCAAAACCAAGTCTGATTGTAGACTTTGAGACACCATTTGTGGTAATTGTGATGATTCATTGATATCATGATCAATCACCACATATACACCGACCTTCTCCAAATTGGGCATCACAGTTTTATACTGTTCTAAGCGACTATCATAGAATTGTTTATCTATAGTTAAAGAGCCATTGGCATTAATATCATTGGCAATGATCTCAAAACTAGTGGCTATCATAATTCCTTCAGCGTCAATGGTTCCTAGTAGTACTCCTACTTTTGGTCTAGAAGCAGCGCCGCTACTTTCAGGATTGGTTCCATCAGTCGAGATCTCTGTACTGTGACCCCCACGAGTACTAATGATCCCAAATAATGCCAATGAATGAACCCTTATGGACATACTCATGATTCTTGTCTAACCTAAATTCCCCTTAGATCGCGCAAGCTCCAAACTAAAATAAAATAAAATAAAAAAAAATGAGAAAGTGCGGCTCATCACAAATTTTTTTTTTTTTTTTTACAAGAGAAGAGCAGAGGAGTAAAAAAAAAGATCCTGTTATAAGTAAGGAGAGTTGTTAATTAATCTTGTACAACATAATCCGTGATGATAATGACACTACAAGATCCACTAACGAGGAAGAGGACACTTGAGGATGGGAATGGAGGCAGTAGCAGTGGAGCCAGTGGACATAGCTCTAGTCAAGGACACAGTGATCAAGGACCGTTAACTAAGAAATTAAAAGAAGATGAATTCAATGATAAAATGTATACAGTGTATATCAAAACAGCATTAGAATCTTTAGAAAAGAATGGTGACCCCATACAAATAGAATCATTAACCAAAAAGATCCAACTTCCCATAAATGATGAAGAATCTATTGAAGTAGCTCATTTAACCATTATATTGAAATTTTTAATATCTAATGTTACGAAATTAGATAATAGTGCTTGTAATGAATTGATTTTAGCAGTGATTGATTATAATTGGCTCAAGGTTGATAATAACCAATCATTTTTGGGTGTTTACAGTCAATTTTTATTGGTATTGATATCATCATTACCAAAATATTTATCCAAAGTAACCAATAAAATCATCCTGGAATTTAAAAATATCACTCCTAATATGAATAATCATAATCATCATAATATATTACAAAACATTATTAAATTTAATCCAACCTTTTTAAATAAATTCCCTTCAATTTTTCAAACAAATTTTCCTCATCATTTAGCATCAGATTCAGTTATTCTTAATAATTACATTTATAACTTATTGGAAACTTTAAAGTATTGTGATGAATTACAATATGATGTGTGGCTCTTAATTATTGAATGTTGTATTAAATTGGATGTCGAATTACAAAATGATTTAGATGATTTAGATGATGAAGAGATTGATGAATTAATCAATGGTAATGATGAGGAAGTTGATGGTGCTAATAAAGACAATGGATCTGATCAAGGATCTGACTCTGAATCTGATGGTGATTCGGATAGTGATTCAGATATTGAAAGTATTGATAGCGAAGAGGAAGCTATGGAAAGAAAGAAGTTGGCTACTAGGAAGAAAGATAAACGAGCAAGTAGAAAAAATGGTAGTGAAGACGAAGAAGGAGAAGAAGAAGAAGAAGATGATGATGATGATGATGATGATGGTGATGGTGATGAAAGTGAAGGTGAAGGACAAGAAGAATTCTTATTAAACCCTATGACCACTACACAAGATATTAAAATTTTGGTTAATAAATTAGATGGTATCATGAACTTATTATTAGAATCTACTAAACCAAGTTTTAGTGAAGAAAATTGGCATAACGGTAGTGGAGTCCATTTATTTAATACCATTACTTCATTATTTAAAAGTCATATTTTGCCTACCCATTTTACTAAACTGATACAGTTTTTAGTGTTCCACGTGAGTCAATATCATTTAGAATTAATCGATTCATATTTGGTATTATTGATTGATATTTCATTTAATCCTCAACAAATTTTAGAAAAACGTCTTAAAGCTATGCAATATTTATCGTCATATATTGCTAGGGCTAAAAACTTATCTAAAAATCAAATTGTGTTCGTAGTAAGTTATTTAATTGGCTGGTTAAATAAATATATTGAAGAACGAGAATTTGAAATTAATTATAAATCAATTAATGGGAATAATGATAAAAATATTGGTGGAATGGAAAGATTTAAATTATTTTATTCAACTTTCCAAGCCCTTTTATATATCTTTTGTTTTAGATATAAGACTTTACAAATTGAAGATCAAGATGGTGAATGGGAATGTGATATTGATAAATTTTTTCAACGGGTCATCATTACCAAATTTAATCCATTAAAATTCATTGACGAGACTGTTTGTTTTATATTTGCTAACATTGCTACCAAATTGAATGTGTGTTATTGTTACTCAATCATTGAACACAATAAACGGGAACGGATCTTAAATACCAATAATCTTAGCAGTTTCAATAAATCTTCAAAATATAATGTTGATTCTCAAGTTCCTTCAAGTGTAGGGAATTTTAGTCAAAAGCAAGAATTCTTAGATTTAGAAGGTTATTTCCCATTTGATCCTTTAGTATTACCTGCTAGTAAGAAAATCATCAAGACTAATTATATTGAATGGTCGGAAGTTAATCCTAATCAAGATGAGGAAGATGAAGAGAGTGCGAGTGGTAGTAATCACCAAACATCTAGTGACGATGATGATGAGGAAGAGGGTGATAGTGATGATGAGGAAGACGAAGAAGAAGAAGATGATGATGATGATGATAGTGATGATAGTGATGATGATGACAATGAATAAATATAACGTCGATCAAACCCTACTTTTATTAACGAGGCCTTATGATTTTATCTGCATCAGTTTAACATTAAACGAAAAAAAAAAATATGTTTATATAGATCATTGTGTATAAATGTATTTTCCATTTGCAAGTACTTGTAGACCACATTGATCGCCATTTGAAATGAAAAAGATTCAAATGAGACAAAAAAAAAAGTAACTGGTCCCATCGAGGATCGAACTCGAGACCTTCTCTGAGTGAGAGAGACGTCATACCACTAGACCATGGAACCAGAACTGCCACTATATTGAGAAAACCGTTAGAAGTGGATACCTATCTGCGATTGGATTCATTTATTGATAGGTTTATCCATAGGAGACATATTACAAAGATTATCTAAATGATTTCCAAATACTATTGAGTATCAAATCATTCAAGAGAACCAAAATGGTTAACTTCTATCTACGAAAACGCCATAAGCCCCATTCAAGTACTTCTATTCTCACATTCGTGTTCACATTCACATTCAAATTCACATTCACAATCAGCCGATATTTTAGCAAGAGAACCTAATCGTATCTGTGCAAGAGGATAAATATATCAGCAATTAAGAACAGCTAGGTTATTAAAGTGTTACTATTAAACCCTTAAAGTCTCGGTGATTACAACTCACAGGAGAAGCAATTGTCAAGACCATGCGACATGCGACTCCCCCACAAAAACCATCATTACCCATTTAGGACAAGACCGGACCACAACGTCAAAGCCATAATCTCAAGGCAAGGGATATAGGAAAAGTCTTGGGGGCATGCAGATATATGTATATAGGGGTGTATGTAGATAGGATAGATGGAGTGTATGGGATGGATGTGTATAAATGGAATGACTTAATTTCATAATATCCGAAGAATTACATGATAAGAATTACATGATTATGGGAAGGATGGGAGTTAAAACCCGAGTGAGGGTAATAGGATGTTCCGAATGCAATGTGACATTTATCAGGCCAGAAGGATGGTGAGCAGTAGATCCCCCTTATCACCCTCTACCATGTCGTTATAGTCACCCTCCAACAGTTCAATCATAAACTCTACCACCCCATCACCACCCCATCACCACCACCCTATCACCACCATCCCATCACCACCATCCCTCAGTACTTGGTCTCTTTGCTCCCTCTCCCTCGCCTTGTTTTATCTCCCCTATTGTTCTACCTCTATCAGTCCCTGATTGTCCCGCAGCGTAAAAATCCAATGTCTCATAAGCCAGCTCGTTTTTCTTTCCAATCCCGTTAAACGTTGCACCTTCGGATAACCCTAATCTTCCCTTACCCATGCCATTCTATTTCACTTGAACTTCAGTATATCCCTCTGTCTCTCTATGTATTAACCCTCCTATCCCCCCCATGTATATATTTGTGCACACATATATGTGTATATATAATCGCAACCACAATCAATTAGATCTCTCCCCGTACTGAACCGTGGTGAACATTACACAAAGGGACATATTTTTCCCTCTCTCAAAAAAAAAAAGAATCATTCTTCTCACCTCAAAAAAAAAAAAAACTAGCTTTGCTAAAATAACAGAGTACCGTCAAGCAGTCAGTTATTCTATCCCGTATCGGTATTAATCAATCCTGGTACTTGTGAGATCTTATAGTTGACTGTTATAAGAGCCAGCTGATTAGGGCTTTATTCCAGTGGAATTCCATTACCATATCTTTTGATACTTCTGATATCTGTCCCAATCGAGTCTAGGTCGTCAAGTAGTCAAGTAGTCTACCTGAGTGTAAGTCATTAAAGATCTAATAGACAGTGTTATATCCTTTGAATTAATCAATTAATCTTGCAGTTGAATCGTCATTAGAGTTTTAATTAACCAGACTGGCTACTCCTGGGGGTTTTATTGTTATCAAGGGCCCTTTTATTTAGAGTTTAGGTTAACTGCTTATAACTACATTCCAATTAACCAACACAAGAATTATCATTTTCAATATGAGTTCAAATAATCATAATAATAATAGTAATAATAACAATAATCCAAATGAAGTATTTGCGGGAGGTGCTACCACCTCCCAACACATAGATGCTGAAGATGATGACCATTTTAATAATACCACATTTAAATTAAAAAGAACTAGATCAATAGGATTATTGGATGAATTCATTAGTCCATTAGAAAGAGCAAAACGAGAAGCTGAACAACTGCAATCACTGCAACAACATGATGATGAGTCTGAAATATCACATCATGAAACCGTTGATTCAAATAATGATAAACTACCGGTTGATACCTCTGGATCCTCAAGTCCTAATGATTATAATAATGATGATAATGATAATAATAATAATAATAAGAATGATGCCAATACGAATAATATATCTAACGATTATGATAATAGTAATAATAATAATGATGATGATCAAAATGAATTAAATAAAGTGATATCTCCAACATCTTTTATTAGTCCCGAATTTATTCCTCATGATGATGCCGATATCGAAATTGAACCTTCAAGACATGTGGATTACTTAAGTCATCAATGGGATGTTTCAGATATTTCTAAATCTTGGAGATATGTCATTCAAAAAAGAAGAGATGTAGCTGATTCTGCTAGATTAGAAAATGCTAGTTGGAGAACTTGGGCTCAAAGAAGATCTAATTTGAAGACCATTAATCCGGAAGAATTGAATTGGTCTAAAGAAAATGATATCACCTGGTTATATGGACCTATCATTAAAGATGATCCTGAATCTGATGATGATGATGTAGATAATCCTCATCATCACCATGAACATAAATCAAATACTGCTTCTTCTGCTGTTGCTGGTGATATATCTATACCGAATAAACCCATTAAAAATAAAAAGGGGATTTTAAAGAAAAGATCGGTACAAGATGAAATTATTAGTCATTCAAATTTGGTTAAACTTGAGGCAATGGAAAATCGGTTAAAGGCTAAAAAGGAAAAACAACAAGAACAATTAAAACGATATTATCAAACTCATAGACGTACTCCTTCTAATGAACCTCCTGAATTTAATGATTTTGATGCCATTTCTGATAAGTTGAATACTCAATATAGAATTCCTTCTAATCAAAATAGTGCTATTGACTTATCCAGTCTTTCAAATCCAAAAAATGACACTAGATCTCCTAGTGTGAGTACTGATGATGCTACTAATGTTAGTAATTTGGATTTAACCAAAAATCCTAATGATTCTAATAATCAATTGAGTGATTCTAAATCAGTAAATTCGACTCTTAAAAAAGATCGTCATATTCATTTTAGTGATGAAGTTCAACAATGTATTGCTGTAGATGTCATGGATGATGATGAATTTGATTCGGATGTTGGTTCTGATGTGGATGATGATGAACAAGATTATGGTGATAATATATCTAGTTCAAGTGCTACTAACAGTTATATGTTTTCAAATCCTCATAACACCGAAGACAGTACTGCTGGTGATGATGAGGGTGATGATGAGGATGGTGATGATGAGGATGAGGATGATGATGATGATGATGACGGTGGGTTTTTCTTGAAAGTTAGATCTCCCACTGGAACCAATGCAGTCCCTCCTTTGGTTAATAAAGAGAAACGTAGACAAGAATTGGAACAATCACAAAACCAACAAGATTTTGAACAAACCCCATCATCTCAAAAGACTGACGATTCAGATTCAATATCTACCAATAGCTCCAAGATCTACCGAACCATTCAATTATTGCCATCTACCAACTTGAATTATGGTTCTGATGATGAATCAAGTGATGAAGAGAATCCTTATACATCTAGTTTGTCACATAATGTGAATAACTCCAGTAGTAGGGGTTATGATTATTATTATGATTATAATACAGTGTATACTGTGGATCCAGCTCATGGAATATATGGAGGTAATAAAGATGATGGAAATTCTCCTGATGTGGTTGATTTACCTCAAGATTTGGCTAAATATTCAAATTTTGAAAATATATCTGAAGGCGACAATGCTAATGAAGGAAATAGTGCACCTCCTATTATGGATTCTCAAGTCATTAGTAATAATAATTATATCTACAATAGTGACAATAATTTTGAACGAGGAGAAGGAGGATCAGGATCCGACTCCAATTCCAATTCTAATAATAATTCACCAGGAGTTCAATCTCCTCTTTTTTCGGCAAGACCTCAACTAGATAAGAAATCCGAGGATACAGGTTTATCTTCAAGCAATCAAGAATCAAATAGTAACAACGAAGGTTCTAGACGTGTTTCTACATTTGATTTAAATGATTCTGATTCAAATTCAGACTCGGATGATGGTGATGAAGGATTATCAATTTCTGCCAGAAGTTCAAGTCAATCATTGGCAGAACTGGTATTTAACCATGGGGCAATGACACCAATGACTAAAAATGATGATAAGAATGGATCTGGAACATCATCATCACATCCTGGGTCTTATAATCCAACTCCAATTAATGAAAATATCAGTTCGATTAATCCAAGTCATTCTTCAACCGGTTTATCAAAACAAGATACTTCATCCAATTCATTATCAAGTCAATTTTTTGGCACTACTCCATTGAGTAAAGATCGTGAATCATCGACATCTTTAGCTGATCAATTTTTCAATAAGCAACCAACAAAAATTGCTTCACCACCGGTGGATAAAAAATCAACCCAATCCATAATAGGATCTGATTCGACTAATGAAGGTTCGAGTGGGAGATCATCATCACCCAAAACTGGTTCTTTACGTCAACTGGCCCAATCTAAGTCTTCACCATTACCACCCCATACCACATCTGCTAATGCATTTCTGGGTAATATTACTCCACCATTAGAGAAACAACAAAAATCTAATTATAGTAGTGGAGGTGGATTTTCATTGGGTGTTTCTGACTCTGATACTGATAGTGATAGTGAATCCGATGAGAACCATTTAATTGGTGATGTTAATAGTCCATTAGTTGATCAAAATGTTAACCAAAATGTTAACTGTTATAGTTCATTATCTCAAGTGGCAGGTAGAAATGGTATCAGTCCTTCACCACAAGCAGAAGATATGAACTTGGAAAATGATCAAATTGAATCTCCTGATATTTCTGCTGACATTATTGATCACAATCAAAATAATCAAAATATTGTTAATCAAGCTAAAGGGTTGGCTACTCATCTTTTAGGGAATTGGAAATCACATGAACAATCCTAGGTAAAAGAAGACAAAGAGGAAGACGCGACGTGTACGATTTCTATAGGTGATATCTGTGTATATTGATATAAATATTCAACAGTTGTTTTTGAGTGGTTTGATATCCTTTCTAGTCTGCATTCTATTCTGTATTTCTTGTGTATATAATCTAATAAAAATAGTTATTATACTTTTTTCGCAACAATTACGATTCTTGTTGTTGCGATTTTTGCTGCTGCGATTTCTACAAAAAGCTGCGATAATTAAAACCAGCAGAAGTCATTTATTTAAATCATAAGATAGATTAAACTCTCATCATGAATGAATTGACACTGCTTGTGTTAAAAATATTGATACCTGTCCACCATCTTGCTATGAATATGTCAAGCCATAAGTTCATAGGTGGACATAATGGTAGTAGTGGTAGTGGTAGTGGTAGTGGTAGTGGTAGTGGTAGTGGTAGTGGTAGTGGTAGTGGTAGTGGTAGTGGTAGTGATGGTAATGGTGATAATAATAATAATAATAATGAAGGAAAGTGTGAGCTAGTAGGAACATTTTCTTTGGTAGCACAAGCATTTTTAGGACTTCTATGTTTATCATCCTTGGTAGTTAAGAGATATTATGAATGGCCAGTAAGACGAACATGGGCTGTATGGTTTTTTGATGTTTCTAAACAAGTACTAGGGGCTTTTGGGGTCCATGTGTTTAATGTGGTATTATCAATAATAAAGACCCTGAATGAAAACAAGGCCAACAGCATGAATATAGGTCAAAATGATGGTTATGGGGACAATGATGGTAATGTTAATGATTATGGTGGTGGCTGGAGTGATGATGATAGTAATGATCCTTGTAACTGGTATTTCTTGAATATTGTATTTGATTGCACTATAGGAGTATACATCTTATATCTTGTATTCCAAGGGGTGAACAAAATATGCAAAGACTGGCTTCATATAACCAATATCAAATCCGGAGAATATGGCGATCCCAATAAACCTAGTATCACTGCATATCTAAAACAATTAGCTATTTATTATATTTCATTGATGTTCACCAAATTCATTTTGTTTCTTGTGATGGATCATTTCTCTCTACAATTACTTTGGATCACTGATCACATACTTCTAGTATGGTTGAATGATTACCCGGAGGAGTTTGAAATCTTTATGGTGATGTTTGTCATCCCTATTGTAATGAATTGTCTACAATTTATTCTAGTAGATAATATAATCCAAAATCCATATTTCAGAATTAAAAATAAAGAAGATCGTCCGTCAAGGACTAATACTAATCATACTACTGGTACCAATAATGTTTCAAGCTCCCATAGGTTACTTGAACAATACGATTCACGAGGAAATCCAAATTATGGGACATTAGAGGCTTAAGTTGATAACAATGGGAATCAACAGAGTGGGGTTCTTTTATATCTCTTTTATTCATAAGTATAAAACAGTTTTCTATGACAAATTGTATTTACAGGGCCTTATTCTTATTCTTTTCTTTTCATATATACTAATTTATTTACAGGCAAAATATATTTTAATCTCAAGGAATTTCAAATCCATACCCTTTCATGCACACTTTATATTGGCTAATGATATCATCACATTTCCCACTATCTTGGCCGTTGTTTAACAAGCAAGCATCTCTGGTTTTCTTTTCATCGAGACATACACAACAAGGTTTAGGTTTGGATTGAGTTTTAGTTTCTTCGGCCATCTTGGTATTATTAAATTAAAATAAATAAAATCAATGAAAAATTACTAATGATGAGCAAATTAATGAGTGGGTTGACCGGTGGGCCTCTTGTAGTTACATTTCATACAAGACACACCAAGGGCGCGCGCGCAGGAAAATCAAGAAAACTCAGTGCGACTCTCTAAATTCCAAACACTAACAGTAATAATAGTTTGGCAATACCCATAACTGTAAAGGATGTCATTAGGTTCTGGTGGATCTGATGATGGTCCGAAAGTTACGACCAATGAAAACATAAGGTCGGCCAATAATAATAGTAATGTCAATAACACCAACGAAGTGCACAATGATGACAATGATCTAAATCAAGGTGATAAAGACCAGTCCTTAACCGAACAAGACAACCAAAATGACAAGGAGATCAATGACAATAATTTAGGACTTCCATTGAATGAGTCAAGTCGATTATCAATGGATGAAAGTGTTAATTTAAATGATGATTTGGCCGACCTATCAGATTATTCTGGTTCTGGGGGCTCGGCATTTTCTAGTCAACATAAGAAAGGCCCTGTTAATGCTGGTACTGGACCGGGGTCAATTGCTTCTTTTAGAAATAGTATTGATGCTGAAAGTAGTTTCCTGTCTTCTGCTTACTTTCAAAATTTCAATAGTGGATCTGATCATTTGACTAATAAAGATCTGAGTTCAGTATCTCCATTAGGTCCCAATTCTATATATGAATTAACCATTGCATCGGATTTATCTAGAGAAAGGCGAAGAGCTGGTAAAACTCAAGTAACTTTAAATGGTGGGTTAACTACAATCTATAATTTGAAAACCCCTACTGTAAGGGACATTCCTCCAATTCAATTAGAAAAATTGTCTAAAAAGGTTACAAATGATGAAATAAAAACCAAATTAATCCAAGGTATTGACGATCAATATAATACTTTTGAAGAAAGTTATAAAGCTTTAACTGCTGACACTTTACAAAAATTCATGGATCAAGCTAATGTGGATAAACTGATTCCCCATGGTGCTGATAATTTTTCGGTTTCTGTAGATGATCTGAATAATGATAATGATGATAATCAACCACCACCACAACAACAACAACAACATGATACTATACCAGAGGTATTTTCAGATCCAAACTTTAGACTAGATGATCCTAGAATATTTAAACAAGTCATTGGAGATTGTAATATACTCCCCGGATTAGATGATTATGATAATGACATTAGTTCCAAACAAAGCCTAGTTAATAATAATCAATTACAAGACCAATTATCCCATTATTTAGATTTGGTTGAAATCGATTTGATTCAAGAAATCTCCAAATCTTCTAATTCATTTTTCAGTACCATTGAAGATATTAAATCAATTCAAGAACAATCCAATGATTGTGTTGATCAATTTAACACCATTAAGAACAAACTTGATAGCCTAGACTCCAATGACAATAAGATTGGGTTAAATATTTTGAACCAAGTCAACGAACGAAATAATATTGAATATCTAGAAAGTTCTATGATTCAAATTAAATATGTATGTTCGATATTTGATGTTGCTAAACAATCTTTTAATTCTGGAAAAAATGCTAAATGTTTAAATGAAATTATTTTAGTTGAAAATCTTATTCAAGGATCTGATGGATTTGAATTACCTCTGGATTCTACCATAAAATTACCTAAATTCAAATATCCTTTAATAGATATCTCCAGGTTACCTGCATTAATCAATTTACAAAATGATTTACATAAATTAAAAGATGAATGTTCTAAAGGATATATTAAGGACTTTAATAATTTATTGGTAAATGATTTAAAGGCACATTATAAAACAGTTCCTATAACTGATACATTAAATCGGATGTATTTTTCAATTGATCAATCCAAGACTAAAAAAATCAATCCTAA
Organism: Yamadazyma taylorii; assembly: GCA_030583035.1. Taxonomy (NCBI): domain Eukaryota; kingdom Fungi; phylum Ascomycota; class Pichiomycetes; order Serinales; family Debaryomycetaceae; genus Yamadazyma; species Yamadazyma taylorii. Next base: position 278,583 of record JAJMHJ010000002.1, on the reverse strand, counting down.
AGATTTAAACAATTCTTATCAACATTTGAATGAACCAGAACGACAAAAACTTAAGGATTATGTAGAAAACCTTGTAAAATCTGGTCATTTAGTTGCATCATTTCAAGCTTATCAAGATCGAATTATTACTGAAATTAAAGATATAATTAAAGTTAATTTACCTAAATCCAATTCTGGTTCTTCTAATCCGATTGAAACATCAAATGGTCTACCATCAAATGATTCTCGGGATTCTACTGATCAATCTAATTCTTCCAATTCATTATCAAGTAGTATTAAAAATCAAACTCCAAGAGAATTTGAATTTATGTTGGTTAAGATATTTTGTGGATTATCTGAATGTCTTCGTCGTTTAACACTTCATCAAAAGATCTTATTGGATTTGGCATTATCTTCAATACCACCTTCTAGTGAGAATATCGATGTAATGTCATTTGATTTAACTATGGCTATAAATAAAGGAATTGAATTAACTCAATTAAGATTATCTAAAGTTATTAACGTACGACTGGAACAAGTTGCTGATTTATCATTAGAATATTATTTAAGATTCTATTCCCTTTGTTCAACATATTTACTGGAATGTGAATTAATAAATCCTGGTTATGTAGCTAGTGGTGCCGGTAATTCATTAAATGATTGGATTAAAAATCATTTAAATTATTTTGTACATAGATTTCATCTGAATAATTTAAAGGCCATTGCTCATAGTACTGAAAAGGAAATCTGGAAAGAAATAACCGATTCTAAAGCCTTAATTAAATCACAATCTTTATTGGATGAAATAATTGGCTTTGCTGAATTCATTGATACCGATGGTAAATCTGGTTTTAATAGTAATAATTGGAAACAAGTTCTTTCTTTATATGATTATGAAAATTCTTCCAACAATTCTTTATCAAAGGAACCTGAAGAATCTAATGGATCAGAAGAAGTCACTAAATTGAAAGTTTCTGGTAATTCATTCATGGTACCTCAAGTGATTCTTGAATGTATTAAACAAGTTCGAGATTATATTATAATATCCTCAGTATTCCCGCAGAAATCATCCAATATTGAACATAATGTGTTGAATTTCTTTAAATTATTAAATTCTAAAACTGGATATGCTGTATTAAATGCTGGTGCTACTAGGACGGCAGGATTGAAGCATATTACCACCAAACATCTTGCTTTATGTATTCAAGTCATTGAATTTGCTATTGAATTTCTTAATGTTCTCCAACAAATATTTAAAAGTGTTTCAAGAAGTGGCTCACCTCAACCTCAATCTCAAACTAATAGTGGAAATAATGAATTAACATTTAAAACCATAATTGATAGTTTTAAAGATCGTGAAGATGAATTATGTTCTAAACTTGTTTCAATTATGTATGATCGTACCCTCAGTCATTGTCAAGCCCTCTTGAAAATTGATTGGTCTGAACCTATTAAACATCCACGCCAATGCCATCCATATATGGAAACTCTTGTTAAAGAAACATTAACGGTGAATAAAGTGTTATGTAAATATTTGCCGGAAGTGAAATATTCATTAATTTTACTGCAGATTTTCAACAACTATAAAAAATTATTAGTTGAATATTTCTGTACTCAATTACCTCAGTTTAAAGATTTTAATGAAAAGCATTCCTTATTGAAAGATATTGATTATTTTAGAGTAAAACTTATTGATTGCCCGGGGTATGGGAATTCTGGACAAGTTATTTGGGAGAATGTTAATGCTTTGCCAACCATTGAAGATGCAAAAATGGATGAAATTATGAGAACTAATATTGAAGGAGAAAGACAACAAAATAACCAAAAGGTAGATGCAAGCAGACCTAAAGAAACAAAAGAAATTGAAAAAGTACCATCGACCACTCAGAAAGACTCTATAACAACTGATATAAAGAACGAAGGTGGTAGTACGTTAAAGGAACCAAGTCATGAAAAGACGCTAGAATCGAAATCTTTAAATAGTGGGAAGGAAGAGAGAGAAGATACTCCCCTTGACTCAGGGCGTGAGAGTGTAGATGTAGATCCCGTTCAGATGAATGCTTCTGAAGTTGAAGACTCGAGAAAGAATGAGGATTCATCTGATGGTGAGCCTAAGAAGGAAAAGGCTAACGAAGAGCCTAAAGAAGGGCCTAAGGAAGAACCTAAAGAAGAGCCTAAAGAAGAGCCTAAAGAAGAGCCTAAAGAAGAGCCTAAAGAAGAGGATCCTAAGGAAGATGATCCTAAAGACGAGCCTAAGCAAGATGATCCTAAAGAAGAGACTAACAATAAAGAACTCAAAGATGAATCCAAAACCTAACCCCAAAACAGTCCACATTAATTAAACTCTCTACAAAGTACATACCCACGTCTTTGCATTACATTGTAGAATAGCATTATTAATAGATATTAATTTACGTGTATGTATACTATACATAAACTCAAGTTCTAATCATGTAAATTGAAATGACCATCAACATCTTTTCTATAGACCTTTGAATTTTCGGTAACTATACTATCAATTAATTCATGAGGAGTAACATCAAAAGCAGGATTCCAAACTGAAATACCCGGAGTAGCAATACCCACAACTAATTTATCACCAATTTTATCACCATCAATAACAGGACCTTTTAAAGTAGTCAATTCATTTTGTGGACGTTCCTCAATAATTATATCATAACCGGTTTTAGTATTGAAATCTACAGTAGTAGTTGGAGCAGCCACCATGAATTTAATAGGTTCAGTATTAGGTAAATTATTGAAATGATTAGCTATGGTAGATAATTGGAAAGTCCCAATTTTATTGGCAGTATCACCATTTTCAACAATTCTATCAGCTCCTACGATAATGAATTTAACAGGAGCAATCAGACCTTTGACAGTGGTTCCCTTATTTAAAGTTGAAATTAAAGAAGAGGCCATATTGTCACAAATCATAGCAAACGGGATTTGTTCATAATTTAATTCATAAGTGGTTAACTTAGCTCCTTGGTTATATGGTCTTGTTTCACAAGGATAAACTCGGTCTAAATAAAACTCCTCATTAGATTTCAGTTGTTGTAACTGTTCATAAACAGATCTAATTATTCCTAAAGCAGTTCCATGACCGGAAGTAGCTAAAGATCCAGTATTACAAATGGTCATAATAGAAAATGGACCTTTAAAATTTTCAGCTTTTAAAATTTGTTTGATATAATTTAATCCATTTTCACCAATTTTATAATTATTAGTCAAATCATCTTCATATAATTTAATAGAATATTTTAATATAGCATCGCTATGTTTGGGACCTACCAACGAATCTTCATCGTATTGACTTAAAAGCAGTTTTATTTCATTACATGCATTCGAAAGATTAACAGCTGTAGGTCTAGAAGTTACTAAATAATCAATTGATTTCAAAAGATCACCAATAGTCATATTACTACCACCTTTAGCTAAATAATGGAATACATCTACTGCTATAGCAAATGCTCCTACAATAGCAATGGCTGGTGCCCCTCTGACTTGCATTTTTTTAATGGCTTGATAAGCATCTTCAATGGTATGGATCTCAATGTAACAAGTAGAATAAGGAAGAAGTAATTGATCTAAAATTTCTAATGAAACACTTGATTTATCAAATTTGATTGCTTTAAGGGTTTTAGTTTCTGAGCTCATAGGTGGTAGGAGGTTTATTTTTTGGGTGGGTGATTAACAATAAGTTATGAGAAAGAATATATGTGGGTTGGTATATATATATATATATATATATATGTGTGTGTGTGTGTGTGTGTGTGTGTGTGTGTGTGTGTGTGTGTGTTTTGTGGTCTAAGTTGATCTTAGTGGATAATTATATTCTCTAATGCACTTGCTTGAGATCTACAGGCATCGAAATTTGTAGTCGCAATTTTTAGGTGTGGACCATTATGTGCATTAATAGCCATGAGTAACCACTGCTGACAACTTCTACAGCTTCTATATAGCATTGTATATATATGGATATACGTGTGTGTGTATACATTACAGTCATTATAAATAATAGTATCTTAGAATACAAGTCTCCTAATACCTTCAACATCCCATTCTTCTTTGAGGGCATTCCATTTACATCCTAATAATTTCTGACCAGTAATTGGACATCTACCACCTTTTTCAAGGTCAATTGATTGAGATTGGTTCTTGGGTTTTTTACCATCATGGCTACTTGAATCATTTTTTTCTTGTTCGTCATCATCCTCTTCATCATCATCATCTTCAGATTCTGTGTCTGAACCTTTGGTATCATCTCGAAGTTTTGATTTTGCAGCCACTAGTTTATGAGAATTTGCAAGGTAATTATATATACAACTATAACAAAACACATAACCAGTTTCAATTATAGCTGGATTGGAAATATCTTCATGACATAAAGGACATGTCTTTCCAGATTTATAAACTAATTTTGTCTTTGGTTTTTCGGTTGAAGTATCAGAATTAGTTGTTGATGATTTAACTACTGGTAAAATAGATGGTGGTGGTAATACAGTATCAAGATTTTCCCCTTGATTTTTCTTCAATCTTTGAGAAAAATTTGAATTATTCCACCATTCTATGAATTTAAGAGTGAATATTGCCACTGGGAAGAAGGTCCCCAATATTAATTTAATTAATCTCCATGAAGGTTTAGTAAAATTCTTAGTTAAAAATTTCAAGATATATTCAATGGTTGTAGGAGGAGCAACTCTATTAGGTTTATCATTATTCTTAAAAGATGATGATGATGATGATGATGATTTAGAAGACTTCGAAGGTGCTTCATTTTTAGTATAATCATGTTGATTTAATCGAGAATAATTGATTTTGAATAAATAAGTTATTAAACTTGGAGATTTACTATTACCACTTAAATATAATAAAACCGTAAAGAAATTACCAGCTTTTAATATACTTCGAATATATGGATAACAAGTAACAAATGCAATTTTTAATTGAGTTTTATAAACATCCCATTTAGAATTCGAATCATTAGGAACTAATTGATTAGTGATCAATTTAGGATACCAGATTTCATACCAATAGTTGAATTTTTCACTTATATAAGAAACCCCGGTGATTTCAAATATAGAAATAAATTTTTGAATGTTATTTAACTCTCTTCTTTCTTCAATCATTGAAGGAACTAATTGGGTTAATTTGCTAGAATTATACCTCTTGGTAGATAATGGAGTTTGGCTAACTCGTTTCAATCCATAAAAGTTTTCGGTGAATGAACCTTGCCAATATTTCATAAAATACCATTCAATAAATGAACGAAGCATCAAATTTAATTCGTCAAAATTATTCACAACTTTTAATAAATATGCTGGATATCTACTAGCATAATGCACTAATATATATCTTAATGAAGGTGACAATAATGACTCCAACTGATTAGCAGAGATTAATTCAAATAATGTGGGGGTTTCAGCATCTAACTGTGATGCATCTAACGATGAATAGTATTCCATGTCAGATTGGTATGATTGGTGGTGTTAATGATGTTGTTAATAGATTATTTGCTCCACATTTTTATTCAAATCCAATGGCCCGCGGCTGCGAAGTAATGACGTGCGCATACCATGTGAATTTATAGGCTCTTAATATTTATCAAATATATGTGATTGTAATCTATGACCCAATCAACAGTCGAGTCCTACTTAGGCTACCGTCTCCTACACCTACACACTACACCTACACCTCCACACTAAACATACTCATCATCCACTGTTCTCTCTTCACTTATCTTCTCTTCATTTTCTTCCCTCTTGCCTTTCTTCCATCTCTGTATTTACTACTGTTACACCAGCTGCAAAATTCGTACAATCTCCAAGTCGCGATTTCATCACTTGGTTGCAAAAAAAAAAAAAAAAAATAGAAGCTTTATTTATACACACTAGCGCCTAAAGCCTCCAAAACCCTCGTATCACTTCAGGTCATCATTGACCCTTAATCCTTTAACACTATACGATTTACTTAGTGAGTATGAAGATTCACGGTCTCAAAAGATCTTTAGACCCAAAACAGTTCAAGAAGACCACTTTACAAATATTTGGAATCGATTTTGAATATGATAATTTTGTAGAATTACAACAAGATGTCCTGGAACAACGTCATTCACATGTACCATTAATAGTTGATTCTTGTGGCACTCCAATAGCTCCAAACCCCGAAGAGATATTGGAATTCGGTTCTGATGGGATAAAAGCTGATGATGATAGAATCCCTGATCTTTCATGTGCCTATGATTATGCTCAATTTCAACTAAGTATGCATCCTATAGAATCAGTAAAAGATGATTCTACACAAATACTCGAAATGAGTTCAATCACATCCCTGAAAAAAGATTCATCGAATAATTCCCAACAAGATGCTGATATGATACCAAGTGAACCAATGTTTGAAGATACCTTCAATACTACAACGTCATTCATTATCACTCCACACCCTTCTTCGGAGATTATTCTAAATTCAGATTTATTCGAACAAGAAGTTTCTACGAATCATGTTAATTTGTCAATAAAGAAGACTGTTCATCATAAATAATACACAATGATAGTTATATATATATATAAAAAGATAAGCAAATAAAACCAAAACAAAGCAGGAAAGGGGATAAGAAGGGTCCAGCAACTAGGAAAACCGAACAAGGGAGATCATCAATCAAATGTTATTTCATGTGATGATAGATAAAGGATTTTGAACTGCCAAAGATTTATCGAATCTGAATGCAAGTTTAAGATGAATTTCCCAAGTGTTTAAGTCAAATACTTGATAATCACCAAATTCAATAGGCTCCGACGATTCATTATTAGGAACAATGCTTCTAAACCAATAATAATATTTATCGGGATTTAAACCATTGTTCATATCCATACCTGTGAAAGACGAACCATCTACCAATTTACTAGGTTGATTAGATTTAATTCCATAAGGTTTCCAGCCTAATTCAAACAACTTAGCTTCAGCTATCAAATTTTCCAATGGGGTAACTCCATAAAAAAATCCATAAAATAATACTTGACATAATTCATTGATGACTTCGAAATTAGATCCCATTATTTGAGTGCCTGGTTGTGACATTTGTTGCTGTTGTTGTTCAATCAAAACTTTGATATTGGTAGTAAATGAATCAAATGAATCTTCAGCCCTGATTTTATTCCAGTAATTCTGATAATTCATCAAATGTAAGGGTGGCCTAATAAACGTTAAAGGTACATTTGAACCATTATTATTACTATTGTTTATGTTGTTATTACTGTTACTAATTTCACCATTTTTGAACTTGTTGATTTCTGAATTATCATTATTATATTGATAAAAAGAATTTTGAACAGTTTTGGGTAGATATGGTTTTCTAATGGAAGTGGATAAGGAATTGGGTGATGAAGAGTTGAATAATAATTTTCCCATTTTTTGATCATTATCAATGTCATCTTCCTTTTTGATTTTCCTGGAAGAAGTAAATGACATAATGAAATTTTGGATACCTGGTGGAACTCTAATCAAATCTGAGCTACTAAACAATTTCAATTCACTATCGGTTAATCCTGAATTATTTAAAACTTGAATATAATTGTAGTAAGGATGTTCAGTTGAAATTGATTCTGGACCTTTACCATTATCGGTATATTTAGTAGGTGTATCAGTTATAATACTAGAATTATTACCGGTTGATTCAATTGTTGAATTAACATTGTCTCCGTTGGCTGATTTATTATTATCCACAGTTCCGCTTCCATTCAATACATTAGAAGTGTCAGTAAAACTCTTCGCAGGATGGGGATCATTGCTAACAAGAGTAGCTTTATCAGATTCAGACGAAGATGGGGCCCCGGATACTGCAGCTGCTACTCCTGCAGCAGAAGCCCATGCCACTTCACCAGAAACTCTCGATGGAGTTGAAGCCGGTTTTAATTTCTGAACTATATCAGGACTAGCCACATCAGGTACTGAAGGGTTAATTTTGTTCTTGATTGGGGTAGTGATTTCCAGTGGCTTCTTGGTAGGAGTATTTGGTGATGGAGATTTTGATTTACCCTTATCATTAGTATTATTAGCCGGTACTGAAGAATGATTATGATTATGATTAGATGATTGTTTAGATAGACTTGTGGGAGTATTATTACTATTATTATGAGCATTATTAGAAGTACCACCATTAGCTTTAGCCTCGACAGTATCTTCAATAACAGGATGTGAATCATCTTCGGGAGTATATTTATAACTGGATTCGGCTTGTTGAACGATTTCATCGTATAAGGTTTCATCATCTACAAAATCAGGTTCTTGATTTGATTCCAAGTAAAAAGTAATGTCATCTTTAATTTTTAAAACCAAATTAGGATCTATTTGATTTTGTTTAATATAATCAATGATTTTTTCAAATCTTTCTAAATGAAATCTATCCATATTCAAAAAATTTTCAAGTTCTTGTCGTTCAGATTCAAGTGATGAATTTTTTTTAGATTTCTTTGCAGATAATTTGTCATATTCCAGTTCCAAATTCTCAATTTGATTAGAAATTTCTTCAATACTTTCTTCTAGAAACCCTACTACTTCAATTGCTTCCTTTGGTAAATTTTGTGATTCTTCTAACGAAGCCAACATAATTGATTGATTTGAAAATGATTTCATTTTGGAAGATTTTTCAACTTCTTTATATTTTTCCATTGCTTCTTCTACCAATTTTCTGTATTCTTGCAACTTATTTCGTGTTACCACTACTTCAGCTGTATCACTCAGTTGCCAATTTTTAATCAGCTCTCGATTCTTTTGTAATTTTTTAATTTCTCTTTTCAAATCTGATTCCAATTTTTCCTTTTGACTTTCTAAATTTCGATCTAGCACTTGACCATTCAAGTCCTGATGACGATCATAATGATAATTGAAGGACTCAAGCCCTTCATTTATCTTTTTAAAAGTATTGTCTATTTCTCTAAATTTAAACTTGTTAGTAAAATTGAAAATTCAATGTGGTTGGGGTTGACTTGGGGGAGAGGGGTTTAAGTTAATAAGTCAATGTGAATGATGGTTTACATACTTTTGAAGCTTTCTCGAACTCATATTGGTGATATGTGGAGTACACTAGGGATTTGAGTAGTTATATGACGTTGGAGATGAATCTTGACTATGAGTTTCTGTCGTTGTAAATGATGTTTCAGTCTTCACAATTATTTCTTTCAGATTTTTTTTTCTCTTCTTTGGTTTTTCCCCTTTGAAAATTTTTAGGCTTTCACGTGCGCGAAACCACATGATGGACCTTTTTGTTTTTTTGTAATATGCTATATAACTACAAGAGTATTATTCCCATTATTTATATATATTTTGTTTTTTTACAGGATTACACATTATATAAAACACTATAACTATTTTATATAGACATTTCTTATACCTAGAAACCTCTGTTTTATATACCAATAATTTTATTAGTTTTTATAATCTATTCTATAAAATATGAAGGTGATTACAATTCATCATGATCAAAATCATCATCAGAATCATCGTCACCAAATTCAGCACCACCAGCATCAGGACCAGCAGCACCAGCAGCACCACCATACAATTTAGAAGTGATTGGAGTGGCAACATCAATTAATTTTTGTTTAGCTTCTTCAAATTCTTCTGAAGTGGCAGAATCATAATTATCTTCAATAAATTCTAATGCTTCTTTAATAGCATCATCTAAAGTTTCTTTATCATCATCATCTAATTTATCAGATAATCCAGTTTCAGATTTATCATTTAATTGAGTTTTTAACATATGAGCATAATTTTCAAAGGAATTTCTTGATTCAATCTTATTTTTAACTTCAGCATCTTGTTCAGCATATTTTTCAGCTTCTTCAACCATTCTTTCAATTTCTTCTTTAGATAATCTACCTTTATCATTAGTAATAGTAATAGATTCGGATTTACCAGTACCTTTATCAGCAGCTTCAACTTTTAAAATCCCATTAGCATCTAATGAAAAACTAACTTCAATTTGTGGAACTCCTCTTGGAGCTGGTGGAATACCAGTTAATTCAAATTTACCTAATAAATTATTATCTTTAACTAATGATCTTTCACCTTCATAAACTTGAATTAAAACAGTTGGTTGATTATCAGCAGCAGTAGAATAAATTTGAGATTTTTTGGTTGGAATGGCAGTATTTCTATTAATTAAAGTAGACATAACTCCTCCACTAGTTTCAATACCTAAAGTGATTGGATTAACATCTAATAAAACAATATCATCAACTCCTTCTTCACCACTTAATACCCCAGCTTGAACAGCAGCACCATAAGCAACAGCTTCATCAGGATTAATACCTTTAGAAGCTTTTTTACCATCAAAGAATCCTTCTAATAATTCTTGAACTTTTGGAATTCTAGTAGAACCTCCTACTAATACAATATCATCAATTTCAGATTTTTTAACTCCGGCATCTTTTAAAACTTGTTCAACTGGTTTTAAAGTCTTTTTAAATAAATCAATATTTAATTCTTCAAATTTGGCTCTAGAAATAGTTTCAGAAAAATCAATACCATCAACAAATGAATCAATTTCAACTCTAACACTCATTTGAGATGATAAAGTTCTTTTAGCCTTTTCAGCTTCTCTCTTTAATTTAGAATGAGCCTTTTTATTGGTAGAAATATCAATATCATGTTTCTTTTTAAACACTTTAGCTAAATATCTGACAATTTTATTATCAAAATCTTCACCTCCTAAATGAGTATCACCAGCAGTAGCTAAAACTTCAAAAACACCCCCTTCAATAGATAATAAAGATACATCAAAAGTACCCCCACCTAAATCATAAACAATGATTTGTTTTTCATCATTAGATTTATCTAATCCATAAGCAATGGCAGCAGCAGTTGGTTCATTGACAATTCTTAATACATTTAATCCAGCAATAACTCCAGCATCTTTAGTGGCTTGTCTTTGAGCATCATTAAAATAAGCAGGAACTGTAACAACGGCATGAGTAACTTTTTTACCTAAATAATCTTCAGCAATTGATTTCATTTTTGATAAAATCATTCCACTTAATTCTTCAGGACTAAAAGTTTTTTCTTCATTTAAATAATCAACTTTAACTACTGGTTTATTATTTTTCTTTTCAATAGCATAAGGTAAAGATTTGATTTCTTTTTGAACAGATTTATCATCATATTTTAATCCAATTAATCTTTTAATGTCATAAACGGTGTTTTGAACATTTGAAGATGCTTGATTTTTAGCAGAATCCCCAATTAATCTTTCTTCTGGAGTAAATGCTACATAAGATGGAGTAATTCTATTACCTTGATCATTAGCTAAGATTTCAACTTTCCCATTTTTCATTACACCCACACATGAATAGGTGGTACCTAAATCAATACCAATTACAGTACCATAATTTTCAGTATCATTACCATCATCACTAGCAGCTAATACTCCATTATTAGTTGATAAAAATGGTAAAATAACCAAAAAGGTCATATAAAAAGCGGTTAATAAAAACCAAGTGTTAAGTTTAATCATGATAATTCTATTACAGACCAAAAAGAATATTCACTTGTACCAGTTAATTCAATTAAACCGACTAACACGTTAACTTTGATAAAAGAAGGAAAAATTATAACTAGGAAGAATTTCTCACCGTTTATATGGTTGTTGAATTTTTCAGGTTGACGTGTTAACAAAGAGACAAAGAGAGACAAAGAGAATATTCGAGAAGCGGAGGGAGTAGGACTGAGAGAGGGTGGTAGAAGGACGCGACGAGAGGACGAGAGGTGGTGGAGATGTGGTTAAGGAATACCGCGTTGGCCGATAGGCTGGCCACCGGTAGGCTGGCCGTTAGGGTGGCCACTGTTAGTTTGGGTAGTAGGACGAGAGTACAGAACGAAAGTACCGATCTCGCACCAGAAGTCACCAGAAACTGGAATAATTTGCTTGCGTGGCATTTATTTGACCCCATCATATCTGCCAGCAAAACCATCCATCCCCGCGACTCACTCACTCTCACTCTCTCACAGTCTCTCACTCGCTCGCTCACTCAGTCAGTCAGTCACTCTCCCTCCCTCCCTCTCTCCCTCTACGGCAATTAACTATTGACTCTCTCACGACCACAGTGAGAAAATTGCTAATACCCCTTATAGGTGATTTAAACTATCCCCGATTAAAGTTTAAGTGAAAAAGGATTAAGCTCCCCAACCATTAGTTTCATCTAACGGCTTATCCAATCTTAAGTAATTAATTAGTAGTTAGGAAGTTCACTCCCGTCATCTCCCACCCCTTTCACTCCTGTCAATACTCCCTGTCGGACACACCACTACTGCCCAATACTATTACAATTGTTCTACAACCCCAATTGTAAAAAAAAAAAAACATGAGTTTTGCAACGGACGAATTGAATCAATTACAAAAAGAGATAATTGCTAAGAATCCAGTTGATATATTACAATTTTGTGCGAACTATTTTAATTCAAAATTAGAATTACAAAGATCATACTTATGGCAACAACAAGGTAAAGCTAAAGCAGCCGGTATTAATTTGTTTCCAAATATTGATAACGTTTCCCTAATGAGTAATAGTCATATAAATAGTAGACAACCAAGTTTTAAATCCCCCTTTAATGCTAATGAGAATGACCCTCATCAATTATTTAAGGATGATTATAGTACTAATCATTCAACTACCGAAAAACCAGAACCCGGATTAGATCCAAATGATCCATCTCCTAATAATAAATCCACTGTTATTGATAAGGATGACCCTACTGCTCCAAGTGGTAATAAACCTTTAGATAATTCTGAAGAAGCCAGAGATATCCCCCAACCATTAACTAATAGTAAAATCCCCATGAATTTTAATGTTCGTAGAAGAACATCAGTTTCAGCAGAAGCGTTAAATCCTGATAAATTTAAATCAGATTCTTGGACTCCCCCCACCAATAATTTAACTGAGAATCAAAAATTTGAATTAAATAAAACTTTACAATCAAACTTTTTATTTCAAAAATTAGATAATACTGCTAAAAAAACTGTATTATCAGCATTAACTAAAAAAGTTTATCAAAAGGGTGATGAAATTATTAAACAAGGTGATGAAGGGGATTTTTTTTATATTATTGAAGAAGGGACTGTTGAATTTTATGTTGATAATATTGAAAGAGGTTCAAGTAATGCTGGATCATCATTTGGGGAATTGGCTTTGATGCATAATTCTCCAAGAGCTGCTACTGTTTTAGCTGCTAGTGATAAAGTAGTATGTTGGGCATTAGATCGGTTAACCTTTAGAAGAATTTTATTAGAAGGAACTTTTAATAAAAGATTGATGTATGAAAGCTTTTTAAAAGAAGTTAAAATTTTATCTGGTTTATCAAATCAAGAAATTTCTAAATTAGCCGATGCTTTAACTACAGAAATTTATCATAAGGGGGATAAAATTGTAACTGAAGGTCAAAGTGGGGAAAATTTCTATTTTATAGAAAGTGGGAATTGTCAAGTTGTTAAACAAGGTCAAGGAATTATTAATACTTTAACTAAAGGTGATTATTTTGGTGAAGTGGCTTTATTAAACAATTTACCAAGACAAGCTACTGTTGAAGCTATTGATACTGTCATTGTAGCTACTTTGGACAAGTCTGGTTTCCAAAGATTATTAGGTCCTGTGGTGGATGTTTTAAAGGACAATGATCCTACTCATCATTAGGTGGCTATAGGAGAGAATTGATGACAATCAGATAAGAAAAGAAAAGCAGCAAAAAAAAAACAAGAAAGAAAAAAGAAAAAAAAAACAATTAACACCACATACATAAGATAATTCTTAAATAAATACGATAATACATAAGAGAATTTTGATCGAATAGTTAGAGGAGTTGTAAGTACATAGACACCTATGAGAATCTATGAGAATTTACACCTATGGGAATTTACACCTATGGGAATTTACACCTATGGGAATTTACACCTATGGGAATTTACACCTATGGGAATTTACACCTATGGGAATTTCGCGTTGACAAAAAATCTACACCAGTGAAACACTGAAAAGTACCACTGAAATTATCCTACATTTCTCTACCCCAACATGATTCCGTTATTCAGATCAATTCTTCCAGTGACTACTCCTCAAGGAGGGTATTTACCTCATTGGTTATTCTTCATATCGGTGGTATCCATGTTCAATTCAGTCCAAGCATACTTTTCCACTGACTTGACCAAAAAAGTTTATGCCAATGCTCCTGCTAACGAATTCAGTCCTTTGGGGGTAAGGACTTTTGGTACTTGGACTTTTATAACTTCATTAGTTAGATTATATGGCTCATGGTATTTGGTTGGTAATAAACAAATCTATGAACTCTGCCTTTGGAGCTTTGTTGTGGCCTTTTGTCATTTTAATCTTGAATGGTTGGTGTATAAGAATTGTAAATTTGATAAAGGATTTATGGGGCCATTTATTGTTAGTACCACTAGTATTACGTGGATGTTGATGCAAAAGGATTTTTATTTAGGATCGATTATGTATTAGAATAAAAGGGTGTTCACATGGTAGGAAGGTGATAGTAGATGGTAGTGATAGTAGATCGGTGCTCCGAAAGGCCTGTTACCGGAGTTTGATTAATGACATGAATTATAGATTATCAATACCCCGGTCCCCGGCCCTCCGATGGATTCCCTTGATTCCATGGTCCTCCTTCGGAATCTCCTGTGGATCATTGCTGCTCATTCTCTTAGGCTCCGATCATTTACTTACAAACTCGCATTTCTCCGCGGACCTTAGTCAATCTCTTCCTACGGAGCCACCGATTCTCTGATACTATATAAATATTACAAGATAAGCATTTAAATTCCCATTTGTCTCCCCAATTGTTTTTTTTTTCTTTTGACCTTCTTATTTTACTATTAATACTAATAAATAGTTTAAGAAATCTTTAGTATTCTAATCAATCCAATTATTATTCCTGTCAACAATGCACAAAACTGAATCCGTTGTTATCACTCCATTACCTAAAAAAAAATTCGGGTGCAAAATCACGTTACCAGAATACTGTGAGAATGATCCAATTAACTTAAATGAACAAGACTTTAAACAGTTATTTGAAGCAGTTCATAAATATTTAGTAGTAGTAATCCCAGGTTTAGCTGAATTATCACCAAAATCACAATTCTTATTAACTAAAAGATTTGATCCATCAATTCCTGAACCTAAAGAATCTGAAGGATTTGGTGGGTATGGACATGGGAAAGAATTTAGACATGAACAATCAGTTTTGAAAAAAGATGGTACTACTGTTAAATCACAACCACAAGTGCAAATCTTAGGGCAAGGAACTTTTGAAGCTGATGAACCCGGTAATGAAAATGGAGAACCCATTAAATTAACCCATCCATCTCATACTACATTTCATCATGATCCATTATCACAAGATCAAATCAAAAATGAACATAAAACTAGGTTTTACAGATGGCATATTGATTCTGCTTTATATGAATTATCTCCACCAATGGTTACTACCTTATTAGGGATTAAAGTACCACCAGTTACTCAAACTAATACTATTGATTATGGAGATGGTTCAAATGATTCTTTAGAAGTGGCCCAAGGAGCTACCTGTTTTGTTAGTGGGGCTGAAGCTTTTAAAGGGTTATCTGATCAAGATAAAGAATATGCTTTAAATACTACTATTGAATATGCTCCACATCCTTATATCTTTATCTCCCCTGCTGGTGCTACTAGTGATGGATTAACTATGGTTAGTGAAGGTAAAGAAATTCCCTTTGATAAATTACCTCCTTGGGAAGAACAAAAAGTTAAAAAATTACCAATGGTTTGGACTAATCCTGTTACTAAAGAACATCATTTACAAATTCATGGATGTTGTCTTTTTAAATTACATACTAAGCTTCCAGATGGGTCGACTAAAACTCTTGATTTGGCTGAATCTCGTCAAAGAGTTCATAAATTAATGAGACCTGCCATTGCTCCTGAAAATGTTTTAGCTCATGGTTGGGATGAAGGTGATTTAGTGATCTTTTTCAATAGAGGAGTCTGGCACTCTGTCACTGGAGAATTTAAAGGAGTTAAATCTGATGGTCAAGATGAAAGAAGATTAATGCATCAATGTAATATTGCTTCTGGTCTTGATCCTCAAACCGTTATGTAAAGAGAGAGAATTAAGTAATTAGTTAGGTTTAAATATGTAATGATAATATGAATTGTTAGTTACTGATAAGGTTGCGCGCGCGGAACAGAATCGTTTAAAAATTTGTTCACAATTAATCATTAATCATTATCGAAAATGGGGAATTATATCACTGTTTCTACATGTAATCTTAATCAATGGGCTTTAGACTTTGAAGGTAATAAAGCTAGAATCATTCAAAGTATTTTAGAAGCTAAGAATCAAGGAGCTAACTTAAGAGTTGGACCAGAATTAGAAATTTGTGGATATGGATGTTTAGATCATTTCTTAGAAAATGATGTTTATCATCATTCTTGGGAAATGTATGGGGATATTTTAAAAAATACAGATACTTATGGAATTTTACTTGATATTGGAATGCCAATCATTCATAAATCCATCAAATATAATTGTAGAATCATATCATATAATGGAGAGATTTTATTAATTAGACCCAAATTATTATTAGCTAATGATGGTAATTATAGAGAAATGAGATATTTCACCCCTTGGGGAAGACCTAAATATTATGAAGATTATGTCTTACCTAAATCTATTCAAGATATAACTGGACAAGGTCGAGTAATTATTGGAGATTGTATTATTGAAACTAATGAAACTAGATTAGGAGCTGAAACTTGTGAAGAATTATTTACTCCACAAGCACCCCATATTTCTATGGCATTAGATGGGGTTGAAATTTTTACTAATTCTTCAGGATCTCATCATGAGTTAAGAAAATTGAATACTAGATTACAATTAATAATGGAAGCTACTCATAAATGTGGAGGAATTTATCTTTATTCTAATCAAAAAGGGTGTGATGGGGATCGATTATATTATGATGGATGTGCTTGTATTATAGTGAATGGGGAAATGGTAGCACAAGCCTCACAATTTTCTTTAAATGATGTAGAAGTTATTTCTGCCACCATTGATTTAGATGATATTAGATCTTATAGAAATCAAAAACTGACAGCTTTACAATCAGTATCCCAATCTAATATTTATCATGTTATTACCACTAATTTTGAATTATTTCCTCACAATAATTTGTTTAATCCATTAGTTAAACCTGCCCAAATTTCAAATGTAAGATATCATTTACCTGAAGAAGAAATAGCTCTTGGACCTGCATGTTGGTTATGGGATTATTTAAGAAGATCAAAATGTGCAGGGTTTTTTTTACCATTAAGTGGAGGAATTGATTCATGTGCAACTGCTACCATAGTTCATCTGATGTGTAGATTGGTGGTGGAAGCTATTGATAATGGTAATAAACAAGTATTATCAGATATTCAAATGTTAACCCATCAATCTAATGATTGGATTCCTAAAACTCCTCAAGAGGTAGCTAATAAACTTTTTTATACCAGTTTTATGGGGACTGAAAATTCTTCTAAAGAAACTAGATCAAGAGCTAAAGAATTAGCCGATAAAATTGGATCTCATCATGTTGATATGAATATGGATACTTTGGTTAGTGCTACTGTGTCAGTATTTGAAGTAGCCACTGGTAAAAAACCCATTTTTAAAATCTTTGGAGGATCACAAACTGAAAATTTAGCATTACAAAATATTCAAGCTAGATTAAGAATGGTATTAAGTTATTTATTTGCTCAATTATTACCATGGACCAGAAATATTCCTGGAGGGTTATTAGTGTTAGGAAGTGCTAATGTTGATGAATGTTTAAGAGGTTATTTAACTAAATATGATTGTTCTAGTGCTGACCTTAATCCAATTGGAGGAGTTTCTAAAACTGATTTAAAAAAATTTATTGGTTGGGCACAAATTAATTTTAAATTACCAATATTACAAGAATTCTTAAGTGCTACACCAACAGCTGAATTAGAACCAATTACTGAGAATTATGTTCAAAGTGATGAAATTGATATGGGGATGACTTATGATGAATTATCAAGATTTGGAAGATTACGTAAAGTAGAAAAATGTGGTCCAATGTCAATGTTTATAAAATTATACCATGAATGGTCACAACCACCATTAAATTTAACGGCTGAACAAGTAGCTGAAAAAGTTAAAAGATTTTGGTTTTTTTATGCCATTAATAGACATAAAATGACTACCATGACTCCAGCTTATCATGCTGAACAATATTCTCCCGATGATAATAGATATGATTTAAGACCATTTTTAATTAATCCTAGATTTCCTATAGCTAGTAAGAATATTGATAAAGCGGTAGAAACTATTAAACATAAAGAGAAAGAGATTAGAATGGCTAATTTGAGTGTGGATTAAAATAACTATTACCCTCATAATTTCTTGTTGATATAGCCCAGTTAATATCTCTATATATTATTAAATTACATAATCATACCACCAGACAATTAACAACCAGACCATTAACCAGTAGATCATTGATGAATCTTACCACCCCATTTTGGTGTAAATCCTAACTCTTTTTGCATATACTCATCAGGAGAATCATTACGTCTAGTAAAATCAATTAAACTTATACTAATTTGTTTAGGAATATCTTCATGTAAAAAATGACCAGCATTTGAATTATTAAATACAATCAATTGATATTTTCCTTGCATTTGTCCAATGATTAAATCAGTATCCAAAGTTTCATGACCAGCAAGTAATAATAATTTAGCCACATGTTTATGCAGACCAGCATTAACAAAATTACTTGAAAGATTACCAAACCAACTATTCCAAAATGGTTGAGTTTGTTTTAAATCAATACACCATTTTAATTGATTTTGTTCATGGTGATCATGAAATAAGTCTGGTACACTTATTCGAGCCGAGTCAAGATTTCTTAATAATCCCGTAGCTTTAACGTGCCAATCTATAGCATTTTGATAAGTAATGAATGTTTTAGGTAATCTATCAATAAATGTAGGCATTGCATTTAATGAGGTGACAGCCGTTTCTTCTACAATATCCAACATGATCAACCCTTTGATATTATAAGCAAATGTTGGATTCGACGCAAGATAATTGGTCATCACAGCTCCTCCTAAAGAATGGCCTAATAAATATAATGAAGATGATGGGGATGGATTATGATGATGATGAAATTGATCTAAAATAAATTCAAAATCTTTAGTTAAGGCTTGTAAAGAATAATCAATTTTCAATCCTGGGGAAGATTTCCCATGGCCTCTAGCATCATATAAAAGGACTCCAGGACTTCCATCTTTATAGTTACTATGTAAATTTTGGGCCAATTTACAATAAGTCATGGATGAGGAACCAGCTCCATGATGACAAATAAATATTGGTAATTTATCACCAGATGGTGGTTTGTAATAGACTTGAAATGATACTTGTCGATTCTCATCATGATATTTCTCAATTATAGGAAATGTTTTATCTCTTTCAGCTTCATATTTTTTTAAAATATCCTCATGATTTTTATCAGATCGTTGAGGAACCTTAGACCCTCTAATTGGTTGTGAAGATGTTGATGGTCTGATTAAGTTAGAGATCAGAGTTTGATCATTAGCACCATCATCAGATTCTTCTGAAAGCAGCGATAATCCAAATGCTTGTTCTTGTTGTTTTACACGTTTCAAGAACAGTTTATGTAACTCAGACATGGTCTTTGACACCTTATTGACTATTTAAATGCAACAATCCTCATAAAAAAAAAATAATGAGAAGGTGTGCTATCGCATCGAATCTGGTGAAACCGTTAAATCATATTATTATAAATTACTGACAACATACGATGCCACAGGATGATCAAGATCATTCACCATTGGCCAAACAGTTTAACATGATGTCCATAGCTCTCTTCATAGCCTATAGAGCCTTAATGACGAATGAAACTCCTGTAGCATGTATTATGGTTGATAGTAATACCAATGAGATCTTAAGTATAGGGTTTAATGGTACTAATGATACTTTGAATGGAACTAGACATGCTGAATTTCTTGCCATGGATGAAATATTCGATCGCTTTATACCTGAAAATAAACGAGGAGATCTCCAATTTATTCATGAATATTTCCAGAATGTGATCGTTTATGTAACAGTAGAACCATGTATTATGTGTGCATCTGCTTTAAAACAAATTGGTATTAAACGTGTTATATATGGATGTGGGAATGAAAGATTTGGTGGGAATGGAACCATTTTAACTGTTAATCAAGACCCAATTGATACAGGCCATGGAAATTATAACAGTTATGGAGGAATCTTAAGAACTGAAGCTATTCACTTATTAAGAAATTTTTATACCCAAGAAAATTCTACTGCTCCTACTCCTAAAATAAAGAAGAATAGAGAAATTACTGCTAAGGAGTTTCCTGCTAATATATCCTTTGGAAAACTATATTCACGAGCTGAATTTGAATGGTTTTATAGTCCTTGTGATCCGAAATTATTCTATAAATCTGATGATGATGATGATGATGATGATGATGATGATGATGATGATGACATTTGTTATGAAATCACCCCTAACGGTGATAGCTATTGTCTTGAACAATTGATAACACTAGATACTATAAAGAAGATCCCTGGCATACAAAGACTTTATCCCAAATATTCAGACAAGTCTTTACATGATCATTTGGATGATACCTTAGACAAAGATTTAACATTGTTCTATAAATTTTTCTACGATATTAAACATCAAAAGGTAGATTTCAATAAACCTATAATCACTGTTGAAGAATTACACAATGAGCATAAACGAAGAAAACTTAACCATATATAGTAATTAACTCATGTATATATAAATCAATACACCAGTCATAATTATATAATTGCAACCTTATAATTGCAACCTCACCAGGTTCCAGTTTTGCAACCTCATTATTTTTGTTCGCACTGAGATGGGGAAAGAATATTTCAATAAGACATTAACACCAGTTGATTTCAAGATTAAAGATAACTAAAGACCATTTTTTATTTGAAGCATGGATTCAGATGAAGAATATAAAGGGTCATCACCATCTTCAAGGGGTTCTTTTAGTGATAGTGATGACGACTCTCGGAAAAGAGTGAAAGGATCAACACAACCATCCAAGAGAACTGGGAATGATAAAAAGGGACCAGGAGGAGCATATGCTTGGGAAGACCAATATCAAAGAACTTGGGATATAGTTAAAGATGATGATAGTGGGACTTCATTAGAAGCAGTTATTCAAAATATGATTGAAAGTCGTAAGAAGAAAATCATGAAAAATCCTACTGCCCCATATCAAAGAGGAATTATTCGGACATTAATTGTAGTAATTGATGGATCACTGGTAATGCTGGAAAAAGATTTAAGACCTAATAGATTCTCTATGATGTTAAATTTATTACAAGAATTCATTATTGAGTTTTTTGATCAAAATCCTATATCACAAATGGGGATAGTACTTATGAGAAATGGAATATCTCATTTAATCAGTGAAGTCAATGGGTCACCCCAATTTCATATTGATAAAATAAGACAATTAAAAGCTAGACAACATAATAGATTTGAACCCAAGGGGGATCCTTCTTTACAAAATTCCTTGGAATTGGCGAGATCCTTACTAAGATATAACTTTGGTAATAACATTAATGATACTAAAAATTCTAAAGAAATTTTAATAATCTTTGGAGCATTATTTACTTCAGATCCTGGTGATATCCATAAAACTATTAATAGTCTTATTAAAGATCAAATTAAAGTTAAGGTTATTGGATTATCGGCCAAAGTTGCCATTTGTCAAGAAATTGTTAATAAAACTAATAATATGAATAATAATTCTAATAATCCTAATTATGGGGTTATAATGAATGAAAGCCATTTTAAAGAATTATTAATGGATTGTGTAATTCCTTTGCCAATAACCATTCAAAAACAAAAAGAACTTGAAGCATCTAAAGCAGTACCATTAATTAAAATGGGGTTCCCCACTAAAATCCAACCTTCATTATCATCTTCGAGTTCTAGTAATACTTTAGATTTCATTCAAATATGTGCATGCCACCCAGCTTCTGGTACTGATGATAGTAAAAAAAATGGTATTGATGTATCAGCAGCTACTACTAGAAGTAGTAGTGTTATAGGATATCAATGTCCTCAGTGTCATAGTAAAGTCTGTAGTCTACCGACTGTTTGTCCGGTTTGTGGTTTAATGCTTATTCTCTCTACTCATCTTGCAAGATCTTATCATCATTTAGTTCCTTTAGTTGATTTTAAAGAAGTCCCGGTAAGTGAATCATATCCTAGTACTTTTTGCTATGGCTGTCTATTAAAATTCCCTCCTGGTACTAAAGACTTGGAAAATAATCCTCATAAAAATGAAAGAATTGAATCAAAAATTAGTTCAAGATATAGATGTAAAAAATGTCATAATGATTTTTGTATTGATTGTGATGTCTTTGTTCATGAAACATTACATAATTGTCCTGGTTGTGAAAATATTTGATTTCTGGTTTTTACATTCAAAAGTATTATACACTATTAATTATTTATATGTATATATGTATATATATACTTTTTTTTTTTATTTTGGTTCTTTTCAGACTTGTATTATTTGAATTGATAAAGAAAAAATTATTATGGGGGTTTTTTATTGATATTTTAACGAACCTTAACGACTACCCCAGGTAGATCCAGATCCCCAAGTACTTTTATTACCTTTATTACCACCCCATGTAGATCCAGATCCATTGTCAGATGAACCCCATGTAGATGATCCACCCCCAGCACCACCACTAGATCCCCAGGTAGAATTACCACCAGCACCAGCACCACCATCTTTTTTCCAAAATGAATTACCTCCCCACAGAGAAGCACCACCATTTTTATTACCACCTCCCCAAGTAGATGCATTACCACCATAAGCAGGAGTCTTACCACCTCCCCAAGATGAAGCTGCACCACCGGCATTTCCATAGGCAGGGGTTTTACCACCTCCCCAGGTTGAAGCACCACCACCAGTACCCACAGAAGGGGTCATACCACCTGAACCCCAAGCAGATTTAGCACCAGATGAAAAAGCTGGTCCACTACCTCTTGGTTGAATAGGTCCATTATTTTGTGATGGTTCTGGAGCACCAATAAATCTTAAATATGGAATAGCTTGTCCTCTTATTAATACACTTAATTGATTCTTATTAACTTTAACTCTTTTGGATTTGGTATGTAATTCAATTCTAGCATAAACATCATCAGCATCAGTAACCTTACCCATTAATCCTTTATGATTTCCTCCAGTTATAACCACATCTTTATTTACAAGTCTATCTCTACCACCAACTTTAGTTTTCAATCCAGCAGTGGCAAGATTTGGAGCTTTGAAATTTGGATTCATCTTGGTTAAATCTGGACCTTGACTCTTAACTTCATTATCTTTTGAAGCAATAGTACTAACATTCATACAACTAGTAGCAAATATACCAAGATTTTCTAGAATCTCATTAGATTTAATGAATAAAGTATTTCTATAAATATGAAGTACTACTCCTTCTCTCTTTTTATCACTGGAGATTTCTTTAACAGTATCACCCACCTTAATAGAAGCTCCTTTTCTATCAGTAGCTACTTGTTCAAGACGACTAAGTTTTAATTTAGACGCAATTCCGGAAGGTTTAACACTTATTATTCTACCATCAGATGTAAGAATTTGAAATAAATTCTTTTCTGTTTTAAGAATAACCCCTACTGTTGAGGCATTAAGTTCAACTAAATCTTTAACATCATATTCACTTTCTGCTGAAAGAATGGTCAGAGAAGTATCAGTAGCCTTGATTAAATAATTGGCAAATACTCTAATATCTTCTTGAGTTTGATCACTTAGCAATATTACAGAATCATTATCAATTTTAATAACTAATCCAGTTTCATCAGAATGTTTACCTTCAACAACTTTAACATGATCACCAGGAGTGAACACTTTTCTTAAATCATTTCCTGGAACCGTGAGTCTTTTATTAATAAAATCAGGATCAGTACTATCAATAATTGTGATGGTTACTTCATTCAAAGAAGTGGTTAAAACTTTCCCTATAGTTTTAGCTTGTTCCCCTCTACGAATTTCTACTTTATCACCAGCTTGGAATGCTGAACCATGACCAGATCCTAATTTCTTACTCTTTAACGAGGCTGCCACTGCAGAAATATCAAATCCATCTTCTTCATCCCCGGTTTGGAATCTATCTAATTCTTCTAAAGTTGGATGGACGTCTTTAGTTTGAATAAATTGAAGTTTAAAATCTTTGTATAAAAACCCATCAATATATTCTTCTCCTTTATAAACAAATGAACGAGGTCCTCTTCCTGGTTGTAAATTCTCATTATCATACATTCTAGCTTCATGTTCAGAAAATAATCTTGGTACTGGTACAACCTTAGATTTAATTCTTTTACCATCTTTATCAAAATCATCATTTTTACCATAATCTAACCTTGGAACTAATTTACATCTAACATCTAATCCATTTTCAGATAAATTATCAACCATAGCTAAATCACCTTTATACTTTCCCCGAGTAATTCTAACATATATACCAGGAACAATTTCAACATCTGAAGATTTGACTTGTTTTAATAAATCTGGATATTCCCGAACTGGAACTAAAAGTTTTTGTTTGGAATAAACATTAACCATACCAGTTAAAGCAGTTTCAATAGCTTCGGGTCTTTTGGCTTCAATATATATATAACCTCTAAAAGAATCCCTTTGAAATACTGTCAAGATTCCTAATGGTTTACCCAGTCTTGCTAATGTCTTTTTCTTTTCATATAATTTACGAACCAAATCTTTTTCACGTCCTGGAGTACATCTGATAGCATAAATAGCAGGATCATTAATAGAAGGCATTAATAATTTTTGAGAAACAGTCCCACTAGTGGTGGTATCTCCTCTATAAACTCCATGAGTTCTACGATAACGTTGTTTCAAAGTTTCAGCCAATTTCTCAGCATCTTGATCTTCGGCTTCTTGTCTACGACGATCAAATTGTCTATGAAGTCTATCATCTTGACTTTCTTCAACATCACCTTTATCACCATGATCATCAGAAATAAATTGTTCTCTTAATAATTCGGCTTCTTCGTCATCTTCATCTAATTCGTCTTCTTCTTCATCATCAACTTCGGCTTCAATATCCAAAAATTGATTCGCTCTTCTTCTCTTTCTTCTTCTACCCCCACCAACTTCTTCTTCCTCTTCCTCCTCTTCCTCTTCTTCTTCATCGTCATCTCCTTCTCCTTCTCCTTCTCCTTCTTCTTGACCTTGACCTTGCTCATCATCTTGTGGCGCTTCCATTTCACTTGGCCCTTCAGATTTTGGTTGAGCTTCTTCTGGATCAGTGTTCTTTACATCATCACCATCATTTTCTTCTGGTAACCGTCTCTTGTCACCTATATTATATTCTTCAGTTTGGTCAACTTGCTTGTCAGCTAAAGCTTGATCATTTTCATCATCAAGCTCATTTTGGTCTCTGTCCTCTACATCATAACCCGATTCAAGATTATTTGTATCTTCGTGTTTCAATTCAGGGGTATCTACAGGTCCTTCCGACATGATTGATGAATTAAACCCCTTTGCAACTAGTAGTTAATGACACTAAGATGGTTTTTCGGTCGTTCACTTTTTATGAAAAAAAAAAATCTCATTTTCTCACAAAGTGCTATGGTAAAGCCACGATGTTTTCTTTTGTATGTGGTTTCTCACTTTCGATATTAATGGTATGGTGGGACTAACCAGATAGAGAAACCATAGTGAATACCAACTGCAACATATATAAAAAGACAAGATTTTTTTTATAGGTTGGAGGTGGGGTCCTTGGATATAAATAAGGCATGAAGAAAGAGTATCTTTGAAAACATCTACCCTCAATTGGTATTACATTTAACAAGATGAATTTAAAAGTTATAATGGCTGCGAAAACCATGATTCTTGCATTTGCGGTAATTCCATGGGCCAATTTGATATCATTTGCCATGGCAGTAGAGGAAACAGAGGGACAAAATGACAATAGTCATAATAAACTCACCAGATCAGTTCTGGGGAATTACCAGGCACAATCGATAGAACCTGAAAAGGCTACAAAAATAACTGACTATGGGGCAGTAGAAGAGATCCCCACTGAACGACTCACAGGTAATTGGAGTCAAGTATATCAACTTGGTGATAAACATTATTTGGTACATAAAGCCAAACTCTTTGGACTTAAAGCCAGTAAAGTTAAAGGGACTTCTAATGATGTATGGATTGAAGTAAAACTTGGAGACAGTGAAAAGTTTTATGGACCACCAGTGGCAGATACCATATTATATGCTGAAACTGGTGGTAGTGCAACGTTTACCAAATCACTTGAACTTGGGATGAGTCTTGTTAGGTATTCAACATTCCAACGGTCAATTGTAGCCATTGAATTCTCTAGCCCCAGATCATTTACATTTGGTCCTTCTATTACTGTTAAAGCCGAAGCTTCATGTAAGATACCTCCGGGCAAAACTGGGGCATTATATTTATTTGAAATTAGTGAACAGGCACAAGGACAGATTAGAGAATGGCCATGGAAACAAAAGAGGTATAGGAGTGGGAAATATCGACCTAAGGCTTGGGAGTATAAGAATGAAGTTATAAGAGGGTTCCGAGATGTGGTGTTTGTGTGTACGTTAGATCAAGAATACATTGAGGCTATTCGGAAGAAATCATATGAGAATTCACCACTGACGAATTATTCTGAATTGGCTAGAGGGGTATTCTAGAGGGGTAGCATGGTGAAAGGCTGACATGGGAAAAGACTAACATATCAATATATACAGTTACTCCTATCGTACTCCTAGCGTACCCCAACATCCATACTCCAACATATTAGCTCATAGTATTAATGAGGCCCATGTTGACCGAACCATATTTTTCCTCAAATTATCCCATCAACGAGGAAGCTCATCTCATAAAAATTCTCAAATTATTATAGAAAACTCCCCCTAACCCAATTCAATCATGTCAGATATTCAAGAATTAGCTAAAGAATTAAAAGGAAATTTAAAACAATTTCCAAACTTTCCTAGTGAAGGGATTTTATTTGAAGATTTCTTACCAATTTTCACCAAACCAGAACAATTTAAAAAATTAGTTGATGCTTTTAAATTACATATTGGTGACCAAAAAGTCGATTATATTGTTGGATTAGAAAGTAGAGGATTTCTTTTTGGGCCTACATTAGCATTAGCTTTAAATGCTGGATTCATACCGGTTAGAAAACCAGGTAAGTTACCAGGACCAACTTATGTAGCTGAATTTCAAAAAGAATATGGTAGTGATAAATTTGAAATTCAAAAAGATGTTATACCAGAAGGATCTAAAGTAATCATTGTTGATGATATTTTAGCTACCGGAGGAAGTGCTAGTGCTGCAGGAGAATTAGTTGAAAAATCCAAAGGAGAAATTATGGAATATTTATTTGTAATGGAATTAGATTTCTTAAAAGGAAGAGATAAATTAGGGAAACCAGTATTTACATTATTTGGAGGTCAAGATGAAAAATATCAAAATTAGCTCGAGAATCTGAGTGTTTTCTCTGTTTTTAAGTAATTAATAATTCAACCTAGAAATATATACACACGATAAAATACACAAGTTTTGGCACTTGACTAAGTAGGTAAGCAGGTAAGCAGGTAAGCAGGTAAGCAGGTAAGCAGGTAAGCAGGTAAGCAGGTAAGCAGGTAAGCAGGTAACCGGACTAATCATAGATACCAGGTAAGCAGGTAAGCAGGTAACCTACAACCATCTACCCACTCTTAAATACTAAAAATGCTAATTCTCCAAGATAAAAATACGTAAAAAACCCTTGCTCATGAGTAACGTAAGACCCAAAACTTTCACCAACTATAACATGCCATGTAGGACCATATAATTGATCCATTTCCTTCTTTAAATAAGCGGCAATCTCTTTTTCTATTTTATAATGATCAATAGCATCTTGGGCTATTTCAAATACTTTAGTCTGTATTTCATCGGGTAAATCAGCTGCTCTTAACACCGCTATGAAATGTTAGTAGAGATTAACAAACAACACGTCTAATGGGGGGGGGGGGGGGAGGATGAGGGGATTGTCTGAGTAAGGGTACTAGTGATCTATGACACTATCGACTTAGTTCATCAATCACTGTTGAACTCATATAATTACCCCATCACTATCATCTTCTATAATACATACGTTCTATTTTGTCTGCTGCCATCTTTACGTGTATGCTGTAGATGTTTTTTTTTTTTTTTCTCTCGTTAAATAGCTTCTATTTATGACAATGCGACGGCCGCAAAAATATTTATAATGGGGAGTGGTTGGGAGTTAGCAATTGAGACGAGCAATTTCCTTATGTCATTATAATGAGGCTTATAATGGGCCACTTATCAGTAATTACTCTTGGAGTTGCCTATAATCTCTACATCATTGTTACCCATTTGATCTCGGGAAGGTGGAGCAGCAGGAAAAGCCGCAGGAGCAGCAACAGGAGGAACCTCGAGAAATCCCTCGAAATGTAAGTACCTCAAGAGAGAGGAGCATCATTTATGACATAAAGATTGAAATTTGAATTGCTCTTATTATAATGATTGTGTCATATATGACTAAAACCTCAGCAACGCATGAGGTCTATTTATAGGAACATCGGCAACTAACTAGATCGACTAGACGATTGACCAGATCTTTGACACCTTTCAAATTGGTGTGAATGATGTGTTGGTGTGAGTGATGTCATTGATGCACTGTCTAATTGCTTACTTGTGATTTTTTTTCTAATCTCATCCACTAATTTGCTCTATCTCTGTCTCTTTTTTTATCAGTTTATTTTATTTTATTTTATTTTATTTGATCTTCCCTTATTCCTTTCAAGTATTACCTTACACCAATACATTGACCATGTCACAATACGGATTCATTAAAGTGCCCCGTGATATAAAAAAGGCAATTGCTAACCCTAACCCCCCCACAATTCAACCAGTTGCTCAATTACCAGATACTGAATTGGCCCAAACAGTTTTTGAATATGCACAACAAGAATTATCAACGCCAGTATTAAATCATAGTTTAAGATGTTATCAATATAGTATAGCTATTATGAAAGATCAATTCCCCCATTGGGACTTGGATCATGAAGTAGTATTTGCTACTTGCTTATTACATGATATTGCTACTACTGAAAAAAATATGAATGCTACTAAAATGTCATTTGAATATTATGGAGGGATTATTGCTGGAGAATTGATATTGACTCATAGTAATGGGAATAAATATTATGCAGAAGCAGTTTCTGAAGCGATAATTCGTCATCAAGATCTTGGTGAATCAGGGTATATTACCTCATTAGGATTAATTGTTCAAATCTCTACCATTTTAGATAATGTAGGATTGAATGGTGAATTTATTCATATCGATACAGTTGATGCTATTAATAAGAAATATCCTCGAGATGGTTGGCTTGGATGTTTTGCTAAAGCGATTGATAATGAGAATAACCTTAAACCATGGGGGCATACAAGTGCATTAGGAGTTGATGATTTTAGAGATAATGTGTTGGGTAATAGCTTTCGGTATGAGAAGTTATGAAGGGAGAGGGAGAGGGAGAAAGGGAGAGACGGAGAGTAGTTATATTGTTTATATCGTTTATAATGTCTATGGTTTAATGTCTATGGTCTAATGTCTGTGGGTTGACCATCACTTTCTCACAATTGTCTTTATCTTATCTGCAACTCTACACGAGTGCTCTCTCTCTCTCTCTCTCTCTCTCTCACCAGATCCTGCGAAGCTCTCAAAATTTGACATCCAAGTCTAAATCATCATTGAACAATTGATTTTTTTCAACTCACCATTATCTCCACCAATTATCAAGCTTTATCGCTAGGTAATCATGGATAGCCCCAATGCTTCAGACATTGGCACCCACTACTTTAAAATCGGCCATTTCAATAGTGTCCGATACTGCATTTATCATTTAAATGGCAATAATGATCAAGCCCTTTTAGAATTGGAATTAGCCATTAGATATAAATATCCAAACATTTTATTGACTTATTATAATAAAGGATTATATTATTTCCAGTTTTCTCATAATCCTGGCTCTATAGATTTGGCTAATGAGTATCCAGATTTGGTGTTAAAAGAATCCAATTCTATGTTTTCAGAGGATATCATCAATCCAACTAAATCTACATCCACTCCCAATTCTCATGCTAATTCTAATCCAAATTCCAATACCAATACCAGAAACAATGCTAGCTCAAATACAACTCCTGCTGATGATAAACAACCACCTCCACAACCAGATCCACAAACCTCCAATACTTCTAATGCATCTAATAAATTATCTGGTCCTACTATTGGAGTTGGACTTTTAAAAGCCATTAAAAAACTTATAATATTTCGATTTTCTAAACGGAATTCCCTTCGAATATTTGGGAATTATTCAGTCATAAGTATCGATCATATTTCCAATCTAATCATGTATATAGATCCAATGATGTTACCTAATGGTGATTTATTACTTTGTATGATTCAAAAGACCAATTTAACACTAGTCAATTCTTCTATAATACCATTACCAATGGATAATAACAATGGTCCTAATGGCGATGATATTGACTCAAATTTCATCATATATTTAACTCCTTCAGGAATTAGATGTCATTTATATGACAGTTTAAAGATTTTGAATAGCTTTACTTATACTCCTCCAAAAAATCATGAAACGGTTTTGCATTTACTTAAATTGGCTACAGGGGTTGATTTATCATCCGATGAAAATTTATTATGGGTTAAACTTATTCCTAATTTACAACATTTAAATAATCAAGTTTCAAGGATATCAAAATTTGTTCATTCGGTTGATAATAAAAAATATATTTTATGGCCATGGAAACTTTGTTTATTACAATTTGGCAAATTTGAAAAATCCCTTATTGATGATTCCAATCATAAACATGATCAACCTTTTGATACTAATACGTCTTGTGATCCTTTAGATTTAATAACTGAGTTTATGGATTTTAAAATAACTACTAAACAACAATTACTGCATACCTCTCAACAGTTACAAACAAATCCTAATGCCCTCCCTTCCACAAATCCTAACCATCCATCATATAGTATTCCTACGGGGATTCCTACCGGAATCTCTACTGGTGGTGCTAGTTCTACTGATCAGAATAAAAATGATATTCCATTGGATGTTAATGATATGTCTTTAATCCCTGATTTATTTAATGGAACTCCAAATTCAGTTAATAATGACTTCTTTGATAATGGGGTAAAAATCATGAACAATATCAATGAAATTGGTAATAATGATTCTGAAATGGCATTAGATGTGTCGGTAAAACTTGGTGATGAAGAAGGTGATGATGGACATGGACATGATCTCACTGGGAAACCAGAGGATGAAATGGATGATTTGTTTGGAAATGATGATGATGATGATGATGATGAGGATGGTAACCAAGATGGTAACCAAGATAGTAACCAAGATGAAAATGGTAATGATCATAAAGACCATGATGATTTATTTGACCCTTCAGATTTAACTTCAAACCTGAGACCACAAGAATCTGATTTTAATTTCAATCAACAACTATTAGACAATAAAGATGATATTAAATCAGAAATCCCTACTTTTGATATCCCTAAAGATCAAATGGCTCTCTCATCTGATAGGTTAAAAGACCCAACTCCTTATGACGATCCTGGAGCCCCATTACCTATAATTCCAACTCCAATCATTCCTCAGACTATTGATAGACCCAAAGCTCATTCTTCAGGATTTGATTCTGATACCAGCAGTAAATCTGCATTTTCACCAATTGTTTTCAATCCTTTGATTAGAAGTAATATCGATAACAAATATGGCAAAGGTGGTAAGTTTTATGTGGATAAAGAAGCCAGAGATCATGATCATCACTTCCCCAAATTAAGAGCCACTAGTGTAACCGGATATGAATTAAAAAAGTCTGGTGATAATAAATTTGATAGAGGGTTAGGAATTGATTTCGCATCTGATTCTAAAGTGTTTTCTGATAGTGATACCAATGACAAACCAGAAGAACAGAAGAATGGTCTTGGAAATGATAAGATGGATGATTCAGAGAGTGATGATAACAAACCAATATACGACGAGGAAGCTATTGAAGATGACGATGAAGAACAAAGGGAGGAAGATGAGGAGGAGGAAGAAGAAGAAGAAGAAGAAGAAGAAGATGAAGAAGAAAGTGATGAAGATGCTGATATTGAATTTGGGAAAGAATCCCCATTAAGATTAAATACTCAGCCAGAATCTTCTACTACTTATCAGAATCCAGTTGGAGTTGCACCTGCCCCAACTGTAGGAGAATTTCCCGGATCGTCCAAGCCTCAAACTCAACATATGTTCAGTAATAATACCTTTAATATAGGAGGGTTTTCATCACCACTTTCAAATACTTTGACGATCCCATCAGCGAAACCAAGTGCATTAGGAAGGTTTGATTCCCCATTTGCAGTTCATGATTCACCAATGGAAGATAAACCCCGGTTTAGTTCTCCATTGAGTATGGAACATGATGAATATAAAAGAAATCCTTCAGTGACATCAGTTCCTGCTACTAACATTGTATCTAATCCATCATCAGTTTCGGTAACAATGCCTAATTCTGATGGACGGGGTGGAAGTGCAGCGATTGGTACTACTAGTGGAACTGGTACTGCTGGTATTGGTGCTGCTGGTACCTCTGGACCAGCGAATAGTTCTGGATCTAATGAATTAAGAACTGGACTGATCTCCGAATCTTCAAATTGTTTACCCTTAATTCTTAGAGGGGTGAACACCTCCACAATCCCTAATGGTTATTTATTAAATAATATTCCTGGAGCCATTAAAATGTCAGCATCAGCATCAGACTTTAATATGGATGTGGATCAAGATGATGAAGATTATGAAGTTTGTAGGAAAAATGAAATGTCCATAAAAGCCGAAAATTTAAATGAACTTTTAAATTGGCTAGGACCTAATTTAATTTTTGATTTAGGATTAAATGATTTCAATTCAAGATTGACCAGTAATATACCCAATAATAAGAATGATTTAAAATCTGAGACCTTTGGAGTAGAACATTTGATTGATGGGGAATTAATATCAAATAAATTTGAACAAATCCTTACTAAGGAATTTCCTTTAAGTTATAAAATTAAATTAGATGAATTTTTAAGTGATCTAGTAGAAAGTACTAGAGATAGAAGAACTGATAATGATTTAGATAATCAATTAAGCTTCTTGGATGATATAACCAATGATGAAATTTTGAATCCTAAATCTAAAATGAAGAAATTAGATTTTATTGAATGGGATTCTATTTATTTGGATAATCATAAAAATCAAGAAAGTTTTAAAGATTATATTGAAGTATTAAATGATATTAAGTATAATTCTATCTTGGATACTGAAGGATGTATTAAAGAATTAGAAGATAATAAGATTCGAGTGTTAAAGAATAAGCAAAATAATATCATCAATTTAAATGCTATCTCTTTAAGATTTTGGAATCATTTAAAATTTAATCCAATTTCAGGTCCAAAGAATTTTCAAATTTTATTGATTTCTGAGGTTTCTAATGATATTCATAATAATTATAATCAAGAATTTTTAAACTCATTAATATTTTATTATAATGAATGTAATTTTGGGAATATTTCTAAATTAAGTTTACAAACTTTAGATACTAGACCTGATTTAGAAAGTATTAATGAAGGGGTAATACCAATAAATCCTCAAGATAATAATTATAATTTAACTTATAAATCCATCAATAAAAAACTTAATTCATTGGTGGAATTAATTAAACTTGATTTAATCAATAAAACTAATCGATTTGAATTCGATAGACCATTACTATTGATGTTTTTAAATTTTAATGATAATATTAATTCATTGCTAGAAATTTCAAAAATTGGTAGGAATTTTAAAAGTTTATTAAAAAGACATCAATTGCCATTAGTTGAAGTATTTAGTAAAATCATACCAGGTGATTTTATTATTAAAGTTCATCAACAACAACGATATTTAAAATATTTATCCGGCTATAAATTAACCAGATTATCAATGAATTTATATAATCAATGTCCTAATCCTAAATTAAATCCTATTAAAAAAATCGATCCAAGTCTAAATTTATTCACTAATATAGTTAAGGATCCATTATCAAAAATCAATTTTAAATTCTTTAATAATGTTACCATGAATAAAGATTATTGTAATGATGATGCCTTTTTACATTTGGCTTATGAAAGATCAATTGATAAAAATTGGGTATCAGCTGCTTGGTCTGATCCTTTAGGAATTGTAACTTATACAAAATCTTGGTGTAATCTGACAGGAAACATCAAATCTAATAATAATCCTCAAACTAATATTCATTCTCATAACAGCCCTAGTAACGATAATAATAGTACTAGTACTAGTAATAATAACACCAATAATAGCAACATAAACAACAACAACAACAACAACAACAGCAATAATAATCCTACTAATCGAAATATTTATAATTTACAATCAATAACTGATCAAATTTTTGATATTTCTAATGACTTATTTAGAAAGTTAAACGAAGATATTATTAAGAGGACCAGTGGATTAGGAGGAAGAAAATTCTTGGTGTTAACTAGAGTAAATAATATCATTCCAGATGATGAGTTGATTCAGTGGAAGAGGTTAAGTATGAAGTATAAGGATATATCATTGATAGTATTATCGGTGAATAGTTTACCTAAATTATTGTTTGAAGATGAAAGAAAAGATGTTACCGGAGGTGATGATGGACATGGTGCTGCCAATGCTGGTGTTGGTACTGGTACTGGTACTGGTACTGGTACTGGTACTGCAAATATTCCCCCCATAAATGATCAGTCTGTTGCATCTGACATTATTCCCGACAGAAGTATCAACCCTATCGCCAATGACACCAGTAGTAATAACAATACTCCACAATTTAATACCGGTACTAATATAGTTGGACTTACCATTGATGAACAACGTGAATTCAACTCCGATGAACTCTCCAAACAAGCCAACGCTGATCTGACAAATGATTTCTTCAAGAGTTTCAATAACTTACCTAATTCTAACAATCCATCTCCTAATAATTCTAATTTAATAACTTCACCATCAGCTAACTTCAATTTCGGTCTTAATGGAGCTAATAATTTCCTTTCTCCAGATGGATCAGCATCATTATCCAATCAATTATCAAACCCTAATCATCCCTCAAGATCAGATAATGATTATTATATGAATAACCAAAACTTAAAAGATATAATCTTGAAAGATCCATTGGATAAGGTCACAAGTCTTATTCCAAAAGCATCCGTTCCTTCCTTCAATTGTCCTACTAGACCAGGGATGAAGGTGGGGATATTGATCAAAAAATTAACCGAAGACAAACCTAATTATCTTGTTTATGAAATCAATCTTTTAAGTTGTTCAAATCATTGGAATTTAGACTCATTAATGAAGGTAATTCTTAATCATTATAGAAAATTGATCACTTTGAATGACATTTTGGGGGTGACAAGTATTGATAGTAATTTTGGAACCTTACAAGAGAAACAAGCTTATACGGTTGATAGATTGGTTCCATGGCATATTGCTGCTGTTAGGAAATCACTTAATTATTTAGTTCATATAGAAGTAGAGGATTAGGAATAGTGGTATGTGCTATAATAAGACCATAATATAAGTGACCTTAACTCTCCATCGCATCTCATTAGTTTTAGCAGCCAAAATTATTGACGCGTAATTTTGTTGCAACCAAATCTCGCGGACTCAAGAAAAAACACTATTTTGTAAACGCACCAGCAAGAAGAATTAAAATACAACTCCAAATTAAATATAACTAAATGGCTGAAGATAATACCCAAGAGATCTTGAATCGATATAATAGGTCTGGACCAATGGATCAGGGAATAAATGATGACTTTCATGATGATGAAATTGGTATTAGTGGAGGTGTTGGTGAAGGTGAAGGTGAAGGTGAAGGTGATGGTGACGATTTATCTTTGTATTCTGAAGCATCACTATTTAAAGATTCCATAAGCCCCATGAAAAGATCACCATTAAGAGAATACCGATTCACACCTAAGGAATCACCCTTCAAAGAAACTCAATTGAAAAACACCGGTAAGTTCCCATCCCTAAAAAGTCAGTTATTTACTCCAAGAAAGTCAATAGTTTCTAATGGTGGTAGTCCATTGAAGAAATCAACCATGTCACGTAATGGGGTTGATTTGGATCCTGAAAATGATAAAACTGATTTACTTATCAGAGAGACTCATAGTTTGGTGAACGAAGTCCCTAGTTCAATAATGGCTAGTAAAGAAGGTGAAGAATATCAAAAAATGATCTCTAGTTCTATTGATAAGTTGATTAAGAGGTATGATAATGTATGTCAAGAGAATGAACGATTAAAGAAAAATGACCAACAAGGAACTATTGACCGGTTGAACAGTCGTGTGGATAGTTTGGTGAAATCCAATGAATTACACAGACAAGACCTTAAGCAGCAAAATGATGATTTTCTTAAGATGTTGAATGAAAATAACGAATTGAAACACGAAAACCAATTACTAAGAAGTAAATTAATTAAGTATAAGAATTTGTATGAACATCAGCAAAGATCTCCTCAAGTAATATCCCTGAGTGTTTCAAGACCAACTGATAATAATTCGAGCCTTAAGAGTAAATCTAATATCCACACCACCAAAACCAAAAGTAAAACAAAGTCTAAAACATCATCAAAGAATCAAAAATTGATCAAATTATATAATGAAATGGCAGACATATTGAATAAAGAGAAAAAGTCCAATAGATCCAAATACCCTATAGAATCAGATCTTGTGCCAGAAGTAGAGATAGAATCAGAAGCAGAAGCAGAAGCAGAGTCAGAAGCGGAATCAGAATCAGAGTCGGAACTAGAAAGACCAAAGGGCCCAAAGTCAAGACACACTCCAAACCTATTAAAACAATTCGAAAAGATTCTTGAAATGAATGCAAAGTCATTAAACTCTCACACCAAGTCCAATGGCGATGATTCCAATGGTGATGATGTGAAACTAAACACTAAAGAAGAATCCAACAGCACACCTTCAAAACAACAAGACCCAAGCCCTAACAAACAAGATATCGTATTGAATTGCTACCTATGTTGTCAAAACGAACATCAATCCAATGATAAAGGGGCCAATGATAGAGGCTCTACAAGTAGAAAGTGTGAGAGGTGTAGCACCATAACTACCGAGAAACCTAACGATATGGGACATACTCTTGATCTCATGGGGGAGTACAAATGGTCTCTATAAGGTGTGAGTGTCCGAAAGGGAACCATTTAAAACAATGCTAATATGTAATAGCCTATTAGTAAACAATAGTAGTGGTACCAGTACTAGTACCAGTAGCAGCACCAGTAGCAGCACCAGACCAGATCATTTCTGTATACTATTCACCATCACTTCTGTAATATACAACTCGCGATCTAAATTGATTTCAAATCACCTTAATACCCCCATATACATGTAAAAAACCCTTTACCCATCACCTCTACTTACCATTTCGGGACATTCAATAACTAAATCTCTTCTGTTGTTCTATAATTCAACCCTTTGCAGCCAGGGCTAAAAAATTTCATGTTTGTTTACCATTACCAAAAACATCGAACAAACGCGCGCCTTACCAAAAAATGCCAGAACGAAAACAAACCCATCAATTCATCATCAAGTAGAAAAATATCGACTTCTGCCAATCCAAAAAATCCATCACTTCAGGGTCTTCTATTACGTTTAGCTGGTACTTTCTTTCTTACAATTTCTAACTGTATCAGTTGCTTTTAATACAAACCCCCCTTTCCTTTTTCTCCACTAGTTCCTTCGTTTTGTTCTTCTGTTATTACAGACATTTCCACAGATACAGACAGACATAGGCTCAATCACAACTACTCAAAATTTGTTACAGATCAGACCTTCGTTTGACCACAACATTATATTTTGATACTAACAGTTAAGTACTTTCAATACGTACTGAACACTCCATTTATTTGCCCATTACCCGGGATTATTGTTTGTGTCGATTTTTTATTTGGGTTCAAATAAGAAAAAAGAATAAAAATAATCAATCCAAATATGGTACAAGTGATAAATGATGAAAATGATTATAAGGTAGCTCGTGGAAAAATAATGAACCCCAGCTTAGAAGGGTCAGGGTTTTCTAATCAACAACACGTCGATGTTGTTCAAGGAGATGCAGAACTTAGTACTCAATTTTCTCATGCAGAATCATTAAAACCAGAAGCTAATAAGAGAAGAATTAATAAAGAAACACAAGAATATGAACAACAGCAACAACAACAACAACAACAACAAGAGGATGAAGTAGACCAAGAAGATAATATTGGTAAAAAAGGTACAATTTCTTCAGGACAAGGAGGATCCAATCAAGGTAGAAGTTATTTAGGAGATATTTCTAGTCAATTTGGAGCTTCTAAACCACAACCTCAAGGACTTGGTAAAAGAAGACCATTAGGTGGTGATAGTGGGCCATTACATAGCCAAAGCCAGGCACAAAGAAAAACCAACTTAATAGTTAATGATTTAGCTATACCTACTAGATTACCACAAAAAAGACAAGCCACCGAATCATCGACTAATTTAGTGGAAAAATTAAATATTAATGATTATAAAAAGTCTAAACTTATAGATTATGAATGGGATGATTTAGATGAAGAAGATATGGATGATCCATTAATGGTTAGTGAATATGTTAATGAGATTTATCCATATTTACATGAATTAGAATATAAAACCTTACCAGATTCACAATATATTTTTAAACAAAAACATTTAAAACCAAAAATGAGATCTATTTTAGTTG
The DNA here is from genome assembly GCA_030583035.1 of Yamadazyma taylorii. Taxonomy (NCBI): domain Eukaryota; kingdom Fungi; phylum Ascomycota; class Pichiomycetes; order Serinales; family Debaryomycetaceae; genus Yamadazyma; species Yamadazyma taylorii. The sequence continues at coordinate 239,582 of JAJMHJ010000002.1, read as the reverse complement.
ATTGGTTAGTTGAAATGCATTCAAGATTTAGATTATTACCAGAAACATTATACTTAGCTATTAATATTATGGATAGATTCATGTCGGTAGAAATTGTTCAAATTGATAAATTACAATTATTAGCTACTGGATCATTATTTATAGCTGCTAAATATGAAGAAGTTTTCAGTCCATCAGTTAAAAATTATTCTTATTTCACCGATGGATCTTATAGTGAAGATGAAATTTTACAAGCAGAAAAGTATATTTTAACTATATTAGATTTTGAATTAAATTATCCAAATCCTATGAATTTTTTAAGAAGAATTTCAAAAGCTGATTCTTATGATGTTCAAACAAGAACTTTAGGAAAATATTTATTGGAAATTACCGTAATTGATTATAAATTTATTGGTATGTTACCTTCATTATGTTCCGCTTGTGCCATGTATATTGCTAGATCTATTATGGGGAAAGCTCCTACTTGGAATGGGAATTTAATTCATTATTCAGGTGGATATAAAGTTGATGATATGAAAGATTGTATTAATCTAATCATTCAATATTTAATATCTCCTATTGAACATGATGAATTTTTCAAGAAATATTCCACCAAGAAATTTATGAAAGCAAGTATATTGTGTAGAAGTTGGGCCAAAAAGATCATTGCTGACAAGAAGAATATCTTTGAACAATAGCTGAATCACTAGAGTTTTGAACCCAATTGAATGGTAAAACACATGAAAATGGTAAATCAGTTTAAATGGTTTCATCGTTACTACTCTCCCTTGCATTAGATCCATCATAAACTCCATCATAAACTCCATCATAAAACATCAGTAATGTCCCCCAGCTTTTATGACTTGCATAGACAATTTATTCTTTTGTTCATATACCCCTCCAATCAACTTTTTTTTTATCCCACTTTTATTTTCACCGTTCATCATTCATGTGGTCTTTCTAAGTTCCACTTTTAATGATTGGTCTTGTTTTGTATTATTTGCTTCAATTTATTTTTTTTAGTTCTTGTGGATCAACGGTTTACATATAATTTTTGTCTATTGTTTTAATTTTTTTATTTTTATTTTTTGTCTGGTTTTGCTTTTATCACCATCATCATCGATTCCATATAATGAGCTGAATGGCTCTTTAATTCAATTTGCTTTTTTGTATGTATTTTTTTTCTTTGCATATTTTACCGACCGCCACCAATATATAAATATATACGTATATAAAGCTACATGTACTAGTTTTGGACCAGGGGTTTCTCTAGCTACTTTTCACCTAACCATGGCTCAGAAATGAATCTGATTAATGGATGGGGTTGAATGTTTTTTTGCAACCTTTTTGAGATGGATTGATGCGAATTGATGCGAATTGATGCGAATCGATTTAATGTTTACGCGTCAATAAACTTGTCTAATTTTATAACATCAACTATGTTTAAAGACACAAATGTATTGATTATTCAGTCAGCAGACCTTCAAGATCTGAAAACCCTTGATAAATTGGTACTAACCATTGAAAATAATGGTGGAACCACATATGTGAAAAATGATCATGACACTTCCATGAATTATGTTGAGAAGTATGATGTCAATCATATCATTACTCATACCATTGAATTTATTGAATATGATTTGGCCACAACGGCTATGATTCCTATAACTACACCAGAATGGGTTTATGATAGCGTTAAAGCTACAAAACAAGTCAATCATACCAAATATTCCCCAAATTCAAAATTATTCCTCAAGAGCTGCTTTATATGTATTGGAGATGATATCCCCATTAGTGATAAGGAAATTATTTATGGTGGGGTTAGAGCTTTTGGTGGGTTATATATGGATATGTTAACCACCCATACTACTCATTTAATCACAAATGAACTTGTAAGTGATAAGGCCATATTGGCTCGTAGTAGTGACCTCGATATCAAATTAGTGACTCCAAATTGGATTGATGACTGTTTTAAGATGGGGAAGAGAATGAACGAGAGGTCGTATTTGTTGAAAAGTGACTCTCAAAGTGAACAAGACGAACAACAGGAAGATGATCCATATCCAATAATCGCTGACTCTAATGATATTCCGAATCAATTACAATTCGATACGAAGTTTTTAGATGATAAGAGAGTTTACATTTCTGACGACTATATATTGTCTAAAAACATACGACAATCATTGAATGCGTTAATTTTGAAGAATGGCGGTAAAATTGCTTCTAAATTCTCTGATAAAGTTGATATATATCTTGGGAAGTACCGTCACGGCAAAAAATTTAATCTGGCATTCAAATCCCATAGAATTATAATTGGTAATTTACAATGGTTATATTCGATGGTTGTGACTTGTCAATGGAAACTTCCTGTTAATTCTCAATTGTTACATTACCCAGTACCTTTAAAACCATTACCACAATTTAAGGATCTTAAGATTTCTGTAACAAATTATAGTCAAGATGCCAGACATTATTTATCAAAATTGATAACTATATTGGGAGGAACTTTCACCAAGAATTTAAGTAAGGAAAATGATTATTTAATTGTTGGCAAACCTATTGGAGAAAAATATTCTGCTGCTACTGAGAAATGGTTTAATCTGGATGGGGCCCCTATAGTTAAGGTTGTAAACCATTTATGGTTAGAAGAATGTTATTCCCATTGGAAATTATTAGATTCTGATGTTGCTAAGTACAAGCATTTAGGATATAATTCTTCCAATGGGATGGAAAGCTTGATTGGTAAAACAAAGCTAGATAGACATGTATTAAATAACTGGATTGAATCTGATATTGATGATAGTATGGAGGAAGATATTTTAAATCCTGTGGTGGAGGATGAAACTGATTATTCGAGTGATCATGAAGAAGACGAAGAAGAAAAAGAAGAAGAAAAAGAAGAAGAACAAGAAGAACAAGAAGAAGATGTCTCTCAACATACCCAACCCCTCAACACTGACTCGCCAGAAAAGAATAAATCCTCAGAATTATCTGAAAAGAAAGAAATATCCGAATCATCAAAAAATCATGAAGCAGGAATATTAGGGTTATCAGAACCAGAACCAGATAACTCTAAATCATTTGATTCTACAACATTCACAAAGAATTCCACTCCCCCTGCCTCCAAACTATCATCAACAGATCAAAACCCAATTACTCCTGTCTCCAGGGGAAGATCAGCCAAAGCTAAAGCCACCCTGAAACTTCATGAAGATATGAATGATTTAGCTAAATATCAAGAATTGGCCAAGAGTTCAAGAAAGATGAAATCATACATGAAAGAATTAGAAAGTAGTGCTAGTAAACGTAAAGTCAAATCAAATGAACCAGAATCAGATGATATGAAAGAAGGTAAAGAGAATATCACTCCACCTAAAAAGAAGCTTAAGGCTACTTCAAAAGACAATACCCCAAAATCTCAATCAAATGAGCCTTCTTTGAATATAATTGGGATTATGACGGGGTGTGAGAATGATGTGACTTTGAATAGAGAAGATACTACTAATCTTAAAGAATTCGGGATTAAAATATCTAATGATATGAATAAGATCAATGCATTAATAGCACCAAAGATTTTGAGAACAGAAAAATTCTTGACCAGTTTAAGTAAAGTTCAATATATTCTTCATCCTAGCTTGATCATTGATTTAAAGTCATTGCTTAAACAAGGTTATGAAACCATCAATATTGATATGAATAATTATAGACTTGATAAGGTAATACTGGTTCAAGAAATCAATAAACAGTTAGGATATTCCAATTGCAAAGATAAATCAGTGAATGGAATAACCAAGATTTTAAATAGTGAAAGAGGAAAACTATTTGATAATTATAAGTTAAATTTATCTAATAATTTGAATGGTGGTTATGAAGTTTTATCCAAGATTTTAATAAATCATGGAGTTAACGAATTAAAACATCTTACCGGGAAAAATATTTTAGAAAAACAATTGATTGTTAGTGAAATAGATAATAAGGAGGAAAAGATTATAATAGTTAATAAGGCTAAAGATCAAAAATTAATCAAACAATTTGCTGGGACTTGTAAATTAGTAGAATGGGATTGGTGTGTTAAATCGATTTTTAAGCAAGAGACTGAGCCATTTGAGGAATATGTTGTTAAAAAATGAAGGGTAAAGTAAATTACCAGAGAAGGAAATGACCAGAGAAGCAAATGATCAAAAATGTATATTTTTTTCTAGATCAATGATCAAAGGTGTACACATTGAATCAGAATTGTAGATATCAAATACATGAAAGCAAGAATGAAATAACAGAAAAAAGTAAATATACAGTTATAATACCTATAACAAAGGTGGATGTAGAAGGAGTTAGAAGGACCAGGTTTAAATATCAATTAAACTTGGGCCATCTGATCTTTGATTAGAACCAGGGGCCGAATTGGATGGAGTAGCATTAGCATTACCAAACCCATAACCAGTATAAGCTGGTTGTTGAAATTGAGGTTGAGAATTATATTGAGGTTGAGATTGACCATTAGCAGGAGTAGCAGTTTGTTGAGGAATAAATGGGTTACCAGTATGAACCCTATTTAAAGATTTATCAGTATGTTGAACACCGGTACCACTAGAAGTAAGGAATGAGTGATCTTTAGTATAATGATGAGCTACTCTAGAATCACCGGTATTACCAAAGGTATCAACTCCAGTACCTTGAGCCAATAAATTATTTAATTCAGGATGTGAATGATCACCATATCTAGAAGAAGAAGTGGTTTGAGGCTTTAATTGTTGTGTAGGTTGTTGCTGTGGCTGTGGTTGTGGTTGTTGTTGAGTAAAGAATTGAGGTTGTTGAGATGCTAAATCATTCAATGACTGTTTTTGAGGTTGTGAGGATTGAGATTGAGTAGAATTATCATTCATGGCAAATGGATTATTCGAACCAGTCTTCAAAGGCTGTAATTGCTCTTGAGGTTGCTGTTGCTGTTGTTGTTGTTGAGGACCATAAGGAGATTGTATTGGTTGATAATTAAATCCCGTGAATTGAGGTTGCTGAGGTTGAGCATATTGAGTATATTGAGGTTGCATTTGAACTTGTTGAGGATAATAACCAGTCATCATTGGGTTTTGTATAGGATTTCCAAACATGTCATATTGTTGTTGAGGTTGTTGATAATAACCAGTATTCATGAAATATTGAGGTTGTTGATTAGCATTATCATCTAAATCTAATAAATTCTCATTTTGTTGATTTTTCAATTTTCTCATTTCTTCTTCTTCCATTGATAATTTTAAAGCTGCTTGCAATTCAGGGTCATTTGGATCATTATTAACATCTAATTGACGGTCTTGTTGTTCTTGTTCAGCAGTCATTCTAGATAATTCCAATGCTCTTTCTAAATCATCATCATAAGGATTATCATTACCAGCTCCTCTTTGACCTCTTCTATCTCTATCTCTGAATCTATCTCTATCTCTATTACCCCGATGTTTATTAGCCTTAGCAGCCAATTCTCGTTCATGATATAATCTATCATCATCTCGTAATAAACTGACCAATTCTTTGGCTTTAACTCTTATTATAGCTCCTTGATCATTACCAGTCTCATCAAAATGAACAAATTCTCTCAAGGTTTTAATAATATATAAATTATCTTTAGCCCACATCACACATTTTTCAGATCCAAACCTTACTAAATAATCTAATACCGTTAAAGATTTAGCTACATGACGCCAATTTTTCCCCTTATCATTTAATCTTCTATCTAACATATCCATAATTTCTAAGAAATCGGTTTGAGATTGATAAGTATAACTACTAATTTCTTCCATATCGAATGTTGTAGGACCAGTTGGATCGTTAGAGGTGGCATTTCTAACCAGCACTTGAACAGAAGAATATCCGTTAGCCACGTTTTTAATTGAACGAACAAGTGATTTGGACATGTTTTAGTTAATCAAGCGACGATAGGAATAATAAGGGTTAATAGAATTGAAATTTGTTGAAACCCTTGGAATTACTGGAAATAATCCCTTAGAGAATCGACAAAAAAATGCGACCCTGGCCCCGTTAGCAATGTGGCTGCAGGCTACAACCAGAGGGAACTAAGGTGGTGCGATCAAACGTCTAGGAACTGAGGGATCCAGGGCAGTACGGAAGGTGAGGGATGATGACCTGACCTTGGAAAACCATAATCCCAGGGCATCAATAGATAGGTCAATATGAAGATAGACTAGTCCTAGGAGTCATATTCTATAAGAACATATATACACAAACAGAGCCACAAACTCTCCAATATGAGAGCCAAACCTACTAAACCACCAATGCTTCTACCTCCAAGCCTCTAAGTCAAAAGATAGGAGAGAGAGAAACAGAGACACACCGACGCACGGTGAGATGAAATCGGTCTTAATGCCTACCATCTAAAGTGGCTGAATCACGAGATAACGTAGGTAGAATCTTAGGGATCCAAGGCCAAACGTTCTAGAATCTATAGAGGTATAATTCTACAATCCTAGAGTCGTACCAGAACTCCAGAATACCAGTAGCTGTACCTTTTCACTTAAGGTTTAACTGTTTCGAGTGGAAAAAGACTTAACATGTAAAATAATCTTTAACCAGCATTCAATGACTTAATCTGTAAATAGACTTACTCTGTAAATATTCCTAATCTGTAAATATTCCTAGTCTGGAGAATATCAAATCAGTTATCTACACTACCCCACCATCAAATGCAGTCATTTTTTCGCCACCAGTTCTTAGCTAATCATTCCAGAAGCCTTTTTATTTAGTCTTACACATCTCCATTGCATCATCAACCTTTTTTAATCCACCCCATAATCACCAGATGGCTCATGTTCCTTGTTGCCATATCACCATATATATCTCAAATCACTCCAATCTGCAATAATTTGAAATCAATTTTTTTTTCGTCGAGCAACGTTACTAACGTAATTGGTCATTTGCGGGTTCACGGATTAAAGTTACACAAAAGCTGAAGGATATAAATTTCCGCGAATTTCTCACTTTTTTCTCACTTTTTCTCAATTTCTCACTTGGACCATTTTTTGAAATAAACAACTAAAAGGTTAGAGTGAGACAAAATGGCTGAGGTAAGAAGATGTCGTCGTTGTAAAAGAAAGAGAATGGATGATGAACCTCCTGAGGTCAGACAATATAAAACCTGTGCTAAATGTAGAATCATTGAACGTCAAAAGAAGAAGCTGAGAAAACCATTGGCAGAAGAAACTATGCTTTATGGAATGAAACAATTTCAACAACAAAATCAAAATCTGAATTTTTCACTGGAAGAGATTTTTATGGATGATGAAATGTTTGCTAAGAAGAAATTTGATTCGAATTTGAATCCAAATTTAAATCAATATCAATATCAATATGCTTATCAAAACAGTGGTCCTGGTAATGGGGCTGGAGGTGCTGGAGCCGTTGGAGGAACTGGTGCAACTGGTGGGGTTGCTGGAGGAATTGGATCAGGAGCTGGGACATCAGCTGGAGGAATTCTGGCTATGGATCATAATGGAGGACTTGAAAATTATGACACTTCAAGATTAACCGGGAATGCTACTGCTTCTACAATTCCTCAAGCTAATTCAAATAATTTTTATTTACAAAATTTACATCATCAACAAATTGCTCAAAGAGCTTTACCAATGCAATCAACCAATTTACCTAAAAGTTCTGATAATCATAATATTAGTGTAAACAATAATAATTTTGATAATTCCACCACCAATAATCCTAATGATACTCCAATGTATTGTGATATTTGTGAAACTAAATTAGATTTATCCGATGAATTATCATTGAATTATAAATTATGTGTAAACTGTTATTCTAATCCATTTAAATTATATAATGTTTATGAAGATTATAATGAATTTTTACTCAAAATTCTGAATAATAAAGAAAATTCCATTCATAATTTGATTTTTTTAAAAGAAATTGATAAAAATTTTATTGATAATTTAAATTCTTATAATAAAGTTATAAATAATGAACATCAATTTAGAGAATTTTTATTAGAAAATTTAAAGAAGATTTTTATTGAACCAATTCTTGCTACTGTTGGATATGAATTTCAATTGATTTCTACTAATTTAAACGAATTATCTAAAACACCTCCAGTGATTAATCCAAATAATCAATATAGTTATCATAAGACTAATCCATTAAAAGTTTATTATAAATGTCTAACTGAAGTTAATAATTCAATTAACTGTAACTCAAGTTTATTTTTGGATTTTAATCCATTTACTAATTTCTTGAAAATTAAATTTAATCATAAAATTCATAATTTCTTTTTAACTTATCCTTTGAAATTTATTGGATTGTTGTATGATTCTATAAATGATTTAAAACAATCTGATGATACTGGGAAAATTGGCTATAATGCTTATACTGGTGAATTAATTTATAATAAATTAACTGGTGATATCGTTTCTAGTAATAATGATGAAGAAATTAAATCCATTATTAATAATATTAACAAAGATGAATTTATAAATGATTTCCATCATTTAGAAGAACTTGTTACTAAAAATGAATCAAAATTAATCAATAAACAATACACTGATGATGTTGAAGGTGATGTTGTAAATACTGCTAATAATGATATTGATAATGAAATTGTTAGTAAGCTTAATGAAGCTAATTCTGTCTCATTATCAGATGCGGTGAATTTAGATTCAGCTCCGGAACCAGCTCCAGAACCAGCTCCAGAACCAGCTCCAGAATCGCAACCAGAATCACAAGCTGAATCTCAAGGACCTGATAGTAAGCCTCAACAAGAAGTTGAACAAGACAAGCAAGAAGGTCAACCAGAAGAAACTGCTGTTACCTCTGAAGCTCAATCACCACAAGCACAATCACAAGCACAATCGCAATCGGATTCACAACCTCAACTACAAGATCAAGTCACTAATAGTGGCCCATCTGACCCTACTCAATCTCAAATTCAAACTGAAAATGAGACTATTGATAAAATCCTTGATCCTGCTTTTGATGGTTAAGATTCTTACTATTCTTTTACGGTACGTTGTTCAATAGTAATATAGTATTTAGGTTTTTTAATGTAAAATAAATAACAATTTTAGACCCAGACAAGAATCGGATATTGTGTAGACTCAAATGTTTAAATCCGTGCAACAATTTCACGAGGCAGTGAAACCCCCCTTGGAATCAGGGCCACTTAGTTCGCGCCAGGCCATGGTTTCGTTCCTCTTAGACAGTAGCGTGGTACTGCTGGGGGTCTCAGAAAAACGTGAGAAAATTTTTCGAAATCAAACACCCTCAAAATAGAACAGAGTTTTTTGATTCAATTGATTTCATAAATTATATTCACCAACGGTAGCGCCATGCAAGTTAGAGGCATAGCACTTATCACCGCATTATTAGTGACGGTTCAAGGACTTTATTTGGATCCTGGTAACTTTACAAATTTACAACACAATACCGCGTTAATAGCAGAAGGGGTATTAGATTATTATGATGGATATAAAACCGGGGGTACCATTGGGATGTTTGTATGGCCATATTATTGGTGGGAAGCCGGAGGAGCTTGGGGTGCATTAATTGATTATACGGTGCTTATGGAAAATGATACTTATACCCCATTGATTAAAGAAGCCATGACGTATCAAACTGGTCGAGATAATAACTATATTCCATTAAATCAATCAACTACAGAAGGGAATGATGATCAAGGATTTTGGGGATTAGCAGTTATGAATGCAGTAGAAAGAAATTTTTCAAATCCAGACGATCCAGATAAAGCATGGTTAACATTAGCCCAAGCGGTATTCAATACCATGTCCGCTAGATGGGATCATTCTGATTGTAATGGAGGATTAAGATGGCAAATTTTCCAATGGAATTCTGGATATGATTATAAGAATTCAGTTTCCAATGGATGTCTTTTTAATATTGGGGCCAGATTAGCCAGATATACTAGCAATGATTCATATATTGAATGGTGTGAAAGAGTTTGGGATTGGATGTATGGAGTTGGATTTTTAACTGAAAGTACTTGGTGGTTAGTATATGATGGTGGTAATGCTACTAGTAATTGTACTGAAATTACTAAATTAGCTTGGACTTATAATCAAGGATTAATGATGTCAGGATGTGCTTATTTATATAATTATACCGAAGATCCTAAATGGTTAAATAGAACTGAACATTTATTAAAATCATCTCAATTATTCTTTAAAAATGATATTATGTTTGAATATTCATGTCAAGAGAATGATAATTGTAATCAAGATCAACGATCATTCAAGGCATATTTTGCGAGATTTTTAGGTCAAACTGCCGTAATGGCTCCAAGTACTTATGATGTGATTATGAATTATTTAACTGAGTCTGCTAAAGGAGCGGCCCAATCATGTTCTGGAGGTACCGATGGTCATACATGTGGATTAAATTGGACCAATGGGACTGGATGGGATGGTAAATGGGGGTTAGGTGAACAATTATGTGCTTTAGAAGTTATGGTTAATTTAAGAGTTGGGGATGTTCATCCTCCATATACTGCTGATGATGGTGGTTCATCTGTAGGTAATCCTGCTGCTGGGTATGGGACTCAAATTACTGATGCGTCTCCATTAGATTTAGCTGCTAAAGATACGGCCGGGGCATCTATTTTAACTGCTGTTGTAGGGATTTCTTTGATTGCTTCGGTGGTCTGGTTGTTACTTTAGAGGTGTTTGTTAGGTTTGTATAATTAGTAAAAAGACGATGTTCATGAGTTAGAGTGGAGGAAGAAAGGGGTGGATGTTATACTATTGTAGGGTTCGCTTAGCACCACTGCCATAATCGGCTCTGATAACCGACTGTGATAACTCTCTCTCATTTTCTCACCGCACTGTCATAAATCTGGGAGCAGTGACGATAATTAAACAAGTCATCTACAATAATGTCAGACGATCAATTTACTTCAGTGCAATGGGACAGAGAAGACAACACCAAGCTGTCTAATACCGAACGAATGGGTAAATTGACCGAGGAACACGATAATTCTATTGGTGCTGATGATATGAACGACCATGGTGATTCAACTGACCCCGTTGGTAATGATCATGGGGACCATAATAATGATCATTCTGGACACTTACAGGAACTGGATTCAGGAAAGGTTGAAAGTCCAAGTGATTCCCTTTTGATGTCAAAGGATAGGAATGAAACCAGTACTGGAACTGGTCCTGGGTCTATTGGTGGTGCTAGTGATGATGGTGGTGCTGATGATAATGCTAATGCTGATAGGACCATGGATTACCCCAATGATGAAACCCAAGGTGGCGATGGCATTGGTGCCAGTGAAGCAACGAACGATTTTGATTCAAGTGATGGTAAAGGAAATGGAAATAATCAATCAGAAGTTGAAAGAGGAGCTGGTAGGGGATTGGATAATAAGACAGCCCCTGAGTCCGCTAATAACCCTGTTACTACTCAAACCCCAACCCCAACCCCCACCACAATGCCACAAACTTCAACAGAAAATCAAACAGGTACTGCCGGCAGTAACCAAGCAGAAATGATTCATAACTTTGAAACATATTCAATCCACACAGAAATATCTGACCCCATTAGAGATATTGATCAAGCTTCTAAACCATATATTTCATATTTGATCACCACCGAAACTGACAATCCATCTATCATCAAATTAAGTAATTCTAAGGATAAATCGTCGATCAAAATAAGTTGTAGAAGAAGATATGGAGACTTTAGGAACTTATATCATTGTTTAAGTAATGATTTCCCCACAGTTTTAATACCCCCATTACCATCTAAACTGAATTTGAAATATTTAACTGGTGATACGTTTAGCTCAGAATTTGTTCATAAACGATTAAATTCATTGAACAGATGTATTAAATTTATCAATAGTCATAAATATTTATCGCAACTGTCGGTATATCATTTGTTTTTAAGTGATTCAAATGATTGGAATAGTTTTAGTTCGAACCTTAAAATCCATAATATTAATGAAGTGGAAAAAGAACAATCATTTACTTCTAATATGGTTAATAAAGTGGTCAATGAAGAGATTTTTACTGAAACGGTAATGAATTTTTTAACACCATCAAAACATAAACGAGAAACCAATAAAGAAATTTTAGAAATTAGTGATAAATTGAAAAAATTGTATGAAAACTTGACTAAATTGGATAAAATCTTTGTTAAAATTAACAAGAAGAATAATGAACTTGGAATTGATTATAATTTATTTCTGACTCAAATTAATAAGTTATCACAAACTCAATTAAATGATGGGAACTCGAATAACATTAATGATAATTTTAAATTCTTTGGCGAATGTCTTAAACAATATCTGGAAAATTGGTCAAATTCTTTTAAATTTATTAATGAATCATTCTTGACGTCTTTAAAGGATTGTTCCAAATATATTATTAATTTGACTAATTTGATTGAATTACAACACAATAAAAAAATCGATTTGGAAGTTTTACAAGATTATTTAGATAAAGCTAGGTCTGAATTAGCGAATATGCCAACGCTGACATTTTCTGAAACTTCGGGATCTAATGGGATATCGAACCATAGATTACCACCATCCCCCATTAAGAATAAAACTGGAGGCATTGTTAATAATACTACCCAATTAATTAAAGATACGTTATCAACATCAGCTAACGGGAATATTGGCTCATCTAATACTGAACAAAAGAGAAATAAGTTACAGGCTAAAGTGACTCAATTAGAAGAAGAAATTGTTATTCAAACTAATATGGTTAATGATTTAATCAATAAGATTATTTATGAAGAATATCCTAATTGGGATAAATTTAATAAGAATGAATTAAAGGCTAGTATGTTAGACTTATGTGATAATCAGATTGAGTTTTATAAGGGATTAGTGGAGAATTGGAATGAGACTGAGATGAAGTTGATGAAGAGGATAGATGAGTTAACATGAGGGAATATATAGATGAGTGTATGAGAATGAATAAAGACGATAAAGGGAGGAGAGGGAGTAGGAGGAGGCGGAGGAGTAGAAGGTTGTAAGAGTAGATAGTGCTGTAGTATGAGTAGACGGTGTAAGTGATAGTGCTGTAGGAGTAGATGGTGTAAGTGATAGTGCTGTTGCTGCGACCACCTTGGCACACCCTCACCAAGCCCTCAAAATTCGCAACGTCGAACATTACCATAAATCTAATCCACATTCATTCATACCATGAAGTTTACGGCTATACCGGTTATAATACTTCTTCAATTGATCATTGGGGTGTTTGCTAATAGAGCCATCTTTGATCAAGGCCTTCAATCTCAAGTATGTGAAGGAATGTACTCTAAACATGATTGGGGTGGAAGTTATAGACCTCATATCGGATTAAAATTATTACAATATGGTAAAGATCAATATGTTAAAGGGAAAAAACCAGAAGACCAGCCCCATGAAGAAGACATTAAAATGTCATATATCATCTTTGAATATAAGGATTTTGATAGTATTGGTCATTATTTTGATGATGGTAACGTGAAATATATTTGTGATGATATTGCCATTAATGATTTAAAAATTTGCGATAAAGATCAAAAGGGGAAATTCATTTTAAATAATCGGAAGACCAATTATTCGGTTTTAACCAATCAATTGACCCATTTAGGGGAGGCTGATATTAGTTATTTAGTCAATCAAACCGGTTATTACTGTATATCCACGTTTGTGGAAGATGAAACCATGAAATATAAAGGGTTTATAAATTTCCAAAATGCTTTTGGTCAATTAAGTGCTAGTGAAGTACCAAAATTACCATCCTATGGGATTTTAACATTATTATACGCTATAGCCATTGGATTATTTGGATTCCAATTCTTTAAGAAGAGAAAAGAGAACCAAATCTTACCATTACAAAGATATTTATTAGCCATGTTAGGATTATTGACATTTGATACTTTGGTAGTATGGTCATATTATGATTTACTAAATCGGACCAAAAATCCTCTGGATGGGTTTGTAATGTTTTATATGGTATTTTTGTCCCTTTTAAATGCGTTAAAATTGACATTTACATTCTTTTTATTATTATGTATTGCATTAGGTTATGGAGTAGTGGTGGTTAAATTGGAAAAGAAAACTATGTTTAGATGTAAATTATTAGCGGGGATTCATTTTGTTACTTCATTATTATACTTATTATCCAGTTATTATAGTGCCTCAAATGCATCTATCAATTCTACTTCGGCAGTTGATGATAATTCCCTTAGTGAATTAACTACTTTATTACCATTGATTCCTATTACTATAACTTTATCAATTTATTATGTATTGATTTTAAGTTGTATTAGAAATACCACTCATAATCTTAACAAGCAAAGACAAGTGATTAAATTAAAATTATATGAAAATTTATTTAGATTAATTTTATTGGCATTTGTATTAACATTTGCTGGGATTTTTGTGGCTAGTTTTATCTTTATAAATATGGGATCAACTGAAATCATTGAACAAAGTTGGAAATCAACATTTTTCATCTTTGAATTTGCTCCAAGTATAATTTACTTTATAATTTTCATGGGAATTGCTTGGTTATGGAGACCTACTGAAACTAGTTATATGTTAGCAGTTAGTCAACAATTATCAACTGATGAAAATGCTGGCAACAATCAAGGCACTGAATTTGAGTTAGATGATATTTCTTTAATGAGTCATAGTGATAATGAGAATGAAAATGATCAATCTAGGGCAAGAGATAGTTTTGAATTAAGAGATAATCATGGTGATGCTAGTCCACCAAGTTATGAAAGTACTGAAGGACAACATCAAGCTAAGACTCAATTATCAACTCAAGAACCTGGGGCTCATGGTGGGTCTGAGTCACACTCAAACGATCCTAATGAAAGTAATACTCTTTTTGAATTAGGTGAAGAAAGTGATGGTGATGATGATAGAAGACATAGTGATGATAGACTAAAGGGGAAGGATGATTAGGGGGGTAGGAAAGATCACTTGAGATCTGTCGTTATATAGCCATGAATGTATACAACCATACGATCAATTTACACTAATCGATCAATTTACACTAATCGATCAATTTACACTAATCGATCAATTTACACTAATCTCATACTAAAGGTTGTCGAGGATTTTGCAGCAATTACGTCAATGCGAATTCCATCCCTCACTCAATTAGAGAGTTTTCATAAGTTTTCAAACTTAATTATTGTCAAGTTTATCTAGCATGTCAATTTTGATCCTATGGGGACTCCTATCACTTCTAAACTGGTCTCTAGGCCTTGATACTACCATATCTAAAGAACAACCTATTTCATGTTTGGGAATGTACCCTGGAAATGAATCCCCCAATGTGATTTCTTTTGCATTAGTCTCAGACCTCAATCCCACCGATCACATTAAATACCTTGTTTATCTGCATCAAGACGACAATAAACTAGGTTATAAGGACCCTGAATCCGGTAAGAAACAATATATATGCGATGACACGGCTATCGAGTTAGGAAAGTGTCAAGCAACTCACAAAGGGGATTTCATCGTTGCAGACCATCAACCTCATGATAGTATTGAAATGGGTGAAATTAAATCACAATCATCACCCCATCAAGTTGAATATAAGACTTTCAATGGTGGTTATTACTGTGTTAGGTTACTATCAACTAGTGACTTTAAGGTCGATGTCAATTTTCATTCTGGTCATGGATATATTCCTCCTCATTCTATTAAATCCCTTTATTTATCTAGACTATTATCATTGGCATATATAGCCTTAGCCATAACATATGGGATGGCAGCTTTCAAAAAACACAATAGATTTCAATACGTTATAGAGAAATACTTCTCATTGGTATTAGGTTTCATAGCTTTTAGTACGGTGGTTGACTGTGTGGTCCTTGAAACCATAAATCGGGACCCTCATGATGATGGGATCATGTCAATAGTGATGGTGGTGTTGTCACTCTGTGTGGATGCTATCAAATGGTCTTTAATCTATAGTGGAGTATTAATCATAAGTTCAGGAGCTGGATATAAACAGTCATTAATGCCAATCACTAAGAGCACTAGAGCTTTTATGATCCAATATAATTTGAATGTGTTTAATGCTACTGGTTGGTTTCTTAGTACCTGCTACTTGAAGATATATTCTGATGATACCGAAATGGGTTTGATAACCAAAAAGAGTTTGTGGAGTAGTATGTTATGGGCTTTAACCACATGCTTTACTGGATATTACCTGTATGGATTATTTCAAAGATTAATGAATCATTTGAGAGAAACTGAAAGATTTGACTTGGTTAAAACCACTGTAAGGTTATCTTACGGGATTATTGGCTATGGTATTTTATTTATTATAGGTGAAGGGTGGTGGTATGTTCAAGATATATTGATGAAACGGAATGGAGCCATTGAAGATGAATGGAAATTAAGATATTATTTCTGTGATTTTTACCCAGGAATATTGTTATTAGTGGTGATGATAGTATTTAGTATGATCTTGAAGCCACAACCCAATGACTACACCCCATTGACAGCTGATATAATTCAGAAGGGTGATGAACAGCAAGATCAACCTCAAGATATACAATCTCAGGATATCCCCCTACACCATGTATAGGACCTACATAAACCTCTCCTCCCACAAGTTAATAATATATTAACACTTATACACCAGCCCAAATTGAGCCACCATTCTTATATACTTGACCAGCTAACCGGTCAACAGAACTATTCCAATTCTTCAAATGATCATATAAAGTTTTAATTTGATCTAAATTCAAGATTCTTGGTTGTAACCATGTAACCGTCAAGATTTGATCGATTTGATTAATATTACCTTTAATTAAATTAAGGGAAAAACATTTAATGATTAAATGTTCCACATCATTAATATTAGTACCAGTATAAGAACTAATTTCATCAAACAGGATTTGTTTATTAAAAGCTGACTTAATAGAAATTAATTCTACTAAACTCATGACAATGATTTTTTGTTTCAAAAAAATTTCAAAACTTTTTAATTTTGGGAAAAATTTAAAACTTTCTTCAAGATATTTATTGAATTCTGAAGCATTCCCGGCATTTAAATTCATAATTAATTGATATAACCAATTATACTTGGAATCTTTTAAAGGATTTAAAATATCATGTAAAATTAATTCCCCAAAATTATAAATCTTATCACCTAAAAGGGCACTAATTGATAAATCAAATCCAAATTCAATTTGATCAATAGATCTTAAATCATCTAAGGTTGATAAATATAATAATCCATTAAAATAAAATAAGTTATAATCTTCAATGGTTTTAAAATATTGACATTTACTTAAATAATAAGCTGAATTAATTTTACTACTAAATTCATTATTAATCGAATTAAATTTTGGTTCTAATTCATCTAAAATCTCAGTACTTTTTTCTAAATCTCCAATTAATATATAGTATCTAGAAATTTGTAATTTAATGTATACCGAATCTTCATAATCAGTGATTTTATTGTTTAAAATTATTAAATTGTCAAGACATTCTTGATGATCAGGAAATGTTTGTAATAAAAGATCGGTCAATTTAATGGCATTTAATTTATTAAAGAATTTGGTAATAAATTGATTAAACAATTGAATCTTCAAATTATTATCACAAAAATTATAAAATTCTTCTAAGGTAATAGTTAATTGATGCCATAATTTCCGTTCAGCATAATCTTCTAATTGATATGTTAAATTGAGTAATTCTTCTGATTCGGTTTGTTGTCTGATGGAACCCAAGACGGTGGAGATATCGGTATCAACATCCATGGTAGCCATTTTATGTTAGGTAAATGATAGGTTAAGATTGGATGATGGAGTGAATGGATACAAAAATAAATGTAATCAATGGAGTTATTAGTTAGTAGTAAACGATTAGTTCTAAGATTATGAGGTTGAGGTCGCCACAATGCGAATTTCTTCAACTCACTCACGCACCAACATAGAACCCTCGATAATGCTAATGGGACATTGTAGACTTCCTAAATAGGAAGTCCATCACAAAAAACAAATCAGATGGTCCTTACTAATATATTTCATTATGGATTAATCTACTTGATCAAATACCAGTTTGAATTCTGTCCAATTAGTTAAATTTTCAGTAAATAATTGTTTACTAGATCTAATGAAATTCAAGAAGATGAACAACCATTTCTTCTCAATCAATTTACAAAATTGGTTGATATTTTTTTCAATTTCTGTAGTAAGCCCTACTAAATCATCATTTAAGAGATCAATAAGTTGATCAAGTTTTGATAATTCTCGTTGTAAGTTTTCAATCTTACGGGTTAAAGAAACATCTTGTGAGGGAGGAGGACCAGTGGATGAAGGGGTGGCAGGAGTGGTGGCAGGAGTGGTGGTAGTAGTGGTGGTAGGAGTTGTAGCAGGAGTGGTGGTACCACCTACACTCCCTTTATTCCCTCCAAATACTTGATACCATGACTTCTTCCGTTGTATTCGATTACTTTGAATCAAATTATTAATAGATGGTGAGTTCAAATTAAGGTCAGAAAGATTCGATAAATCACCATTATTCATATTCAAATTAGCCAATTGATGCAAATAATTAAACTTTGTTTTATATAAAATTTTAAATTGGTAAATCTTAAATTTATAGAAATTTAAAAGATTAAGGGAAATATTAAAATAATGAATTAATTGATTAATGATTTCTGAAAAATTTGGGATGAAATTATTAATTAAAAAGTTTTCATAATTTAAAAAATTTAGATCGATTATAGATCCAAATTTTTCAATCAAAGTACTTAACAGATGATTTAATTCATAAATTTCCAATGAAAAATTATTTAAATTTCCTCCTAAATTAATTAAAGACATGAGTAAACTCTTAAAATGTTTGATATGACCCATATTGAATTTATTAATTTGCTTTAAACAGGACAAATTATTTAAAATATAATGTTCAAATTGAATTAGATTTTGCGGGATGGATAAAAATTTATTAGCCGGTAATTTTAAATGAATCATTTGACTATTTAATTTTAACATCAGATCATTCATTTGATTCAAATTATCAAGATTCAATTTATATAATTCAGCAATATGAGCATTCAGAAAACTATTAATTTTGGGAAGCAATAGATATAACCCATTTGAATCCATAGGATCAATAGGATTAGCTAATAAAAGATTCTTTGGAATCGTATTTATCGGTGGTTCATTAAGGGCATTATGCCAACATAATTCATAATTTGGATCTAGAAATTTTCTAACCAAATCATTCGATTTTAATAATGGAACTTGAAGTAAGTCTACCAAGTAATTTTTAAAGAACCTCATCCGAAATTGAATTAATTCGAGTTCGTTTTCGGTATTTAATGAATTAAAAAATAATTGCATAAATGAATGTTTTTCTGGGATGGGAGGGATTATAATGGTAGGGAATAATTTATTCAAGCAATCTCTAAATGATTTAAATTCACTATATCGTCTTTTAACAATGATCTTTTCTTGAGTATCGATATTAATGACTTCAATTAAATAGACGATTACTGATGAGTTAATCAATTTCTCAGTTTTATTGACATCAATGATCAATTTCCCGTCACCAAGCCATTGTTGAATGGAATTGCTGACGGAGATGGAGTTGCTGAAGTATTCTTCATGATCAGGAGAAACATTTCGAGGGGCTAAAGAACCTTGGTCTTGATGATTGGTATGATTGTTATGGTGACTGTTGGAAGTAGATTGGTTAGCTTTAGTGTAGCGGTTAGGGCCATTGTCATTGGAGGGGTCGGAAGCGTTGGTACTGGAGGTGGAGTTGGGGTTATTGGAGTTGGTGGATATGGTTCTGGAAGTATCATCTAGGTTCCCATAGAGGGAAGGATTGTTATCCTGTTCAATATCAAACGGATGGTCCATTGATTAAGGTCATAAATAGTTATTTGAGTCGCGATAAGAGTGGTGATAGAGAAGGGACGAGCAGAGGACGGGGACGAGCAGAGGACGGGGACGAGCAGAGGACGGGGACGAGCAAAGGGACGAGCAAAGGAGCAGGACGGGCAGAGGGGTGATCAACTGAACCTTATAGTTATGACCCTATGAACAATAAGTATAACTCTATAACCCGTATACTTGGTAGACTCTTATCCGAAGCTAATAGCCCCAACCTTTTAGCCCCGATCTTAGAAGTCCATAGATTGTCACCCCAATCATCACTATACTCACTATGACAACCAGCAAAATGACTAACGAGCTTCAGCGAATGGAGCTAATTGGGCTCACAATTTATGGCCACAGACTTTACGGCCACAGACTTTATACGCCTAGTATAGAGATTCATATAGTAGTCTATATAAACACCAGGTCCCAAATACACCTTTATCACTTTGATCACCTCATCACCTTCCTCATCTTCACCCCCCCTGTGCTCCTTTCCCCTGTTCACCTCCCCCTCTTCATTTGTCTCACTGGCTGCAACAAGTTTTTGCATCAAAATTGAAAAACCAAAGATCGCGATCGCACCAATTTAATAACAACATTGACCAAGCTGATAATGATTAAAGGTATAACAGTTAGCAGAGCTAGTGTAGCGAACAGTGTGACAAGTCCAAGTCAATGGTCCGAGAACCTGCAATTGGCTATAAATAATGGTGAACAAATAACTGTTTTGGACCCAAAATTGCCCAACATTCACAGGAGTATTATTTCTGGTACTACTTATGTGCCCAAAGGAATAGAGGTTGATAAGAAGAGTGCTGGTGGCGATGGAGGTAAGGATGGGGGTAAAGATGAAGGGAAAAATGAAGGGAAAAATGGTAACAATGGTGGTGCTGGTGGTACTGGTGCTGGAAGTAATGGTGATGGCCTTGTTGCTAATGATAATAGTGCTAACCATACTCCCGTAAAACTCGAAGACGAATCAAGCCAATGGAAAAAAGGTGGTCCTAACGTGTTGAATAGCAAAGAGCTATTTCATCAATCAATTATTCTTCACACGGAACTATTAGTCCAAATGGACGTTTGTAAATTCAACAACGTTACAATCAATTCCAATAATGATGATTTTTGGTTTTCTAGAATCTCTGAACCCAGCATCATCAAGCATCAATGGTCACCAGTTTCCGTCACTAATAAGGATTGTTATTTAGGGGTGCTTCTAAATACAGGTGAATTATTGGTGTTTCAAAGAGGTAGCAAACAATTACAAGACTATCGATTGATTTGTAATATATTTAACGTGGTTCTTAACCAATTGAACATACAAGATGGATCTGATATTCAGGTTGACTATCAAGAGTTTTTAATGTTGAAAGTGAAAGATTTCAATTTTGCAAAAATCAATGGGAAATTGGTGATAACTGTATTGAATGGACATGATGATATCATTATATATAATGAGAGATATGAAATTGAAAGTAAAATTGATTCCCCATATCAAATCAAAACCTACCAAATCAGGTCGTCATCATTGTCATCATCATCATCTGATAATGATCTGAATAATTTATTAGTGGCTATAGTGACTACCACTAATGAGGTTATTCTATATGATCTGAATAACGGGTTCTCACAAATAGTCCCATCTAGTCGATTTAAAATTAATCAAGTCCAATGGGATAAAGATAATCTCATCTTTAATTCAACTACCAAGCTATATGTTTATAATTCATCAACAGGTCTAACCAAGACAGAGTTGAAAACATTATCGAATGTTTGTGAATTACAAGTTATTGATGATATGATAACTGTTTCTACAGAAGTTGGGAAATTTCAAACATTTGATTTAACCGGTAATTTTCATGATTCCACTAAAATATCCACCACCCTTAATAAATTTGCTTCAGATAACGTTCTTAAATATCAATTAGCAAATAATTTTAATAATGAAGAAATCACTAAAGATTATTTAAATTTAATAGATGGGAACTTTTTAACTTTTATGATCGGAATGAATAAAAATGGAATCTTACTGATGGTATATAAGATTTATCCGAGAGATAATATTAATTGTGTAATTTTGAGTAAAGATGAATTCAATATTGGATTCACCAATCCTAGGAATCTTTTGAGCCATCCTACAAATAATAGTTTCCAAACGTCATTGAGTTTCATTAATAAATTATGGTTTCATGAATTTGAACTGTTATTGGTATTTCCTAAAAACTTTCAAATTGCATCCATTAATTTCATTGATGAATTTATCAGTGGTTTAAGAGAGTTTAAACAGAAAATCTTTAATGTATCATTATTACCAATCTCACCCGAACTGTCATATTTGAATTCAGGTCTGAAGGATTTCTCATCATATTTGATTGAATATTTCACTTTCCATCCTCAAGTCATTAGTTATCAACAATTATACAATTTAAATGAAATCCTCATTAGTTCTAATGAAATGCTTTTGAGTAAATTGGAAACATTCCAAGGAATTGATCAAGATATTTTATCTCATTTAAAGAGTTTTAATCTTGGATTAGGGAAACAACAAGGTCAGATCCGAGAAATCATTAAAAGTTATTTGATTGAATTGACGTTGCAATATGGATTTAATACAATAGGTGAAACAGGTGTTTGTGACATTGATAAATTTCTACTCCTTGGATTTTTTAATTATCAGAAACAACAAGATCAACAAGACTTCCCTTTTAAAGAGTGCCTGATGACATTTGCTACTGATTTCTTCAGTGAAACTTTCACCATAAAACTAGGAGATATCACAGAGCCATTACTAGTATCTAATTCAGGTCATGGTTGGTCAAGATGTGAACTAACGCTTTTACCATTATTAGACTTTAATACAAAGTCAGATGAGTTAGAGAAATTCAATTATTTGATCCCAGATGAAAATATTTCTAGTGATTCCTTAACGTATCAGCTCCTAACAACTTTGGATTATTGTGTTATTACTGGGAATAAACTTTATAAATGCCAATAAAGACCTAAAGACAATAAAGAGATACCCGGTTATTGAAGGAAATCATTACCTAAAACATACCCGAATACCATTGCGCTTATATGGCCCAGAGTCGCAGTACCGAGTCGCAGGGTCTTTGTGGAGAAGAGTCGATGACTACTGGTGCGGAGTCACAGGGCCTGTCAACGGGAGTCAAATCGAGTCAGACTCCCCCCTGGTGCCTTGCAACATTTTTGCACCCAGAGTCAGTGGGAGTCAACGGCGGTGTTTAAGGTTGGTTTTGATAAGCCATATATATGGACTTGATCCCTATTTGATTTCTATTTGATCCCTATTTGACCCTTATTCATAGAAACTATCCAAGAAATGTCATTAAAACAACAAGATTCAGAATCATATCAACCATTTATTTCTACATCATTAGTTGAAGTCACTAACGAATTACCATTTAAACCTCCTTGTAGAATATACTTTAAGAATGAATTCGAGCAACCATCGGGAAGTTTTAAATTAAGAGGAATTGGCAATTTGATTTGTCAATCTATAGCTAAAGCCAGAGCCAAAGATCCCAGAAAGAACATTCATGTATTTGCTTCTAGTGGAGGCAATGCTGGATTGGCAGCAGCATATCTGGCGGAATTTTATAAAGTTCCATGTACAGTAGCAGTACCAACTAATACTAAAACAATAATTTTAGAAAAATTGAAAGGTTATAATGCACAAGTATTGATTTATGGAGATTCTATCAATGAGGCAGATGGGTTTTTAAAATCTAAAATGGCTATTCATGATGATAATGTTGAAAAGATTTATTGTCATCCATTTGAGAATGAACTTATATGGAATGGACATGCTAGTATGATGGATGAGATCAGTAACAGTAGCAATATTAAGAACGATAACATTAAGGGGATAGTATGCTCAATTGGTGGAGGGGGGTTATATAATGGGATTTATCAAGGGTTAAAGAACAACCACATGAAATCAGATATTCTATTGGTTGAAACTAAACAAGCACCCACGTTTGTTGAAACCATTAAAAGGAAAGAAATCTTTACATTGGAATCAGTTAAATCATTAGCTACCTCATTGGCTTGTTCGTATTTATCTAAACAGAGCTTACAGAATTATCTTAATCAGACCCAAATTAATAAGACTAAAATCGAGTCCATAGATGATATGGATGCGATTAAAGCATGTCTTGAATATTATAAGATATTTAAGACTCCGATAGAGCCAGCATGTGGAGCAGCAGTATCGGTGGTATTAAATAGGTTGGATCTTTTGTTGAAGAATTTTACTGAAGTGAGCTCTGAAGATGCGTTGGTGATAGTGGTGTGTGGAGGTTCATGTACTGATGAAGCAGGCATAGAGGAGTTTAGGCATATGATTAAACAGTCCAAGCTTTGAGGGTAGAAGAGTTTAAGCATATGATTAAACAACCCAGCTTTGAGGGTAGAGGACAGTCTAAGCTTTGAGGGATAGAGGAGCATGGGATAAACAATCCAAGCTTTGGCTCAAGGATGTATATTAATAAACGTTATTATTGTTGATTGTCTAGTATTTATCGTAGGTCTGAGTTCTGCTTATATAAGCATGCTCATCTCTCATATAATGCCAAAATCAAAACGCGTTCCTGGGGTAAAACCATATGGTAATGACATGACTATGGTTAAAAATGCCATATATAATCATCCCTACGAACCTTATGATATCCAGATTCAGTTGATGAATAAGATATATGATACCTTACAATATGATTATAAAGTCGGGCTATTTGAAAGTCCTACAGGAACTGGGAAAACCTTATCATTGATCTGTTCTACTATGAGTTGGTTAAGAGAATATAAGAGGACTCACGTAGGAACTACTGATTTAGGAAGTCAACAACAATCCCATATAAATGGTTCAGGTACCCACTCACATTCAGACCCAGATCCAGATCCAGGCTCAGATTCAGATTCAGATGATCCTGATTGGGTGAAACATGCTTACGTCAAAACTGTTCTTCCTAAATATAAGCAAAAATTAAAGGATTATGAATGTCATTTAGACAAGGTATCACACGAGTACAGTAATCGATTAAGTAGAGTAACGGATCTCCCTACTAAGAAAGTTAAAATTAGTTACCAGGAAGAAGAGTTTGTTCCTGAGGATTATCATAGTGATTCGGAGCCCGTTGATAGAAATGATCTATTGAAACATGAAGTTAATAGACTATTGAATAAAGTCAACGGGACTTCCGATCAATTTGAAACTATTGGTGACCACAATCAAACCAGCACCAAAATCATATTTTCATCACGAACTCATTCCCAATTGAATCAATTCTCTAATCAATTGACGTTGACCAAGTTTGAATCTTCATTAGATGACATTACTGAAAGAACAAAGTATTTACCAATAGGGTCTAGAAAACAACTATGTATACATCCCAAAGTGTCAAGACTAGCTGATACCGAATCGATTAACGATGCTTGTAAGGATATGAATAAACAAGAGAAGGATCATAAGTGTGAATACTTGACTAATTCACGAAATAACCATATTAATAGTCAATTTCATGATTATAGCTTAACCAAAATCCATGACATTGAGGACCTCAATCAGTTGGGGAAATCATTGAAAATATGTCCTTATTACTCGGTTAGAGATACGATTAAGTTGACTGAAGTGATCTCGATGCCATACCAGATGTTGTTAGAGGCCAATACTCGAGAAACATTGAATGTAGATATTCGAGATTCAATAGTGATTGTTGATGAAGCCCATAATTTATTAGATGTGATCAATTCAATGAATTCTGTGAGTATATCTTTACAAGAATTGACCCTGTTGGGCCAGTCATTACAGGTTTATTGTAAGAAGTTTATGAAGAGATTAAATGTTGGCAATAGAGTTAATTTGATGAAATTGATCAAGATTTGTGAAGTATTGGTGGAGTTTATAACTGGTTCTATTGAGAAAGATTGTATTAAATCCGGGAAGACTATTAATGTGAATGATTTATTTATTGGGAATACTGGGGATTTATTTAATGTACATAAATTGAATCATTATTTGAATAAGAGTAAGATTGCATTTAAGATAGAGAATTATATTCAGAAGGAGAAGGAGAAGGAGAAGCTTCTCCAACCTAATTCATCCTCATCACCATTGCTATTCAAACTCACTAAATTCTTAAAATGCCTTAGCAATCCTTCTAAGGAAGGGAAATTCTTTTGGAATTTGAATGATCAAAATAACCCATCCATCAGTTATATGCTATTAGATCCATCTCAAGTGTTTAAACCAATTGTAGACCAATGCAAGTGTCTAATACTTTGTGGGGGTACAATGGAACCCATGTCTGACTATAAAGATTACTTATTCCCATATCTTCCATCAAGTCTGATTAATAAATTTGCCTGTAATCATATAATTCCTGCTTCCAATTTAAAAACAATTCCTATAACTCATTATAATAACCAATCATTGCAGTTTCTGTTCAAGAATAGAAATAATCCAACCTTGATCAGAAATCTTGGGTTGTACTTAATCAGATTGCTTAAGATTATCCCTAAAGGAGTAGTGGTATTCTTTCCTAGTTATAAATACCTTGGAGAACTCATTTCCTATTGGAAACAATCGTCTGATATTTATCAAGAAATCATCAATGTCAAACATGAGATTTTCATTGAACCTAATAATTCTAGTGATGTTGATAATGTGTTAAAGGATTATTCCCAATCGATTCATGAGAATAAAGGAGCGGTGTTATTTTCGGTGGTAGGGGGGAAATTATCAGAAGGAATCAATTTTCAAGATGATTTGGCTAGAGCAGTAATAATGATCGGGTTACCATTTCCTAATTTAATGTCGGGAGAGTTAATAGCCAAAAAGACGTTTATTGAAGAAACAACCATGAATAAAACCGGGTCTAAATCATTAGCATTACAAGCCAGTAAACAATATGTGGAGAATATTTGTATGAGATCCATAAATCAAAGTATAGGAAGAAGTATTCGACATATCAATGATTACGCAATGATTTATTTGATAGATGAACGGTATGGTCAAATTGATATTCAGAATAAGTTGAGTGGTTGGATACGAGATCGGATTATTAGTACTGTTGATGAACGACAAGTGATTGAACATACAAATGAATTCTTTATGACCAAGAGTATACAAAAATTGCAATAGACAAAGGGTTAACCCACCACTGTTTTCCTAATACACAACATCACTTCGAAGAACCCATTTAAACCCATTCTTCACCAACTCACCCTCATGCATTAAGCAATCATCGCCATGTTTATGTAACAATGCCATTCCTTTGGAAGGATGAATGTTGATGCCATTTTTCCCATCAACATAAAATATGGTTCCACCACCATCAAATTCTTCATCACCAGTTAAATAAATCAATAAGGTCCATTTGGTTTTACCAGTTAAACTCTTGACGGAATCATCATAATGCTTGCCAAAATAGTGTCCTTTTTGGTACCGATAAATTCTCAATTGAGGGTTTAATCCTATGGCATTTTTGAAGGTATTTTGGATGGAATTTTCATCATAATCATCTTGCATCAAAACTTTGTATAGATACAGCCATAAGTATTGGGATGCTTCAAGGTGCTCTATCATTACTCGATCATTGACTCTGGATGCATAATCTTTACTTTTGATGAGTGGAGTTGTTTCTAGAGTCAATGATTCAAATGATTTGATGAGGTCGTTACATAAGTCTGGGGTAAAGAATTTATGAATGACAACGATTTGATCATCTACAAGGGTTTCACCGGAAGGTTTAAAGAACAGCTTATCAAAATCATCGGAGAGTTTATTGAATTTATCGGGGAATTGGAATTGGGGGGAGTGTTTGGGATCTTTCTTCTTGGGCATGATAGTTGATAAGATGAGAATGAGAATGAGAAGAATGAGAAGAATGAGAAGAATGAGAAGAATGAGAAGAATGAGAAGAATGAGAAGAATGAGAAGAATGAGAAGAATGAGAAGAATGAGAAGAATGAGAAGAATGAGAAGAATGAGAAGAATGAGAAGAATGAGAAGAATGAGAATGAGAAGAATGAGAATTATAAGAATGAGAATGAGAATTAGAATAAGAGGACGTGACTGGTGAAGTCTGATGAGAGCACAATATTGTTGAAAGCACCATAAGAGGATGACACTGATACGGGAAACTAACGAGTCCATGACTACTGTCTAACTATTTCTATACATTCATCTACCTATAACTGACTCTCCAATTGAATCAATAAACTATATGTTTCTCGGGGCATCTTATATTGTATAATACCCGCAAATATCATACAATTCTTTGCTATAGTCTTCAATTTCTTAATTTCATCGGATTCATTATTCAAACTCTTAAATGATTTGGTTAATAATTGATAATTCAATTGTGACACTGATGTCATGACAATGATTAATAAACATGGAATGATCTTTAAAATACTATTATCCAAAGAATTTTGAACATAATCAGCCATTTTCCTGATTTCAAATAAATCATCTTTAGCATTGATTGGTAATAAATGTAACGATTCAATATCTAAAAGAACTTGGTTAAAATTTTTATGTAAAAATGATTCTCTAATTGATACAATTGAAATTAATATATCACAAGTATTCTTTAATGATTTCTTTACTTTAGTCAAAATATTACTATTATTATTAAATGAATTAATAATATGTTTACTTAATAACACGATATTATTTTCAATGGTATCTTTTTGTTCAATTCCATCAACCTGTGTTTCATAATTACCAGATTTAATTAATGATTTATCTAATTCTGTAGTGGTTATTAACTCACTCAAGATTCTATTAATAATTATTAATACCGTATTATATTCTTGACTGAATTGATATAAAAGTAATGCATCAAAAACTCTCCCTTCTTCTTCACATTTTTTGGCACTGAGTTCAACAATTTGTGTATGGAAATCATCCAAATTAGATAATTTAATTAATGATCTTTGATTTTCTAATAATCCACCAATTTTTTCTCCATTATAGTCATTTAATTCTCCTAATAATAAATTGAATTCTCTTGAAATTAAGATCAATTCTCTAATAGCTTCATGACATTTAGAAATTTCTTGTTTGGAATCACCTCCTTTTGAAATGGCAATTAAAATTAAATATTGACAAGCAACTTTTGGATCACTAATTTTAAAAGTCCTGGTAAATGATCCTAATAATCTCAGGAAATTAATTTCATAATCATTACCTTGAGGAGTTAAAGTAATTAATTCATCTTTACTAAAACTATTTGATACTTTTAATAATCCATAATAATTTAATCCAATAGCTAAATGAACCGCATCAATTTCATTTAAAAATTCATAAGTATATTGAATAGCCAATTCATATAATCCCACCATAATTAAACATTTTAAATACATAGGGTTATTAGATGATGAATTTAACTTGCTAGACCCTAATTGAATAATTTGTTTTTGTAAATTTTGTAAGGTATAATTTTCATAGATCAAATCAGACACATTATTTGATTCATTAATGATTGATAAATGAAACCATAACCAATCTTCAATACTTAAATTGATGGATGGAGGTAAATTCTTCTTGGATAAATCACATTTCCCAATGATTTTATATACGGAATATTTATAAGGATCAAAAGAATTTTTAAAGTCTTCCCCTATAAATGAAAATTGTTGATTGAATTCTTGAACTAATCTATCATTCAATTCGGGTGGTAAATTAAATGTATCATTTTCCAAATATTTCTTTAAATATAATGGGAAATTCTTATCAAATTTTTGAAACATCTCACTATTTGAAGATACTAATTGTAACACTTCATGATTTAATCCAGCTCTTAATAAATAATAAATCAATGCCCAAATTGGTACTCCATTAATTCTCAAAGTTTTATTATCAAAATCAACATTATTTCTCATTACCACTTTTTGAATGAAAAATTTCACTTTATTGGTATTATTAGGAGGATAAAATTGATCTTTGTCTTGATCTTTACTATAAATTTCATCCATATATCTATAGAATTGTTCTTGTAAAAACTTTTTACTTTTACTGATTATTAATTCATTCAATTTAATTTCTCCTTCTTTAGAATTATCATCATGGTTCAATTGATATTTATTATAGAATTTTTGTTCTTGACTTACTTTAACAGTACTTTCATCGGTCAATTCAATTAAAATCTTATAAACATCAGTGACTTGCTTGGATTTGAGATCACTACTCGATTTATTGATTTCTTCTAAACTGAAAAGCAAGGGGAAATAATGATTAGATATTCTAGCTTCATTCAATTGATAAATTATACTAGCATATTTTTCAAATTTATCTCTGGTATATTGTCTAGAAGTAGATGATGATTTAGTAGTACCAGAATTGGCACCGGTGGCATTTGAATCATTTAAAGGTGATAATAAACTATAATTACCAGGTCCTGATCTAGTCCATTTAATGGCAGGAGTATTAGCCAGCTTATTATCATCAATGAATGATTTGTTAGATCTATTAATACTCTGATTTATAATGGATTTCCTTAACTCATTTCTTTTAACTTTCCAATCGATGGAGATAGTTTTATTAATATATTCATCAAAATCAGAAGATGCAGCAGCTAATGATTGTTCGATGGTGGTTAGGATATTCTCTTCCTTTTTGGTATTTAAGAATTGATCAATTCCTACATGCTTAGGTTTAATGATTTTGTTGATGTTCATTGATTGATGACCTTGACGATCTACTGGTAAATCAATTGATTTTAAATCATTTTCGATTTCTTCTGCACTAATCCCACTGGAAGCTAATAAATAATGAGCTTTTGTAAAATTCGATTTTTCATCTTTATGCTTTCTTAAGTCTTGGGATTTTCTTTGCAATTCATTTAATGTTAAATGGATAGTCCCTAAATCATGATTATCCAATTTAGGTAAGTTATTGGCGGATTCAATTAAATCTTTTAAAAGTCTGGAGGTAGAATTCATTGATGTGGCCACAGTAGATTTTGGAATTGTGCTGGTGCTGGTGCTGGTGCTGGTGCTGGCGCCGGAACCAGTAGTACCGGTGGTTGCAGTTGTATTGGCATTGGGGTTGGAAGTCCTTAAAGTCGATGCTGAGGTAGTACCATTGACATTAGTAGGAGCAGAATTGGAATTAGAATTGGTGGCAGCGTTTAAATTATTCTGAGTTCCAAAACTAAGACCACTGCTGGGTTGTTGTGATCCTTGGGCACCACCGGCACCACCGCCAAACAATGATCCTGAAGGACCTGAAGGGCCTGAATTGCCCAATTGTCCTGAACTGCCTAATTGACTCGATTGACCTGTTGAAGCCTGTGGTGGTTGGGATCCAAAACTAAATGTTGGTCCTCTTTTGGCGGCGGAATCATTACCGAAAAGCCCACCGGTATTACCACTGGATCCGTTGGTATTCCCGAAGCCTCCACTATTCGACTGCTGTCCAAATAATGACATTTGACTTGATGTTTACCAGGTATATTCGTTGACCTGAATGGACGTTGAATAGTTTTATGGTGTTTCTTTGTGTAGTGTTTTTTTTTTCTCACTCTCATATTGCGAAGAGAGGGTTACCGGGTGTTACACGACCTTGGAAAATTTGGTGCACTATATAAGGAAGAGGAAAGTAGTAAAATTTTCATGAGTTTTTTTTTTTCTTATTAACTTTGTCCAAAAGTATCCATCACAATAGACAGTGCATCGTTATGACTTCTAGACCTATTTAGTTTCTATTGAATCAGTTCTTGGTTGAGTAGAAGCGCCTTTGATAGGACTAGGGGTACTCTATCATATATTGATGCGATCGTTGATGGAAAGAATAAAACTGTATCTTTTAAGAACCTGTCTGGAATTTATGAAAGAGAGGTGTCAGTAGATCCAAATAGATGTAGAGCTCTTAGTGATGAGGGGTGAAAAGGGAGAAGGGAGAGGAGGAGTGATGTACTTTGGTGCAGATTGTAGACCCGTAGACTGGAGGATCATGGAGACGAGATGAGGTATATGTGAGCACTGTAATAGTTTTACGGTAGTACTATCTAGGGCTACGGTAAGCGGGATACTGCAATACTGCTACTGCAATACTGCTACTGCAATACTGCTACTGCTGCTGCAATACTGCTACTGCTGCTGCAATACTGCTACTGCAATACTGCTACTGCAATGCTGCTACTGCTACCGCAATACGGCAACTCCAAATCTTACACCTTCCTTCCTCTCCTTTAGTCTGCTTCACTCCCTCCTATCTTATTTATACATTATCTTTTACTCAAATATTATACTTACATACATTTGGAAATTCTTCTTCCTCATCATTACCCCTTCCTCCTGCAAATACTTCCCTACATGAAAATCTCTTTATTGGAAACCACCAATATGATAATGTAAAGATTAAATATATGGCATAAACCACAGCAATATAATTCATAGTACCAGCAGTTACAGGCATAAATGTTGGGAAAGAAAAGAATATTAATGCAAACAAAGTCCAACATAACACCATAATATTAGCAAATAATCCAACTTTACCTAACCAAAAAGGACCATGATTAATATTATTACGACCTCTGTATAATAAACATAAAGTTGGAACCGAATAACTTAATAATAAAAAGGTGATACAACCAACAACCATAGAATTAAAAGCAGTATCAGAAGCTAAATATAAACAACCTAAAATGGCTACTATTACTGAAGAAAATAAATGAGCATTTAAAGGAATTCCTAACTTTGGATCAATAATTGATAAATGTTTAGAGAATGGTAATCCATTATCTCTAGCAAAAGACCAACATAATCTAGCTTGCCAAGTATGAGATGAAATTGTACACCCACAAGCAGTTAATAAAATCAAGACCCCTAAACATAAAGCCCCTGGTTTAGATTGTAA
Source organism: Yamadazyma taylorii (assembly GCA_030583035.1). Lineage (NCBI taxonomy): Eukaryota > Fungi > Ascomycota > Pichiomycetes > Serinales > Debaryomycetaceae > Yamadazyma > Yamadazyma taylorii. The sequence continues at coordinate 206,833 of JAJMHJ010000002.1, read as the reverse complement.
AGCTTGATGATAAATATCTAAAATAGGCATTCCGGTACTGGAATTGACAATTTCTGATAAATTACGAATTGAAAAAAACATGGCAATTGAATAAGTAAATGAAGTCACCATACCAATAGTAACAGTTCCTAAAACTGCAATTGGAATGACTCTTTCCGGTTGTAAAACTTCTTCAGCTAAATGAGTAGCACAATCTAAACAACTAAAAGACCAATTTGGATTGATTAATCCTACAATAAAGGCAATACCAGCAGATGACCAACCAGTACCATTTTCAAAATCTGAAAATACAAAATGAGCTGGTTGATAATTCCCTCTAGCACATACTAATACAGTAATGGTAATGGCCACATAAGAAAATAATGAAGTATATAAAGCAGTATTGGCTACAGTAGGTAAGATTCTTCCATAACAATTAAATAACACCAAGAATGCATTAATGATTTGATAAACCACAAATAATTCCCATTTCTGGGTCACATGATCTGGATGCATTAAATTCCAAAGTGCCATTATTTCACTAGCAACTGATAATGCCATTGATGCACTAGTAAATATAGCACCAGCCCAACCAAATGATCCATCTAAATAAGCTAAGAAATTTGAATATTTTCTAGGAGCTAACACTCTGGTCCAAACATATTGACCACCTGCACTAGGAATAGCTGATGATAATTCTGATAAGGTTATACCGATATTATATGAAATGAATGCAATAATTAAAATCCCATATACAATTAATAATGGACCACCCGATTGAATCCCGGTGACTAATGAGGCAGAAATCCCAAACCATGAATTAGTTAATCCAAATCCAACTCCTAGCACCGACCAAACTGAGAAGGTTCTTTTTAACTCACCTTGTTTCTTTCCACCATTGGAAGATTCTGGTAATTCAATGGACTTGGTTTTGGTGATATCCAAGTTCAATTCCTGGTCACTACCATCAGTTCCATTTCCAGTCTTTTCGAATTCGGTTGACATAATAAATTAATGGTTTAGCGAATGATAACTAGTGAATGATAAGAGCTGAGATATGGAATTTTCAAGGCTTATAAAGGCATCAGACATGTGAGATGTGAGATATGTGAGACGTGAGGCATTCAATGAGGCCGGAAAATTTTTTTTTTTTTTTTTTTTTTTTTTTTTTTTTTTTTTTTTTTTTTTTTTTTTTTTTTTAATTTCATTTCTTTTTTGCGGTCTGTGGCCTGTCAATTTATATGAATGTCACTATCTAATTGGTGATCATAACTATAGATAACAATAGAGCCGAGAGGAGTCAAAATTTAATACTCGTGTATTTGTGGGAATTTCTTTGTTCTCTGGATCTCTTAATATTTAAGCTTCTAAAACTCTAAGCCCTTAGATCCAAATCCAACATTGTGAGATTTCGGAAGGCCGATTGACTGAGTGAAGTCAGACACTCCCAATAGAACCATGATAATCCACTAGGAATACCATTATGGGAGTTAAAAAACAAGTGGTAGCCACTAAGGATTTTAGGAATTGATTCTTTTTAACAATAGGGGAATTATCTACGGCGTTGTGCGTAGCCGTTTTGGGAGGTGTTCTGAGTGTTTTGGGTATTTTGGTAGGTATTTCAGTAGATAATCTCGTAGGTGTGTTGGGAGGTGTTCTGGCAGGTGCTCTGGAACATTCCTCATTGGATTCTTCGTAACCATCATATCCACCATATTCTTCATGCACGCCATAACTGTCTTGTGCATATAATGGACGTTGAAAATTCGGCGAATCGAGTGCATAATCTGTAGAAGATCGACGGGGTACCGGATCAATTTTCAACTCGAGCATAATTTCATGGGTGCACTGAGTCAATTCATTTACATTATCATTTAAATGATCTAACTTATCAGTGAGTTGTTGGATCCCTAGTCTTAAATCTTTGGAGACTTCATGGATCTGCTCTTTTAATTCATTGAATTGTGTAGATGGAGGTGTGGTAAATTGGCTATTGGAACATTGGCCGTCGTTGGTTGGTGGTGACGAATAGTGTGAGGAATGGGCTGAGGGGCCCGATGGTTTGGGACGGGGTGGCATTTGATGTGGTGTACTTGGAGGGGTGGCTATATATGCTTTAAGATTTGTTCTCTTAGTGTCCCCCTTCTTGTTAGCTGTTCGTTTAATATAGTACTTGTCACCTTCTTGGATGGATCGTAAGTATCTACTTAAACTGGTTTCTGTTGTATTTCCACGGGGACCATTAGCCCAAAACTCAGATTCTCTAGACATTGAATGCTATTGGATACTGAGTACGGGGGGATGTTGGACATTGATTAGTCCTGGGTGGTTAGAGAGGAATCAAGGTGTATTTATAGTTTGATATGGGATTTTTGAAGTATCTGTGTTTCATAATGAGAGTTTTGAGACTGTTTCATAATTGAGCCAAGTTGTAGTGGTTTGTGAAGAGATTGTGTGGTGGTTTGTGAAGAGACTGTGTGGGGGGTGGGTCATAGCAGTGACACATCTTGTGTGTAGGGACTTGTTAGCTGCAATACCCTGGGAACATGTTTCAGGAATGCAAGAGCGGTGTTCCAGAAGACCGGTAGAGTAGTTTAAAATGGGGCACCGTCTGAGTAGCTGTCTCCGGCACCTCTCAGTAGCTACTACCGCATGATACCATGGTTAATGGGCCTGGTGGACACCTCTCTAACCTATACAGCAGCCTATACACTCTTTATCATTCCCATCATCTCGCCGATCCCGTATTTTATACCCTGCCTCCTCTCATATACTTCCATGCCATATTCCCAGCTCCCATACTCCCATAGTCCCAGCTCCCAGCTCCCACTCTCAGCTTCCATATGCACTTGTCTCCCACACTCCTTCTCCTCCCCGTAGCTGCAAATCCTCACCAGTAGTCCCCCAACAGTTTTAGTCGCATAATTTCTAAAGAAATACGATCTATTAAAATCATACCGTTGCCTTTAACTAATTTAAGCTATTTAGAGTTATTACCATAGAACCTTGACAGATAATTCAATCATAGCCAATTATGCAATACGTGGGTAAAGTCGGTGGTTATATGTATAACCAATGGACCTCATTAAATCCGGCCACTTTACTGGGTGCTATCGACATTATTGTAATTGAACGTCCTGATGGTTCTTATCATTGTTCACCATTTCATGTAAGGTTTGGGAAATTTCAAATCATTAAACCGCTGCAGAAGAAGATAGACTTGTTTGTGAATGATCTTAAAACTGATTTGCCCATGAAATTGGGTGATGGTGGTGAAGGGTTTTTCGTGTTTGAGACTTCAAATAATGATTTACTTTCTAAAAGTGTATTGACATCACCAGTGATATCACCAGCATCATCTCCTGAGGTATCTCCAGAAGGGTCACCAAGGGGTTCACTAAGTGGATCACCTGATTTATCAACAACACCTCCTGCATTAGATCTAAATACTAGTAATAATCCTACTAATGATTTAGATGGATTTGATCTTAACAATTCAGGGCCTAATCGTTTACAAGGGCCTTATAAAGGGTATGATGATGACGATGTAGAGTCCAAATCTGGATTGACTAAAGTTACTACGGAGGATTCACGATTTTCTCCAAGGAAATCACCTACACCATCCCCAAGTATTAGTTCAAGAATTGCATTTGAAAAAGCCAAAAAAGTTACTAAAAAATTAAACATTCCTTCCAAAATTGACAATAATGGAGACATGGTTTTAGATATGGATGGGTATAAACCTAGCTCGCAAAAAAACATTTCGAATTCCGATGAAATGTTAAAGAAAATATTCATAGAAGAATTAGAAAAATTAGGTCGTGAACAAGACGAAGAGAGTCAATTAAATTTATGGGATCAAATTATTAAAATGGATAAGAATGGGAATATTAGGATTTCTAATAATGATGATGGACATAATGATTATTTAGCATTGGAAGAAAACTATGTGGATTCAATTGCTTTGCAACAACAACAAGATTTTTCTAGTAATTCTATTACAGGGTCTTCAAATTCGAACAATCTTAATGATTCTGATAAAACCTATTTTAAGACTTTGAGATTAACATCAGATCAATTAAAGCAAATGAATTTACATTATGGAGAAAACAAATTAATGTTCAAATTAAACCAAGGGAATTCTCAAGTATTTTCAAATCTATATCTTTGGAAATCTTCTACTCCAATAGTTATATCAGATATCGATGGTACTATTACTAAATCGGATGCATTAGGACATGTATTGAATTTCATTGGGAAAGATTGGACCCATGCTGGAGTAGCTAAATTATTTCAAGATATTAGTAGTAATGGGTATAATATAGTGTATTTAACTGCGAGATCTGTTGGACAAGCTGATTCTACTAGGGCTTATTTACAAAGTATAGTTCAAGAGAATGGGATAAAACTACCTCCAGGTCCAGTTATTCTTAGTCCTGATCGAACTATAGCTGCCTTACGAAGAGAAGTGATTTTGAAGAAACCAGAAGTATTCAAAATGTCATGTTTGAATGATATTAAAAGTTTATACTATAACATTTCTCCTAGCAAGAGTGGTAGGAGCAAACTGATCAATGTTGATAAGCATAGTCTTTATGATGATGATCATGATAATGATGGTGGTGATGATGATGGTGATGTTGACAATAATGATAATGCTAATGAAGTTGGTAATGGTAATGATAATGGTGATAGTAAGAATAACGGACATGGCAATTATGTGGTTGATTATGATGATGACGATGATTATATTTATGATAATGAGAAGACCCCATTTTATGCCGGGTTTGGGAACAGGATTACTGATGCCATTAGTTATCGATCTGTTAATATCCCTAGTCATCGGATATTCACTATAAATCCTGAAGGAGATGTTCATATGGAATTATTAGAATTATCAGGAGTAAAATCATCGTACGTGGGAATTGGAGAATTAGTGGATCAATATTTCCCACCAGTTAATCAATTGGGTGGTTACAGTAGTTTATCGAACCCCAATCAATCCAATTTTGCTTCTAAAAGAGCATCCGAACGGTTTAATGATGTAAATTATTGGAGAGAACCTATCAATTTAAGTGATTTAAGTGATATTGAAGATGAAGAGCCGGTAGAGGAACCTAAATCTCCAAGTTTATTATCAATCAGATCATTTACTAGTGATCAAGGATCTAATGAAGAGAAGAAGCCTAAAGAAAGACCTAAATCGATTTCATCATTTGCATCGCCATTGAAGGGATTTAATCCATTCAATAGAACTGAGCCAGATGATTCATTTGATTACGGGAATGATTTGGATCGTGATGAACCTGTAGATAATCAGGATATTCTTGATGAACATGGAGATGATAAGCTGGAAATGGGGGATAATTTTAGTGATAAAAGTGACGATACTGATGATTATGATGATGATGATGATTATGATGAAGAGGCAGATGAAGATTATGAAGATGAGGAGGAGGACGAGGATGATGATGAGGAGGATTATGATGACTACGATGATGATGACGATGATTATGATGATGATGACGATGAACTTGATTATGATTCTGGGTTACCAGAGACTTCACAATCACAAACCAATAGTCCTACTCCTAAATCTACAAATCAGGCGGATCCCTCGAGTCCATTAGTTACCAAGGCTAGTGATTTAATGAAGAATCTAAACCTTAAAGAAGAGAGATGATGCAGCAGCAGCAGCTACTGTTCGCTGGTGCAAGTGCAGCCGGTTCCTTTCACACGAGTATTTACCAAAAGCATATACCTACACCAAAAAGATATCAGTGGCTACTATTGGTGAATTATGCAGCCTTGATTAGTTGCTATTTAGTATATATAGCCAAAAATATAATAGAGCTAAGCCGCATCTGCGCACGTTGCTGTCTCACAGCCTTGGTATACGGCCGAAGTAAATTAGCGTCAAATCAGGTTACATTGATGAACAAAATTGTTATTCAAAATCAACATGAGCAAGAAGCTTAGTAGTAAAAAGCTACTGATAGTTTGTCTTACCCTCATAGCTATAACAGTGACAGGGTTTGTGTTTGTGTCGGGGTATGATGATAATATTGTGGAAGTAGTCAAAACTACCTATAAAGGGCAACATCCAGGGTCTGGCCAAGGAGCAACCGGTGATGGTTCCGGTAATATTGTTAGTGATACTAAACCGGTTGGACAGGCTAATGAACCAGGTATCGAAGAAAGTGGTGAAGGGGCTGGTAGTGACAACGGGGCTGATGGTGACGAGGCAGCAGACGGTGCTACACAAACCAAAGTTGCTAAAGCTAGTGATTATAAGCCGGATGCTAAACTCGTAATCTTCCCCAAATCATTCCCAGTTGCTGATAATCAACTAGTTAAAATACACCAACAATTGGATGCTGGTAGATCAATGGATTACCCTCAAGTCTTCAGATACAATAACGTTGAAACACCCCAAACCAACAAGAAATCGGATGCATTGGAATTCACCAATTTTCAAAGTAATTCTTTCCATAATCACCCATTTTCAATCTTCAACAGTTATAAAACCATTGATGAAGATAAAGGGAAGTGTGGTGAAATCTCCGATTCATTTGAAGTGGGAGTTACTTCTAAAACATCTATGGATGGGAATCTTGAGGATATCGTTAGAAGACTTGTAGATTTAAAGCCTCCAGTTTATAAAGAAGTGTCAGAATTTTTTAAAAAAGACATTGGTAATCAATTCAAAGATAAAACCATCGACAAGCATTGGTATAGGTTAGCAGGAACCTCCGTATGGTTAGAACAATATGGAGTTCATTTCATGATTTCTAGAGTTATTTATAGTCCAGAAGGATCTAGAAATAGACCGGTATTTAGTTTAACCTATGCCCAATTATATAATGAAAATTGGGAAGAATTATTGGATACAGAATTGGTAGTTCCTACTAATGATCCAGAGTCCATTCATAAACAAATAGACCTTGATGGAACCTTTTACACCAGTATTAAATATCCAAGTTTCATCCCAATTCCAGCATTTCATGATCCTAAAATATTACATAACCGATATTATGGACCTGAAGATCCAAGGCTTTTATTAACTAAAAATCAAAATGGCCATGAAGAACCATTGATTGTTTATAATGCTTATCATAAAAAGATTGATAAGAATACGGAAGTGGATGAAACCCATGGATCATTATCATATAAATATTATAGATCAATGTTTATGAGTTTACCATGGCAGTTTCAAAGAGGTAAACGAAACATTAATGAATTACCAGATGAACAATCGGATTCTATGATCTATAGTAAAGCTATAGAATTAAGAAGAAAAGGACTAGATCGGTTACCTATTCAAAAGAATTGGACACCCTTAGTTGATTTTAAAGATAGACAACAATATGGATATGATAAATATGTTTATTTCATCTATAGATGGTCGAATTTAGAAGTGTTAAGATGTGAATTAACTGATGTGATTGGATCGTCATCTGGTTGTGAATTTGCTTATAGAATGAATGAACAATTAGGAAATGGATCCCCGGTGGGAGCATTAAGAGGTGGTACAGAAATGATTAATATTAATGGATTTGTCGAAGATTATAATTTACAATCCAAGATTTCAATTCCAAATGATAAGGAAATATTTATAGGATTTGCTAGAGCTCATCTTACCAATTGTGGATGTGGGAATGATATTTATAGACCAAACTTGGTAGTAATTATTAAAGATTTAAGAACTAATCAATATAAAATTGATACCATCAGTTCATTTGTATCATTAGACGTTCCATTGATTGGATGGGATTTAGAGAATCCCGATAAGGTTTGTGAAGGAGGTCCGAGTGTATTTATTCCTAATGGAATTAGTTCATGGTCGGTTCGTGATGGTGAAGAAAATAAGGATGATTTTGAAGATTATTTGACCATGTCTTTTTCATTAACAGATGCAACTGTTGATATCATTCATATTAAAGGGCTCTTGAAGGCAGTGATGAATAAACTTAAATACATAGCTGCTGGGTATAATAATGATAACGTTGAATGTGCCCTTGATGGATCTGAGAAATTTTGTCAGAAATTAGGAGAGCTGACCCAGAAGCATTTATTATGAATAACAGACAAGAGAGAGAATCCTGATAATTTGTATATTTAAGGTTTATAGAATAATGAAAACACTATATTGTTTATTAGAGGTTTTAGTCCTGCGATATGGAAAATTTTTTTTCTCATAATGCAAGGTACACTCCTAATGCAAGGTGTACCTTAAAGAATACCTGCATAGACCCTTTTTCGGGTAATATACACTCCTAACGCCTTTTAATGCGACCTGTGCAAAAACTCTAATATCCTAAAGCCCACGAGGGTATACAATTGCGACGTTCGACTAATAACTAAAACTTTATAAATATCCTGGTGCGATTAATTTTAAGGCTGAGTGATCTGTCTCATCTATCTCACAAGACTAAAAAAAAAATAAATAAAACCCCCATCAACAAAACCTGTAAAGGCTCCAAAAATGAGAGTTTGGGTGGGTAATACATTACAAAAGTTGCTCCTTAGGAAAAGGAATCATCAAATTGTCGTCTTGTTCCTCATAGCCGCAGGATTAATCATTTTTCAATTTTTTGATTATATGCCAAATGATTATAACTCTGGGTTAAAGTATATGAAGAGTACATATCATACTGGAAGCTATTCCCTTAAGAATCTTCTTAATCATCGGAACAACAAAAATCAATTGCTATTCCCAAGATACTTCCCGGTATCGACCATGAAATTACCCCAATTTGTTGAAAATCATCCCAGTTTTGATCTTCCGGAATTAAAGTATCCGGAACTTGTTAAACCTGTTGAAACCAAATCATTGTTCACCGATAAGTTGAAACATTCCAATTATTTCAATCATACCATCAAATTGTATCATGAATGGTTTGGTGGTTCTACTGAGAAAGACCAATGTGCCGATAATTTAGAAACTCATCTTAATGTTGAAGTTGATAGTGCTGTTAGTGTTGATGCTTCAATTGCAGAGATTTTAAAACGGTTTATTGATGAGCTTGATTCCAATTCATTTTATCATGAAATTGCCCCATTATTTCTTAAAGATGCTAAGGTGCAATTAGAAAATAAAGTGGTTGAACAATATTGGTATAAATTAGCAGGCTCTTCGGTATGGCTAGAAGAATATCAGGTTCATTTCATGATATCCAGGATTTTGTATAGTTATACCCATATTAGAAATCAACCAAGAGTTAGTTTTTTCTATGCTCAATTATTTGATAAAGATTGGAATGAATTAACTAATACCAAACTTGTGGTGCCTACCAATAATTTGAATGAAGAGCATGGTGGTGAACATGGAGACCAGAATGAACAAAATGGAGCTAATTCGAAGGAACAACATTATAAAGTTCTTAAATTTCCTTACTTTTTACCCATTCCATTTTATCATAAGTATTCCGATACGTGGGGAAGATATTATGGACCAGAAGATCCAAGGATTTTAATGGTTAAAAATAAAGCAGGGTATGAAGAGCCTCTAATAGCCTTTAATGAATATCATCAAAAAATCGAATATGATGATATCAAAGGAAAATATGATAAACATCATTATAGAAACATGTTTGTATGTTGGCCATGGCAATTTCAAAAGGGGAAATATAATATGGATGGATTTGATGATTCAAGGTTTGAAAATAATTATTATAATAAAGCCATTGAATTAAGAATTGATGGATTAAGAAGAACTGATAAACAAAAAAATTGGACCCCATTTGTTAGTAATTCTGATAGAATTCTTCATGGATATGATAAAACTCTTAATTTTATTTATAGATGGACCAATTTTGAAGTATTAAAATGTGATATTACTGACCATATTGGGTTATGCACTTTTAATTATCGATTAGATCCTGATTTATCCACTAAGAAAGGGGTGGGTGCATTAAGAGGTGGGACTGAATTAATTAATATTAATGCATTAATGGGAGATGAAATTAAAAAATATATTCCAACAAATCGGGAAATCCTGATTGGTTTTGCTAGAGCTCATATTGATAATTGTGGATGTGGGGAAAATATGTATAGACCTAATTTGGTTGTTGTAACCAAAGATATTTTAAACCCTGCCACCAATAATTTAAATACAAACCAAAAGAGAGAGGATAAAGAGGAAGAGGAAAAAACTGAAGAAGAGAAGAAAGAGGAGGAAGAAAAGAAGAAAAAGGAAAAAGCTCATAAAGAAAAAGAAGCCAAATTAGATGAAGAAGAACAAAAGAACCTTAAGATTATAGACTATGAAGAAACTTATTATAAAGTTAGTTATGTAAGTTCATTCATTTCATTTAATATTCCAATTATAGGCTGGGACTTATTGGATCCAAATAATGTTTGTAAAAAAGGACCTAATGCCTTAATTCCAAATGGGATTTCTAATTGGATAATTGATTATAACAAAGATGGGCTGTTTGAGGATTATTTGACCTTATCATTATCATTATCAGATTTTACCAATCATAAAGTTAATATTAAAGGATTATTAAGAGAGGTGTTGACTCTTAATAATGGACATATTAGGAAAGAAGTGATTAATCCACATAATTTAATTGGATTTAATAATGATAATATTGGATGTGCATTAGATAAATCTAAACAATTTTGTCATGATTTTGGGATTGAACATGGGGTAAAAGAAGAATCTGAAGAATCCAAGACGCAGGAAGAACAGGAAGAAGATCAGGAAAAAGAAGAAGATCCGGTTGTAATTCCAAATAACTTTAATACTCCAGAATTGAATAGTCAAGAAGAGATTGAAAGGTTTAATCCTGAACAAATCTTACAATATCAGTTAGCACATCCATACCTAGGTCAGTTTAAAGAGGCCTTGGATAAGCATAATAAGGAAATAAAACATAAGGAGCCAATTAATGATGATTAGAGAGGGTGGGTGAGTCATAATAGTTGATGAGAGGGTGGGTGAGAGTTATCAATAAGAAATGCTAAAATATTTATTCAACAAACTACAGCAGAAGTGTTTATTATAGATAATAGGATGTAGATTATACATAAACTAATAAACTAATATTAAGCTATAACGAATAGAATTAGCCCAACTGGTAAGTAACTAATGGAGTGACTCGGGGCTGTTTGCTAAGCTACTAGACCGTACTGGACTGGACTCTTGTGGTACTGGACTGTTATAACTACCAGCCCGTACTGGTACTATACTGTTTTAACCACTAGACTGTTATCACCACTGGACTATAGACTATCCTGGTATTAGACTATCCTGGTACTCATGGTCTAGGCCCTACAAGCCCCTGCAAAGCCCTGCAGTCCTGATTAATATCTCGTATTTATTCTCTTTCTCCCCACTCCCCCTCTCCATATTTGAGAAATGACTCACCGTTAATCAGTTGCTGCAATTATCAAATCTCCCCTTATCGTTCAAGCCCTGAGGGACATGTAAGTGGCAGTAGTCACATAATTAATCTCTCTTTTACGCCCAGCTCCTTTATGGTCTTTAGGGCTAACATTTTTCATTCCAATACCACTACTCACTGATTCATTAGCTGTTGATAAACTATCAATTGATTTGGTGGTGACAAGGGTGGAATCTTTACTAAGTTTTCTCTTTAGATTAGACAACATTTTTAAAAAGTATTCAAATGGGTTAAATGATTTTACTAGTTTAATTTAATAGAATAGAAATAGAGGTGGGGAAATCCCCCATGTATTTATACCTCGTTGGTAATGAGAAATCATCTATCAGATTATCATCACTAAGACTGTAAGTCGGCTTATTAAGTTAGATTTGTCATCCATGGATTACCATTGAGTCATGGTTGACCAATAATTGTCAATTCCGGTGAGGAGTATTTCGTAAATATTGAAAATGCCCAAAACAATGATTTGAAATATGTGGAACAAGTCGATCCGAATAAAATGTAGTCGGTGGGTGATGAAACCGGAAACGTTGTGTAAAATGAAGATGAAACAGTTGTTTCTTGTTTCAATTGGACCATAAACCTCTTCTGTATTGAACATGTTAGTAGATTATAGCCCATCAAGGTTTACCATGATGACTGGGACCTGTAACTATCCCCGTGTAAGCTTGTTCAACCAGCTTTTGTTGTTGGTTAGCAATTAGATGTATTAAATCCATTTATGAAAGGTTGTGGTAATTATGAGCTGGTTGCGAGCCAATTCAATGGGTTGCTGATAAAGAATGAAGGCTGAATTGATTTTCCATATCTATTGCAAAAGTCTTGGAGGGTTTAATTGGTGGTGTGTATGCATTACGGGGTATGTGATCAGCGAGATCTCTGACTCATAAACATTATGGACCATTTAGTAGGGACACACGTACAAATCCCAGCCTTAACCACCTGTGTTACCTTGAACGCCTGACTGTTATTGTGGTGCTGCATTGTTCAATTAGTAAGATCCTGAAATCCCTTGGTTTAGTATAAGCATGATTTATAAGCCCAGTTTACAATCCAGATCTTTTAGTTAATTATATACAAGATATTTCGTATCTGCGGTTTTACATGGTGACCATTAAACTGCAGGTGAATGCGTTGCACTATTGTTAACTTGCAGCTGATTGAGAGCTGACAGTATCAATTGACGGTAATTGTAGAGGATTCAAGAGATCTTTGACATGTATATGTGTAAACCATTACATGATGTCGTACATCTTTACATCTGGCATTACGCGTAGCTTTAAAAAAAAACTTCCGATACCGGGAATTGAACCCGGATCCCAGCATGGAGAGTGCCATGTGATAGCCATTACACTATATCGGATAATCATACGTTGAGTTCGCGCTTTAGTGGCTCATAAACCAGGATCTCACCTTTAATTTAATTATTTGATTTCTTTAGCTCTACAGATACTATCTGAACTTGCACTAGCTATAGGGACATTATTTAATTCCTAAAGAAAGTTCTGGTGTCTATTTAACCTTATTGCCTTACCTGTTTTGCCATAATTTTGTAATGGAACCATCGTTGAACAAATTTGCCTTCAATAAAAGCACCCAACTGTCACCAATCTCTCCACTTCCAATTGACATACAACCACGTAGAACTGATTTATGTACTGGGTTGATATCACTTGTGTAGTTCTTGACTACTAGTCTTCTATATTGTGGATTTCACGGTTGACTCAATGGTAAAAATGTCGTCAAACAAGTTGGAATTTTTGCTGGTTGCGAAATTTAAATGCTGCAAAATGTGTTCAAAAGTTGTGAGAATTGGGAACTACACCAAATAATACCAGACAGGATCAGATTACTGGATTGACCAACAATCTATAACCAGAAACGGTGGTACTACCACAGCAATGGACTGATGACACCGGTATTACCACAGCCGGTCGATGGTTAGTAGGTCTTATAGCCTCAAGTAACAATGGCCCCTAGTAACAATGGCCACCATAAAGTACTGTGCTTTTCAAGTACTATCAAGGACTTTAGCTATCAGCAACATCCAAGCTGCACTTAGACTACATGAAGGGCATTATGCGCGTGGGGTTGCGATATTAGAGAGTTGCAAAGAAAATTGAAGAGAATTGCAAAGAAAATTGAAGAGAATCGCAAAGAAAATTGTAGAGAATTGTAAAGAAAATTGTAAAGAAAATTGTAGACTGAAATGAATGGATTACATAACAAGGATCAGCCCTTCCACCAGTCCTGCTCCCACGAGTCTCCAAAACCAATGTCTTAACTTAATCTGTGCCAGTCCCTCACCTTTACCACACTCTCCTACCACCCCGTTACCCTGAGATCTCCAGTAACTGTTCCCATTCACCTTCCACCCCAACATCTCCTGTCAATCAATTTTTGCAGCAATTGTTTAACATCTGTCAATACGCACGCCTGCCCACACCACGCCTGCCCACACCACACACCATAACCCCTGTTCCAGAAGCGTGCCCTTACCGCTCTCGCAAGTGAGAATTTTTCAGGCAAAGCCCATCAGAAAACATTTGATAGAAATTATAAACTAATTAACCACTTAATCCCCAACTATAATAATGACCGAACCAAACAAAATATTTGTCAGACCATTGGATTTCGATACTACCGAAGAAGAACTTCATGAATTCTTTGGCAGTCTCGGTGCCATCAAAGAAGTTCAAATGATGAAAGGGTATGCCTTTGTTAGCTTTGAAGAAGAAGCTACTGCCGAAAAAGCTATTGAAGAATTAAATGGTACTGAATTCCATGGACAAAATTTATTAATTGAAATTGCTCGTGAAAAGAAAGAAGATACAAGAGGTCAATTTAGAGTTAAAGTTACTAATTTACCAGATGGAACTGCTTGGCAAGATTTTAAAGATTTTGTTAGAGATAAAACTGAATTCACTCCAAGTTTTGCTAAAGTCTTCAGAGATTATGAAACTGGTGAAATCATTGGAGCTTTAGAATTTTCATCTGCTGATGAATTAAACGCCGCCATTCCTTTATTGAATGAAGCTGAATTCGAAGGTACTGTTGTTCAAGCTGAAGAAGATACTTCTCCATTCATCCCACCTCCACCAAGAAGAGGAGGATTTAGAGGTAGAGGAGGATTCAGAGGTGGTAGAGGTGGTGGATTCAGAGGTGGATTCAGAGGTGATTTTAGAGGAGGCTTCAGAGGTGGTAGAGGTGGTGGATTTAGAGGAGATTTCAGAGGTGGATTTAGAGGTGGTAGAGGAGATTTCAGAGGTGGATTTAGAGGTGGTAGAGGAGATTTTAGAGGTGGTTTCAGAGGTGGTCGTGGTGGTTTTGACCGTGAAGGTCGTGGTGACGGTTATGAAAGAGATAATTACGAAAGAGATAGTTATGTTTCTAATCGTGAAAGATCTCCAACTCGTTATTAGATTTGCCTAAAGCCGGAGAGAGAGAGAAAAAAAAAATATTGTTGTTTGTTTGGATATTTAATTACTATTTTATATACTTTATGTTTAACGGGTAAAAAGTAAAATTGTGGGCCCCACTGTTTTATTCCATATAGTTGTAATAATGATAAACTGAAAAATCAAAACTTGATCGTCATAAAGCCAATGGGTTTAAGCCAATGGGCTTCCTTAGAACTTTGAATTAATCAAACTTTTGAACAAAATATTTGAACCAATCATTCAAATTCCTTGTACATTACGGACATTTCTTAAATTATTTAGATGGTTTAATCATCATCACGTGTATTATATTTACAGGTTTCATCGACTCCTATTACATCTGGCATGTATTATGAGGTTCTTTTTCATGACATATCTAATGATATATGGCATCTTAAGGTGATAACACATTTATGATGTGTTGGGATGGGTGTAGTTGTATAGTAATAAAAACAGTCTCAGTATCTGGCCGTAAACTGTGGTAGTAAACTGTGGTAGTAAACTCTGGCTGTTCTGGCAGTAAATCTGGCTATTCTGGCAGTAAATCCACCGATAAGTTCGCGATTTCTTAATCTCTAATCAATTCTAATCAATTCTAATCAATTCTAATCAAGTCATCAACTCTTTTCATATTCCCACTAACCCCCACCCTGATTGTAACCATAACATGACAGATTCATTATTATCATATGGACCTCATGAACTACAAACCATCAAAATCTTCAAACAAACTCCCTCCACCAACGATACAATAGCGTTTATTCATGGCGGTGGATGGAGAGATCCCAATAATACCTTTAATGATTTCACCCCAACAATTCAACAAATGGACTCAATCCCAATCAATATCGTATCAATTAATTACAGATTATCTCCTCGCGTAAACACTCAACAGGAATTGGATACTCTTCCAGCTTTCAGACATCCATTACATCTCATGGATATAGTGAATGCCATTTGCTTATTAGTCAATCAAAATTATAAAATTACTCTGTTGGTAGGCCATTCAGTAGGTGCCGGTCTTTGCTTACAACTTCTAAACTACCAGGAAATCATTTCCCAGGGGGTCAAATATTTGACGGAGTTTAAACATGAAATCTTTGATGATATTCAATCTCAACACATCTCAAAATGTATGGCCCAGATCAACCTCAAATCTATGTTTTTACTAGATGGAATTTATGACATCCCAAAGCTTTTACAAGAGTACGAATATTTAAGGCCAATGATAAGATGTGCTTTTGATTCTGATGATCATGCTAGAGATGCTTTTCAACTAAGTAATCCTAATGGGTTGAGACCTACCAAACTTGCTGGACAACAATCGTGTCGAATCTATGTGATTCATTCGTTACAGGATGAGTTATTATCACCAACCCAGTCAAAATTACTCTATGATTATCTTATGGATAATGGCATGAATTGTAAGTTGGTACTTGAAAAGTGGGGGGAACACGAGGAGATATATACGAGGAAGGACGTTGGGGATTTTATTATGAGTAACATATGAGTAATATTTGAGTAGCATTGGGTAACAAACCTTTTATAGAGTACTTATACACAGACATACAATGACATACACTGATATGTTCATATTTCATAATAGCCTCTAAATCATATAAAGTAGTGTGTTTACCGTAAAAACGATGCTCACTGAAGAAAAAAAAAACGATCAAAAAAAAAAAAACCTTTTCCACATTGAATTAAAACATCGGTCACTTCTAACACACCAGTCCCCAGGTAACATAAAGATGTCAGCTGCCGTATTAAACTCATGGGCAGATGCCGAAGATGACGTTCCAACCCCAGAAGTTACCACCAACCCAGATGGTACCAAAACGTTGGTGAGTATTGGAGTCAACAGTAAAGGACAAAAAGTCAGAATAACTCAAAAAATTAAAGAAATTAAAGTCAAAGAAAAAGTACATCCCTTAATTGCCCAACGTAGAAATTGGAAGAAATATGGAAAAGAAGCACATACCCCACCAGGACCAGACACCAGAACCACTCAACTAGGAGAAATCATTGAATTGAAATTAGGAACCGAATGGAGAGAAATTGAAAAAGAAGAAGAAAATGAAATACCAGATGGTAGTCAAATCGTTACTAATCAAAGAATCAGATGTAGACTTTGTGGAGGAGATCATTTCACATCTAAATGTCCATTTAAAGGTACATTAGGAGATAGCACTAAATCAGAAACTCCAGAAGCCGAAGGATCAGATGCAACTGCTGCTGCTGGTGGAGCCCCAACCAAATATGTCCCAAGACACTTAAGAGCTGGAGCTGAAGGTGGTAGTGGTGCCGGTAGAGATGGGTTC
This sequence comes from Yamadazyma taylorii, assembly GCA_030583035.1. Taxonomy (NCBI): domain Eukaryota; kingdom Fungi; phylum Ascomycota; class Pichiomycetes; order Serinales; family Debaryomycetaceae; genus Yamadazyma; species Yamadazyma taylorii. The sequence goes on along the minus strand of JAJMHJ010000002.1, from coordinate 189,679 downwards.
ACTAGAGATGATTCCACCACTTTGAAGGTGTCCCAATTAAACACTATAGTTAATGAAGATATGATTAGAAATGAATTATTTGCTAGATATGGTCCTTTACAAAGAGTTACTATTGTAAGAAATAGAGAAACCGGTGAATCTAGAGGATTTGCTTATGTTTCATTTATGAGTGAATCATTAGCTGAACAAGCTTTAGAAGATTTGAATGGTAAAGGTTATCATTCATTAATTTTACATCTTGAATGGTCTAAGAGAAAGAAACCTGCTTAATTAATTTTCTTGTATTTTAAACTTGGTATCCGGTTATATATCTTTATATTTTCATATCTTTATAGCTTCATATCTTCATATAAATAGTACTATAAATCCTAGTATAATTTAAACTTTCCATGATTTTTCTCTTGGATTTTGCTCATTGAAATTTCCCGTAGTTTCCTGCTGCGATCATAAAATTTTCAGACCCTCGAATTGTTACCTCACTAAATTAGAGTAATTGCCATTAATAGTTATATCACTTACGCTATAGTTATAATTGTGAATAGAAGAGGATACAGAATAATTCATTCCTGCTAGCCTCCTGTTCTTATTACTCAGGCATTTATCCATCCAACATGTCCCGTAAAGAGAATGGCCCCAAAAGAGGGTCACTTGTTTCATTTACTGCTAATGATAATACGGGGTCTGCTAAAAAAGGAATCTTGAGTAGAATTCTAAAGAGAAATAGTTCTGGTCCAAGTGGTGATGATACACTTGGTGGTGGTAGTGGTAGTGGTGGTGATAATGGGAATAACAACAACCGGGAAGATTCTGGTAGTCGATCTGGAGGGTCTCATATCTCTAGTATAATGAACACTAAAGCCCATTCTGACAGTCAGACATCTTTAGACGTTCCATCAGAGGCTTCATCCATTAGATCAAGTCATGGATCCAATGTGGCCCACGGGGCTAACGGGGCCAACTTTGCCAACGGACTCAATGGGGCCAATGGGGGTTCAAAGGCATCTGATAATAAGAGACTAAGTAGATATCAAAGCATTGCTAGTGCTAAAAGTGGCAGTGATTATATCGATAGAGATGATGCTACTATATTCAATTCTGATGATGATACTCATGATACCCTGGGAGTTCATGAAGAGAGTGACTTGACCGATGAGTCTGATAATTCAAGTGTCTATTCGTCTTTACAACGGACTGGATCTACTTCGGTGATTGACCATACTCCAAGTTCAATTGATCATACCAATGTTACTATCATTGATGAGAAGTTGAATGATTTGTTGAATAAACCATCGTATGCGGATTTAAATCCCTGGGAAGGGTTTAGAGGTGAAGCTTTAAAGATTCCCAAGTATTTAAGAATCACCAGACGGAATAAAAATAGTCCCCATAAATTGAAGAGATTATTTTTAGCACAAGAATTGAATGATTCTCCGGATGATGATAGTGATATGGGCTCAAGAGTAGGAGCTGATTTAGATGGAACTGAAGTAACTGGTGGCGAAGGAGAAGGACAAGGAGAAGGTAGTGGCAAAGGTAATGGTAAAAGTAATGGTAAAGGTAATGGTAAAGGTAATGGCAAAGGTAATGGTAATAGCGATGGCAGTAGTAATAGTACTGGTAATGGCAATGGTTCTGGTGGGAGCAGTTCTGGGTCTAATGATAAAGGAACCTCTTCAAATGATCATGCCAATAATGTTCTTGGTGATAATATGGGTAAAGAAATCTTCATAATGGAATTTAGTAGAGATGGTAAACATTTAGCAGTAGCCGGTAGAGGATCAGTTATAAAGATATTCAAAGTAATCTCATCACCTTTAGGACGATTAGAATATGATAATTATCAAGAATCCCTAACCAAGCCCAAAAAGAAGACCAAATCTGATGAAGTTTATCCATATGCCCCAGTGTTTCATCAAGAACCAGTTCGAATATTTAGAGGTCATAAAAAGAGTGTATTATCATTAGATTGGAGTAAGAATAATTTCTTAATTTCTGGTAGTATGGATAAGACCGTTAAATTGTGGCATGTAGATCGTCCCGACTATTTAACTTCATTTCAACATGATGATTTTGTCACCACCGTGAAATTTCATCCTAATGATGATCGATTCTTCTTTAGTGGATCTCTTGATAATCATGCTAGGATTTGGTCGATCTTGGAAAACAATGTAGCATTTGGAAGACATTTAGGAGATGATATGTTAATTACCACCTCATCATTTACTCCTGATGGATTGAATTGTTTGGTGGGAGGATTTAATGGGACATTGATGGTCTTAGAAACAAAAGGACTACATATTGTTAATCGATTTGAAGTTAAACCTAGACATGTCGTACCATTATCCCATGGGTCAGGCAATAAAATTACCAATATTAAAGTGTTTCCACCCCCTACAGATGACCCTAATAATACTGGTTATGCTCACTGGACTTATTTAATTACCACCAATGATTCTAAAATCAGATTAATTAATATCAGAAAGAGAAAATTAATGACAAGATTTAAAGGTAGTACTAACACTAGTTCTATCGAAGCATCGATTTCTGAAGATGGGAACTTGGTTTTAAGTGGATCTGAAGATCATTGGTGTTATGTTTGGGAGAATAATAATACCATCGTTAATAATAAATTAAAAGTAGCTCTTCAAGATATGTTAGTAGAAGGGAAAAACCATATCAATGACTTACAACATAAACATAAACATTATCATGATTTATTACATAAGAATAAACTCCTAAAGAAAATCAATCTCCAACAGTTTTTAAAAGACGATGCTACTGATTTCATTTCGAATGAAAATAGTAGTTATGCCTCATTCCACGCTCATCATTCAAGTGTTAATGCTGCTGTTTTTGCTCCTAATTCCACAAAAAAGTTACTTGAATTATCCGATGATGTAATCTTTGATCTTTTGAAAAGAGGAAGAATGTGTCAATCTCTAGGGGAATACACCAAATTTGAAATTCCTAGTGAAGAAACTATTGATTATGGGAATGAAGGGTTTATAATTGTTACTACAGATGAGACTGGTTTAATTAGAGTTTTCAGACAAGATCCTGCTTATGAAATCCGTAAGACCATCATTGATTTATATAAGAAAGAAGGAGGGAAGCCTGATTGTAGAAGATCAGCTAGTAAGAGAATTCATTCTAAAAGTTTGAGTCCTATAAGTAGTCATACTAATTTCAAGAACAAATTCCATAATAAGGTAAGAAATAATGATCCAGCTACACCTGATTCAACTGGTTCAACCATTCCATCTATTGGTGGTTCCACTGCCAATAATACCACCAATGGTGCTCCAAAACTTCATAAAAACTCATCTGTATTATCAGCACCTACTACCAGTAATGGTTCAGGTTCTAGTAATTCTAGACCCCATCTGAAATCAGTATCAAATGGGATCTTGAATCCTAATTATGCTACGGTCCAACTTAAATCTGATAAAGTAGTTAAACCTATTAATAATGAAATGTCAATGCTCAGCTTAGAAGAGCAAGTTCCCGATAATGATGATGGTCGAGGATTGATTACTCCTGAACATGAATATTCTACTCCATTTCCAATGCTTAAATCTAAATCTACTCAGAGTAATATTCCTTTGATTGTTAATACTGATCATGGTAATGAAGGAGATGAAAGAGATCCTGAGATTGTTAATTTTACCACTCCTATCAACAAACATCCTCATATGGATGAAGTGTAATCATGAAATAATGTTAGTCAAATATTTATCCTCTATACCCTATTCCCATATAATGATTATGTATATAAAATATATTTATTATTCACAGCTCTTTTATACACTTACTTCATCAATATTTAGTTCAAGGTCAGTAGTAGCTAATTCTGATGTAGTGCTTTGATCAGGTTGTTGAGATTCATTCACATTTGGTTCAGAGGATGGGTCATTTCCATTCTCATTAGTATTAGTATTGATATTACCATTACCAGTGACAGCTCCTTTACTTATAGAATTAATCCCTGAACGGTCCTCTGGTTCATGTTGCTGAACAATTTTCCCAAATAACCCTCCTATTTTCTTTGCATTCAATTTTATTCTTTTCTCAATGAATTCATCCACCATCCCTAGATTAATCAACGTAAATAACTTAACAGAATAAACACAAATATCTTTCTCTGCATCCCATATGGATTGCTGTTGTTGTTGTTGCTCTCGCAATTCTTCAACCATTTTCCTATAATTTCTAGCTTCATCATCACCACTATTATCTTCATTGGAAGACATAGAATCTAATTGATCTCCCGTATCTTCGATGTCATCTGTATTGTTAACGCTTTCTTGATCATTTCTATCCAATTCAATCTTAAGCTTATGAGCTAATTTAGATTCCTTGAGCAAGAAAATATTTAATAACCTGTTCTGAAGTGAAGAAGGAAGTGAATATTTAATATATCTTTCAACTTCAGGCATATTAAAGAATTCATTAAACCGAATAAAACTATTTCCTGATTTGAATTTTTCATAGAAAACTTTGAAAGAAACTACTAAATCGATCAACTTTACAACAAAAAGTGTATGAAGATCATTAATACTATCAATCAATAGCTTTGTGTCATGAACCGTCATCAGAAGAGATGAAGATCCAATTCTTTCATTTAAAAGGTTAACACTGTCATCAAATTGTTTGAAGCTATCTAAAATATATTTGATAGGCTCAATAGAATCTTGAAACATTAGTTGGATATCAAAATCGTTTGGGTGATTGGTTTGAAGGAGTTTTTCAAACTTAGAAGCATCAGATATTAAAAAATAATCAAAAATAATTTTATAAGAATCGGTAACCTTGTAGAAATGGGATAAAAGATCGTGTGCTGAAACGTCAATTAATTCTTTGATATTAACCTTCAGAAAAAGAATCAGAAAGTCAAGCACATTATCAGGATCTTCTGGATCGTATGTTTGGAAAAGACTATCGATTTCAGTATAGTTACCAATAATATTCACTTTAAAAATTACTTGTGCAACCTCAACCAAAAACCCAATTACCAGTTCCGGCAGACTACTATCACTTTCGGAAAATGTATTCATTTTAGAAAATATTTTTGACCGAATACCATCTAAAGCCCTGCTAATAGAAGTCTTGTTTTCTACCATTAAATTTGGGTCTTTTTCAAGCAGAATTACCGAAAGAAACTTCTCAAAAGCTTCCGTACAATGATCATCAAAATATTGCATATCAAAACTTACATAAGCTGATAATAAACTCTCATTAATACTTTTATAATCCTTAATTCTATCACAGTTTTGATATATACCTCGAAGATCTCCAAATTTCTTATACTCAGAATTGAGTAAACACCATATCCTAATAAATATATGATTGGTGGTAAGAAGACGCATCAGAATATTAAATATAGGATTTAGATAATCAATTGATTTGATTAAAACAGTTTTTGGATTATCAATATCACCTTCATCATATTTCTTTTTGGAAGCTAGAGCCAGGAACGCACCAAGAATAAAATTAAGTACGCAATAAGTATCATCTCCCAAAGTTAAGCCAAAAGAGTCTCTTAAACGTATTAGCTCTTCATTATCAGAATCAATAGGGATGCTTGAAAAATCAAATGTAACATAACGAAGCAACAATTCCCACGAATTTTGATAAAATGATAAATGATACAAATTTTTGAAAACTGTAGTTATAGGGACAAAATCATCTGATGGAGAAAATTTATGAAACCGATCTTGATCTAACTTTATAGCATCATGTAAAAGATCAAAAAAACATCTAAATTTCACACATTCATCGAAAGGGAAAGAAGATAAATTCTTCAACTCATTAATTTCATATTGGAATCTCTCCTCATAACTTTTGATACCTTCAAGGTTAACACAATGCATAAATTTAGAATATTCATATTTCACTTTCTCACTACCACCTTTACCAAAATCATTGTTTGCTTTTATCAAATCAAGAAAATCTCGTACAATAATTATTTGTTCATGTCCGGGAATTAATCCCAACTTAACCAAATCTTGAAGAATCATTGTAGCATGACATCTAACATTAGCATCACTATCTTGACAAGCCATACATTTTATTTGAGGTCTAAATCTTTCAGTAAATTGACGGAAACTTCCGGCCACAATAGAATCTTCAATAACATCAGATTTATATAACTTATTAAGACATTTAGTAACTTCAACTCTAACCATATTAGAAGGATCTGACAATAACCAACCAAAGTATCTTAAATAAGAACTCTGGAAAAAATATTCTGGAAATGTTAACATCCATTCACAAAGACCACTAATACAATCTTGTCTAATTAAAGCATCAACATCTCTATATCTATGGATAAAAGCAGTTTCAGTGATATCAGTGAAATATTCCAAAATTGTTTCTCGTTGATGATTAAACAGCTTAATATTATTTTCAATGGTATCAATCTTTTGCTTTTGTTTCCGTTTAGCTGATTTAGCGTTATTTAATTGACGTTGATAACTTTGCAAACTATTAGATATATCTGAAACAATATGACACAATTTTGATTGAATTGACATCAATATCGTAGTGGAAATATATCTTAATGGTCTAATGGAACAATTGGTTAAAGTTAATAACCAGGTAAACAATTGGTTTATGAAAGGTGATGTTAATGATTCTCCTCGTTCATTAGTACCAGTTTCAATATATAAAAGTTCCTTAGTATGTGCCATTTCTATAACCGATTGGAAGAATTCAAGTACATTAGATTTGAAGAATTTTAAATCTTTGTTATTAGAAATAAATGGATATTCATGAGATTTTTGTCGTTTAAAAGTGATAACCAACTCAGTGACAGTTTCAGTAGCAGAATCCAAATTCATTAAATCATGAGGTTGGAAGAGATGAACACATCCACAACTTCTCAATAAGAGGTTAATGATAGTGGTGATACTCTCATTAGGGTTGTCGGAATATGATTCAATCCATTCAATGGCTAAGGTTTGACTTGAAGCTTCTGGGTTACTTAATGCTTGGTATAATGGATTTTCTTGAAAGTCGTCACCCATTTCTTCTATGGTGGATGCCACTTTTCTTCTCTTTGGTCCATTTGATGAACGGGGTTTACGTGTTTTATTGGAATCAATATAGTCATCATCGGGATCTGAATCTTCTGTGTCAGGACCATCAGACTCTGAATGGATGTCAGAGTCATCACTAGAAGCAACACTGTCAGAACCACCATCATCAGCACCAGGAGCACCAGGAGCACTATCATCACCATCATCATCAGCAACATCATCATCACCATTCCTCCCACTTCTGTTCCCAGCTACACTGCTAGTTGTTGTACCTTTAGTACCTTTAGGTCTAGCGGCTCTACCATTCCTTACACCATTGCTCTTACTGTTAGCACTTCTTTTCCTCGCAACATCATCATATCCATCCAGGAAAGCCTTACTACTAGTACGGGCTCGTGTAGATCGTCTAAGACTAGTCTCAGCTACCATACCAATGACTTTTAATCTATCTCTAACCGTTACGCTATCAGTAAAGCCCTTACGCGTTGCACCAAAAATCAAACTGGAACCCTCACAAAAAAATGCTCGCATCGATCAGAAAGTCGTGGCATCACCCATCTCACCAATGCGAATTTTTTGAAGAAAAATCCGACGAAATAAATAACCAGTGAAAACCACACAAACTCCATATAGCACCTTAGTGAAAGCACATACATCACTTCACAAAACACCCACCACCCCCCAAATACACACCAGTGGTATTGATATAATCTCCAAAAGACTATTTCTTACGTATATACTCATATCTAGGCGGACCCATCGAAAATGTCAAGCGCTTCACCAACCCCTAATGAAGGCTCTAATGGCTACTATAATGGAGTTAAATCAGAAGATTCAGAAGGGAAACCTATAGATTTAGCTAAAGCTGCTAACACTTTCCAAGATAGATCACAAGCTTATTTGGTAGAGCAAGCCAGACACGTGGTAATACCATCCTTTGCTAAATGGTTCAATATGAATGAAATCCATGACATTGAAAAACAACTGTTTCCAGATTTCTTCCCAACTGGAGAGGGGAAAAAATCCATTTATAAAACCGCCGAAAGTTATAAATATCATAGAGATTTCATGATTAATTGCTATCGATTAAATCCATTGGAATATTTAACCATCACAGCTCTTAGAAGAAGTTTAGCTGGTGATGTTACTAGTATAATTAGAATTCATCATTTCTTAGAAAAATGGGGACTTATTAATTATCAAGTGGATCCAAGGACTAAACCAACATCCATTGGACCTCAATATACTGGGCATTTCCAAGTGACTTTAGATACTCCTAAAGGATTAGTACCATTTATACCAGAAGGACAAGAAGTTATTAATAGTAAATCACAATCAGAGCCATCTGAAACCGAAGCTGAAGCTGAAGCTGAAGCGGAGCAACCACAAGTAGATTCACCCGCCACCTCAATTGAACCCGATACCACCGATAATAATAAAGATGTTAAAACCATTCCTTTAAATCTAGAAGTAAGGCGGAATGTTTATAATGAACCTAAAGAAAACTTTAAGGATAATGTCAATCAATACATTTGTAATATAACTGGTAAAGATACTAATCAAGTTAGATACCATAATTTAAAGAGTAAAGGATTGACCAACACTCAAAGTTCTACCATAAATAATGCCAGTACCATCTCGGAAGAATGTTTTGAACAAGGATTATTCCCATCAAATTTCCAATCATCAAATTTTATTAAAATTACCAGTGAACAAGAATCAGAAAATTGGAGTGAACAAGAGGTGTTATTATTATTAGAAGGGATTGAAATGTATGGGTCCTATGATTTAATTAACACTTCAAATATTAATCAAATCAATAGTAATAGTAATGGTCAATGGACTAAGATCAGTGATCATGTTGGTAGTAAATCTAAAGAACAATGTATCATTAAATTCATTCAATTACCTATTGAAGATAGATACTTGAATAAATTAATCGAGGGAAATTCATCCAATAAGAATCAAATCAACAAAGATAATTTGATTCAAGAAATTGTTAATAAATTGATTGAAAAAAATCAAGGAATTGAAATAATAAAGAAGAATTCTAATGATAAAATTGATGAAATTAATTCTGATGAAGTTAATTTGATTGATCAAATTTCTCAATTAACCTTGGAAAAAGTTAATGTCAAATTGAATAACTTAACCAAATTGGAGAATAATTTATTGAAAGTTGAAAGTCAATTGAATTTAGAAAGAAAGCAAATAGCTATAGAAAGATGGCTACAGTATGAAAAGATTTATAAATTTAAACAAAGTAACACTAATCCTGAATTGGCTGGCTTATTAGATGAGTTATTAACTCCAGTGAAATTACATGAAATTGATAGTAATTTGAATAAGAAGGTGGTTAAACCAACTGATGATGTTGAAAGTAAACCAACTGATGCTGATATTAATAATGTTCCTGTTAGTGTTTCTAAGCCCCAAGCTTATGAATTTTGGTCTGGATAAATAGAGTAGAAAACTGTGTATGAGTGTAATATAGACATTCAATGAATGATTTGTGTGTAATATAAATCCAACCTGTTTACCACGGGTCCGATCTCATCCCATCTCGGATGTTAGTCCCGTCCATGATCGTTACTATTTTTTCTCCACTATTTAAACACGCACTTTTGCAAATATTGAAAAATTATCTTCATTGATCATGTCTCTTAAATACATTGATAATGCTAGAAAGATTCTTTGTATAGGTAGAAACTATGCAGCTCACATTAAAGAACTTAACAATGCCAAACCGCAACAACCATTTTTCTTCCTAAAACCTTCCTCGTCTGTCTTGAGACCTCAGCAAGGCCCCTTATTAATTCCTAAAGGTGTAATTGTTCATTACGAAGTAGAATTGGCATTCACTTTGAATAGAGACTTAAAAGACTTGTCCAGTACGTTCACTCACGAACAAGCATTAGAAAGCATTGAAGGGTATGCATTATCGGTAGATATGACTGCTAGAAACGTTCAAGATGAAGCTAAAAAGAAAGGATTACCATGGTCCATTGGGAAAGGATTTGATACCTTTTTACCATTATCTAACTTTATTGACAAACAAAAGATCCCTGATCCTTATAACGTGGATTTGAAGTTATCTATTAATAATGAAGTCAAACAAAATGATAAGACTAATCTTATGCTTTTCCCAATTCATAAGATTTTATCACACATGTCATGTATAATGACATTAGAGAAGGGGGATTTAATCTTGACAGGAACTCCAAAAGGAGTTGGAGCAATAAATCCAGGTGATACTTTAGAAGCTACATTAAGTTATAATGATGAAGTATTAGAATCTATAAAGGTTCAAGCTGAACAAAAGCCTGGTCCATATGAATATAAAGAGATTTAGATAGACCATAGATGGTAGCTAACATGATACTACCATGATACTACCATGATTCGTTTATATAAATATCCCATCGGTAGGTGGCTGGAATTGTCGTAATGTTATCTTTGCTTCACTCATAACCTTATGAGTCTGTGAATCCATAGAATAACTTTGGGCATACACCACTTCTTTTATCCCACTCTGAACAATTTTAATAGAACATGTTAAACATGGACATGTGTTACAATATAAAACACTCCCTTCATTATCATTCCCATTTATTCGATCTCTTCCACTTTCTAATAATGCATTTTCTTCAGCATGTAAACAAAGACAAGTAGATAACCCAGCTCCACTACCTTGTCCTTTATTACAACGATCACATCCTCCTTCATTACAATTGGTTAAATGTCTTGGAGTCCCATTATACCCAGTAGCTACCACTCGGTTTCCTCTAACAATTACACACCCGACTCTTCTTTTCATACAATTAGATCTTAAGGCTGCCAAATCAGCCAATCTCATGAAATATGAATCCCACGTAGGTCTCAATCTTGACATGTCAAATAAGTTTAACTCTGACAACTTTATAAATAAATTCTTAATAGAATTGGAAGTATTAATGATCTTAATATTAGCTTGATTATTGATATCAACTAATGGGCTAGTAGGTGAAAATAATCGTTCATCACACATATCGATGAATTCGGATAAGCTGAGGTCACTGTGTTCTTTAAGCTTATACCTTTCGTATCTCAATCTTATAGGAGCATCAATGGAAATATGTAAGAAAAATGGTCTTCTTTGTAATGCTTGTAAGGTAGTAATCTCAGTAATATTATTTAATACAAAATTACTTCTCCAGTTAAGGGTTACGTAATCCACCAATTCGTCTAAGCTACTGAAATGTTTAGCATCCATAGAACTGGAGTAGATGGACCCATTTACATAGGTTTCGGTGGTTTCGGTGGTATTACTAGTGACAGAACCCGTGGTATCGGTGGGAATTGGTTTCTGATTAGCGGGTTTGATCCCATTTATGGTTCCATTAGCGGTGCCATTTTGGCTTCCATCTTCAAGCACTTCTGGTTCAAGAGTGATTAATGTAAATCCTTGAAATGTCAAATACCTAGCGACTTGAGTCTTTCCACTGCTTGCAGTCCCTGATAAGCCTATCAACATGGTTATAACAATCAAATGATGGTTTAAGTTTTAATGTGTGAGAAAAATTATATTACGCGTACTAAGGCCCCCAGAAGTCACGTGAGCAATATCCATTCGCACAAACCTCCAGTTTCGCAGTCATTTAACCACTATTAACCTGGGGAAATTACTCCATTAATCACCATAATGATCAAGTTGAACTTGATTAAATGGCTCGTGTTGCTAACATTATGGGTCAATGCCTCATATGCTATGATTCACAAAGAAGGGTATTGTGCCATGTATGACAATTGTGGGAAAAAGTCCTTCTTTGGGGCCGAACTACCTTGTCCCAATAACACAAAAGCAGTGATTGCTGATAACAAATCTAAACAATTATTAACAACTATCTGTGGAAAAGAATTTGATTATGATGAATTATGTTGCTCGGAATCACAACTTTTAAACCTTCAGTCCAATTTGAAGAAGGTGGACCCTTTGATAAGTTCATGTCCAGCGTGTAGAAAGAACTTTTATGACTTTTTTTGTGAATTTACTTGTTCACCTAATCAATCGATGTTTGTGGATATCACCCAAACTCAACAAGCTATGGATACTAAAAAGACTATAGTGAGTGAATTGACTCAATATATTGAACCATTGACCGCTCAGAAGTTTTTTGATTCTTGTAAGAATTTAAAGTTCTCTGCTACTAATGGATATGCTATGGATTTAATTGGTGGTGGTGCAAAGACTTTCCAACAATTTCTAAAATTCTTGGGTGATGAAAAACCATTGCTTGGAGGTTCACCATTTCAAATGAACTTCGGGTTCAACTTGACTGATGATGATATCAAGCATGAGAAAGGTTTAACTTTGAGACTGACTAATATGAAAACTTGTAATGATAAAGTTTATAAATGTGCCTGTTCAGATTGTGAAGAAGCATGTCCAGTGTTACCACCATTTAAGAGCCTCGATCAATCTTGTACGGTTGGAGCATTGCCATGCTTCACCTTTGCTACTATCATTGTGTTTATGTCTTTAATTATAGCCTTAGGGGCATTTCATGTATATATAGCCAAAACAAAATCCACCAGATCTTCCTTAAGTTATGAAGGGTTAGAAGTCAATTCTTTCACTAGAGATTATTTCAACCTGAAAAAAACCCAAGGACTTGAGTTTATCCAATCTGTTAATCAATCAATCATTTGTAATATAGAAATATTCTTCGAAACTTTAGGTGGATTTGCTGCTAAATTTCCTGGTTTTACTATTGGTTCTTCATTATTCATTAGTATTCTTCTTTCCTTAGGAATGATATATTTGGAATTTGAAACCAATCCGGTTAATTTATGGGTGAGTCCTAATGAACCACATTTAAAAAATTATCAGTTTTTTGAAGAGAATTTCGGAGAATGGTTTAGGATTGAACAAATCATTATAAGTAATAAAGATGAATCACCTATTTTGGACTGGAGTACCATTAAATGGTGGTTTGAAAACGAATTGATTTTGCAACAATTTGAAGATGGTGGAGATGGAGATGGAGAAGGTGATGCTGAAGATGATGCTGAAGAGGATGGTGATGGTGGAAAAAGTACAATCTTATCATTAGACGAATTCTGTTTTAAACCATTAGGTGACTCTTGTGTTATCGAGTCATTCACTCAATATTTCGGTGGAAATATTGATTATTTAGATGAAAACTCTTGGGATAAAAAGATCTTAAGCTGTACTGATTCACCCGTTAACTGTTTGCCTAGTTTTCAACAACCATTAAGAAAGAATTTATTATTTAATGAAGATGATGTCATTAATTCTAAAGCTTTCATGGTAACACTTTTATTAGAAAACAACCTGAAAGATTCTAATTATACCACCAGAGTTGAAAAATATGAACTGAAATTAAGAGACTGGTTATTTACTTTACAGCATGATAATCCTGACTTGAATATCGCTTTCAGTACAGAAATGTCATTAACACAGGAACTTAATAAGTCCACTAATACTGATATTAATATCATAGTGATCTCCTACTTGGTGATGTTTATCTATGCTTCCATAGCGTTAGGAGGAAGAATTCCTATGTCCTTTAAATTGAAGAACCTAGTCAATACAAGATTTCAATTGGGTTGTTCAGGGATTATTATTATATTGATTTCAGTATCATCATCATTAGGATTCTTTTCATTGATAGGATTGAAATCCACTCTTATAATTGCTGAAGTTATTCCATTCTTAGTATTGGCAATTGGGATTGATAATATATTTTTAATAGTTCATGAACTTCATCTTGTTAATGAAGATGATTATGAGAAGAATAAATTATTAGACCAACGTATAGCGGCAACATTGAAACGGATTGGGCCTTCATGTTTGATCAGTGCTATTTTACAGATATCCATGTTCTTATTGGCTACTAATGTCGATATGCCTGCGGTCAAGAACTTTGCTTATTATTCAGCTGGGGCCATTTTATTGAATTTCCTTTTGCAAATGACATGTTTTGTAGCTATACTTTCATTGGACCAAAAGCGAGTGGAAGAGGGTAGATTGGACTGTTTACCATGGATTCAAGCAAGAATTGAATTAGATGATGACGATGATGAGGGTGGTACTGGTACTGGTACTGGTACTGAAACTGGTCCTGATCACATTGAATACAATTTCAGTAATCTTATTAGAACTTATTACGCTCCCAAAATCTTAACAAAAACAGCAAAACCAAAAATAATCACAGTCTTCATCATATGGTTAGGGATTTCATTAAGTTTATTGCCATACATTGAATTAGGTTTAGATCAAAAAATCGCCTTACCAAGAGAATCATATTTGATTGATTACTTTGAATCAATGGCTAAATATATCAATGTGGGCCCCCCATTATTCTTGGTATTAAAACTGTTGGATTTGACCACCAGAGATAATCAACAGAAGATTTGTGGGAAATTCTCCACCTGTGAAGAATTTTCACTATCTAATATCATGGAGCAAGAGTATAAAAGAAGTGACAAATCCACCATCACCGATCCATTATCTAATTGGTTAGATGATTTCTTGACATGGCTAAATCCTAATTTGGATCAATGTTGCCGATTGAAGAAGAATACCAATGAGTTTTGTTCTCCTAGAGCTCCCGATAGACAATGTGAAGTGTGTTATTTAAATCATGATCCACCGTATAATATCTCCATGGAAGGATTACCACAAGGTGAGGAATTCATGTATTTCTTTAATGAATGGATTCAACAACCAAGTGATCCATGTCCATTAGGAGGTAAAGCTCCGTATGGGAATTCTATAGCTTTTAGTAATAGCCTGATTAACTCATCATATTTTAGAACCAGCCATTCACCTTTGAGAACACAAAGTGATTTCATCAATGGGTTTAAAAATTCCTTAAGAATTGTTGAAGAAATCAATCAGTATCAGTCTGAAGACTTGGAATTATTTGCATTTTCCCCATTCTATATATTCTTTGTTCAATATGAAACGATCATAAAGTTAACGTTCCTGTTATTAACAATAGCCATGGGGATTATTTGGCTTATAAGCATTGTATTATTAGGATCGTTTAGAAGTTCATTAATGTTGGTGATCACCATAATTCTGATTTTAGTGAATATTGGTGGGGTGTTATCGATATGGAATGTTTCATTGAATGCGGTAAGTTTGGTTAACTTGATAATCTGTGTGGGATTGGCTGTAGAGTTTTGTATTCATATAACCAGAGGGTATATAAAGGCGAAGGAGGTGTTAGAGGAATCAGTTGTGGCTGATGATGGTGATGGTGATGGTGATGGTACCAATGGTGCTAACGGTGATGGTGCTAACAGTGGTGCCAGTGGTGTCAATGGTACCAATTACCCCTTACACAACTTACCAAGAGACCCTAGAACCATCAAAGCTTTCAACTCATTGGTAAATATTGGAGGGTCTGTTCTTGGTGGAATCACTCTAACCAAGTTCATAGGAATCATCGTATTGGCATTTACGAGATCTAAGATATTTGAAGTATACTATTTCCGGATGTGGCTATCATTGATATTCATAGCAGCCATCCATTCCTTATGTTTATTACCAATTCTCCTAAGTTACTTTGGATAGAGTAGTTTGTTATATAGACATATAAACTAAATAGGTCAAGGTTTCTTTCACAGCCATTAGCCGTATGTGCTTGCTTAAAGTACCACTAGCCAGCGCACACGACCTCAGTCACTCTCCCTCAATCCGTCTATTTGTTAGCAGGTGACGGAAGTTGACGATATAAAGCCTGCGGATTTCGCACTTTTTTTTTTTCGTCTCGGCCCAACAAGTGACGGTTTTTTATTCAAATAAGGAACAGTATATAATGTCTACTTATAGTTTTAAATGGTATGTTTGAGTAATTGAAAGGTAGAGGAGTGGTGCTATATGGATATATGGTTGTGTAGGTTACTGGGAAAGCCAAGATTGAAGAATGGTGAAGGATCTATCATGATAGCCTTGGGTTTGTGGCCGCCGAACTTTAGATGGCTGGCATATATAGCCCTTACAATCGAGGGTCCTTCCACAACTGGCAGTGACATAATATAAGGGTTTTACGATATATTATAAGCCCATACCATCGGGTTTACTTCTAAACGGTATACTACATGTCCTCCTCGATCACCAGTATCCATTGAGTTCCATGGACCTTTAAATCGGTTCAATTGTACATTTTACTAACAATTCTATATAGGCCAAAAGGTCCTAAAGAAGTTATCCTTACTGGTAGTTTTGACAACTGGTCAAAATCTTTACCATTAGTTAAGCAAAAAGATGGTTCTTTCGAATTAACCGTCCCATTACCAACTGAAACCGAAAAGGTTTTATATAAATATGTTGTAGATGGCGAATGGGCCATTTCAAAAACTGAAAAAGTCACTAAAGATGATTCTGGGATTGAAAACAATTATTTAGAAGGAAGTGATTTAGTTAGTTCTAAAGCTGCTGGAGCTGCTATTCCTGAAGCTGGTGGTTTAAGTAATAATATTAAATCTGATGATGTTAAAACTACCGTCATGCCTCAATCAGAACCTAAACAACAAACCATGGGTGAAGCTGGTATTCAAATGCCTAAAGATGCTGAATCTTTAGCTGCTTTTGAAACTGTTAGAGATGTTGACCCAAAAACTTTAAATGAACCTGAATCCACTGATGGTGATAAGGAATTGTCTGCTGCTGAAAAGAAGAAACAAAAGTTGAAGGTTAAAAAGAAGCAATATAAAGCTAAAAAGAAGAAGAAGGCTGCAGAAGCTTCTACCACCGGTGCTACTGGTGCTGCTGCTACTGGTGCTGCTGAAGAAAGTGGAGAAACTGAAGACAGCCCTGAACCAGAGGCTTCTAAAGACACCAAACAAAATGATGTTGCAACTGCTTCTACTGATGAAGTTAAAGATGAAGCTACTCCTGCTGAAGACAAACCAGTCGAAGGTGCTGTTGATGATTCTGATAAAGATAAAGATTCAACTGCTGCTGCTATTGCTGCCGGTGTAGGAGCTGCTGCTGGAGCTGCTGGTTTAGCTGGAGCTGCTGCTGTTTCCGGTACTGATGGTGAACCAAAAGTCGAAGAACCAAAGGCTAAAGAACCAAAAGTTGAAGAACCAAAAGTTGAAGAACCAAAGGTCGAAGAACCAAAAGTTGAAGAACCAAAAGTCGAAGAACCAAAAGTTGAAGAACCAAAAGTCGAAGAACCAAAAGTTGAAGAACCAAAAGTTGAAGAACCAAAAGCTGAAGAACCAAAAGCTGAAGAAGCTCCTTATCATTCCTTGGACCCTAATGCTGATGGTAAGGAATTACCAGTGGAAGAGAAGGCAGAAGATAAATCCGGATATAAATCTGATGATGAAATCGTTGTTGCCCAAGGAGCAGATAAAAATGTTGAAGCTAAAATATTAGCAGCAGAAAATGGACAAGTTACCTTAGAAGAAATCAAACCTACTGAATCCGAAAAGGCTAAATTAACTGAAGAAGCCAATTTAAGTAAACCAAGTTCTAAACCAAGTAGTAAATCTATCAAAGAATCCTCTAAATCACCAAAGAAAGAGGAAAAGAAACCAATTCAAAAAGTTGATGATAAGAAAGATGATAAAAAAGATGATAAAAAAGATGATAAAAAAGATGGTAAGAAAAAGAAAGGATTTTTCGGAAAATTGAAAAAGATCTTTAGTTAGAGTATTCGATATACCCAATGGTTTTGAGAATACCCTGCAAGAACAATATTCATTATAAGACATCAAATAATATTTATACCATTAATGAGAAATCATAAGATAGTAGGAGCACCTAAATGGGTAGGTTTTTCTTTTAATTCTAGTCATGATCCAATACTTTAAATTGTTATTTAGATATATATAGGTTCTTGTAATATTTGTAACACTAATATATATTACTATTATACAGATACATAAAAATCAAATTCATTTTTCAGAAGCCATTTCTCCGGGAAATCATTTGTCAGGAAAACCGTTTATCAGGAAAGCCATTTCTCAGAAACGTCATTTTTCAGATTCCACTGAATCCCAGAAATATATATACACCTTTATGACATACATTGCACAGGTATTATGCGAATGTTTACTGTTCATCTAGCTTCAAATTGAACCATTCTTCTGGTTCTAGCTTTATAAATAACCCGATGACCACAATCTTTACATCTAATGGCATCAGTTTTATTCAAGGAGAATGAAGCACCACATTGAGCACAATAATATTTAACCCCCAAGGATTTAGAAGCTACATGACCATGAGCAGCATGAGAAATAGACGATGGAGCAGCGAATCCTTCTCTTTGAGGTGACGACATGATGAGCTTCCAATGATGAAAAGTAATAAGATTTCTAAAAAATTTTTGTCAGAGAAATTTTCATCATTAAAGCGAGCGCGCGCAGAGGGAAAAATGGTGATAATTTACAATCTACTTGCCAGTATATAACAGTAAAGTTACAGAGACAACTACAGAAACCACTACAGAAACCACTGCAGAAACCCAGAAACTCATAGATTCTATAGAAGGCATGACCATAATATGGATAATATAAAAAGTGCAATAATACGAGTTGGGAAGCGAGTGAGAGCTCTTGACAAACTACGAGATCGAAAGTTCAAAGAATCATCATTAATACGATCTAGTGAGACAGTCCCAACACCAACATCACCACCACCACAGCAACACACCTCCGATAAACAGTATAACAAGTTCAAACTAACAGAACCACTAATGAAACAATCGTCATCAATCCTACAAAACTATGATCGGAAGAAATTCCAGGAATTCTTACTGGCATTAAATATGCCCAATTTAAAGATATTCAATGATAATTCCAAGCCTTATGACACAATTTTATCCCGGAAAAATTGGCAAATGAAACATTCCAACAATAATTTAATGATGTATAAGATGTTCCTAGATAATCAGAACCTGTTTAATAAGATGTTGGATTTATTAGTGGAATTAACCCCAGCACATTTAAAAGGAGAACGAACAGAATTCAATCAATTAACCATTCTACAAGAGTATGAAGATTATACCAAGAGTTTAAAATATGATATTCCTAAATTTTACTGTAAAGAAATTCCCAAACCACAGGAAAATATGACCACTAAACAATTCGAAGAGTATATTTATTTCTTGACTCATAGTAAGATTTTATATAAGAAATCGTCGTCATTGAATGGAATTGTTAATGATATTCTCTTATATACCCATAAATTAGATACGATGGAATTCAAACAAAAGAGAAGTGTTAAGACATATAACAATCTAATCAAATACTATGGATATGATAAGAACCAAAGCATGTTTGCTAGAACATTAGTGATGGCCATGGGTAAAGATGGAATCTTACCAAACATTGATACCATCAATAATTTATTAAAATGTGTAATGTTAACCTCCCAAATCAGATCAACTAGTAACAGCTTTCATTTGATTATTAAGAACCTAAGACTAGCCAAATTCTATGGGTTAGACATCAATTTATTGACCTGGAAAAGAGTCTATGATTGTATCGATAACTCCTATATGAAAGAGATGTATTTAAATAAAATGTCATTAATCAATCTTCCCATCACCAAAGATATGACTTATAAGATCATTGATGACTATATGAAGTTTGTTAGTAGTGAAGATGAATTGATAAAGTTTATAGCTACGGATTTGAATTTGACTAATTGGACTCATGATGATAAGCTTGTGAATAAGGTGAATTATTATAAACTAGTCAATAGTAAAAATCCAGCCCAATTACTTGAAGAAAAGGATGAGATATTGACCAATCAACATAGTTTGAAATATGTTTATGAAGGGATTATCAAGAATGGTCGTTTGTCAAATATTGAAATCATTAATATGATGATGGGGTTATATAGACCGACTGGAGATGCAACCATTGTAAGAATGATTCTTAATCAATTGGTTAAAGTCAATTATGATATTGAAGGCATTGAGAGGATTATGCTGACATTGGTGCAAGATTTCAGTAGGGTTAGTGGGATTGAAGATTATGACTATAATTTGGAGCTTATGAAGAATTTAACTAATTCAACCAATGTGATAATTGGTAAGATGAAATATTTTAAAAAATCAATACAAGGGAATGATAATGAAACCAACCGATCATGTGATGGGGATGCCCGTGATAGGGATGCCCGTGATGCGTTATATTTGGATGAGTCTAAACCGTTTATGATTCCAAAAAGAATAAGTAATAACATGGCATATGCAAAGATCAAATCGATTAGTAAAGGAAAATTAGTTAATTATGATAGTACGATAGCTGAGCGATTGAAAGAGCGAGGAATGATTTAGGTAGAAGTATATAGGAGCTGTAATATAAAAGATATGGTAATGTAACCTTATCCTCTCCATACCTGCATAACCTCTAATCAATACGTCATTACTCCATCCTCGTCCTCACCATAATTGCCATGCTCATATCCATGCCATGCTCATATCCATCCCTACATATACCAACATCAATTTTATTCCCCCGCCGAAATTGTATGCAATAGAACAGGTCAATCGGTTGCTAAAATGTACCCATTTATCCTTCCTAGGTAACGACTTCCCCTAAATAGTCACCACCGGTTGTAGTGTGCCGTACAGAAAAAAAGAAAAGAACAGCAACAATTCCGAGACAGCCCACAATTGGGGGGCTTGAGGACAGTAATCTGGGAGCAGATTCTCCTATACTTGTATGATTATGAATAGCAGAGGGAGTGAACGAAAGCATCACCACCTTTACAAGAACGCAAAAGTGTCTCGTTAAACGTACTCCAGACCAACGGGTTTAACAAATCCTGGCCACTACGTCATCATAATGAGTGGTTGATGGTTCAAAGTATTGCTATTTAAGCACCGACTGGAATTGGAAAGAATAATATTGAAAATCATATCCCTCGGAACTCAAATGAATCTCAGATGAGCTGGTGTCGCAACTAGGCACCCGGACCCTTTTGAAATTTGCGCCCCCATCTACCGTCCACTCTCTCACCTTCACACCCACAGCTACCCTCGGGACTCGAATTAGGTTTTACCTTCTCGGTCCCTATTATTTACCATCACACAACGTTAACTAATCGAGTAGTTTAATTAAACCTTCAAGGATTGACGGAAATTATTTCTCATAAGATTGTTCCCTTCTTCCATATATAACTACTTAATCCACTAGTGACATTTCATTATAACCCAGTCCCCTAATTGTGTTACTGATCTAGCAGTGATAATTTAAATCCCATTATTCCTACTAAAATATCCTTACCGTTGCCCCTTTGCCTGTGCCCCTTCCTGAAACTGGTCTATTGTTTTATATTTAGCTCATCTTCGGTCCTCAACGAGCCCACCTGTGCAGATATTGGAAAACCCTACCAAAATTATTTTTGTAATTTTAAGGATGAACCGTATCAATAAGGTGAACAAGATGGTTCTGGTGTTAATAATGGCCATGATATTGGCCATTGGTGATAACTTGGTCCTTGGTTTAGAATTAGGGTTATGTTCTACCGAGAATACTGGGTCTAATCAAATCACTGATAAGTATATGTCCAATGGTGAATGTAAAGTTCATTGTGTGAATATGGGCTATCGATATGCTATATTGCAACAGAAGCTGTGTTGGTGTTCAAGTGAGTTACCTTCCAGTGTGGTTGACCAATCAAACTGTAATTTGTTTTGTCCTGGTTACAAGCAAGAGAACTGTGCATCTACTGGATATTATGGTTATTTGGATGTGAATAATCCTAATAGTCGAATTGATTTTACTAGTAGCAGCAGCAGTAGTAGCAGTAGTACGAGTAGTTCGTCTAGCTCATCTAGTTCAACCAGCTCCTCGACCTCATCCACTAGTTCTACTAAGTCCAGTACTTCTGAATCTAGTACTGAAGTTAGTAGTAAACCCACTTCATCATCTTCATCACCTTCATCATCTTCATCACCTTCATCACCTTCATCATCTTCGTCATCTTCATCTTCACCATCATCGCTGTACTCCAGCTCACATGATTCATCTAATACAGATTCTTCGGCCCCAGAGTCTTCCATCACAGATTCTTCCTTTAGCGAACAAACAACGTTAGTATCGACACAAACTTCCGGTAGTGAAGAATCCGTTATTGTCAGAACCAAATATATCACCACTGTTCCTTCTAGTACAGCCTCCGATGCTACTAGTTCGGCAGAAGCTACTGAAAATTCTAGCAGTTCAGATAGTTCAGAAACCCCCGAATCAAAAGATTCCAGTGATGGGTTTTTTGATTCTTCCGGTAAAGTTGCTGGAACTTTTACAGCTGTTGGAGTGGTAGCGTTGGGAATCATTGGTGCCATTCTATACTTTTGCTGTTGTTTCAAAAGAAATTCTGGTACCAATAATGATGGATTCAGTGATGAAGAAAAGCAATATTCCAGTGATGAGTCAATCCATAATACACCGGTATTAAAATCAACTGACCATTCACTTAAACGAGATAATTCTCTGAAATCTATCTTTTCCATGTTGGGTAAAGAATCAGTTGGGGGAATTTCCCGGAATTTATCCAAAAAGAAATTGAATAGTCAAGGGAATGCCAATAAGCCCGATGATGATTTCAATGGTATTAATATGTTTCCAATTACTGAATTTGAATCAAGACGACAAGATTCTCGTCTAGAGCCATTGTTTCTTAATAATAATTTATCCCATCAAACCTTTAGTGATGATGTGGATTATTCTCGGAAATTAAAAGTCACTAATCCTGATGATGTTAATTGAAAAATATTATGATTAATTGATTATGAGATACGCAAGATCAAAAAGAGTCTGCAAGACAAGCAGGAAAGTGATGTCAAGGGAGGGAGGTTACGGAGACAATATTACTATAGATGTTTATGAACCATTCATAGGGTTACCAAACACTGTTAGTGGTGCTACTGTTCTACATGGCCACCCATAGGAACCTCGCCTGGAACCTTGTGGACTTGACATCTTTGTATACTATACTACACGTCTTTGCATTCGTTATAGATCCTTTTTTAGCATAGATAATAGTTTACGTTTTTATTTACATGTTCTCTCTCTCTTACTCTGTTCTTTATATGTGTATTTGCACTATCTACATAATCGTCACTCGTTAAATGAATTCATATAATCGTTAGACCAGATAGACCGTTCTCAGTTATATTTTGGTTGCTTCTCATATGCATTTGGACTACTAGGTTTTCCAGTATCTCCAGACGGTTCATCATCACTAGCATCACTCTCACTATCATCACTACTAGAACTTTCACTACATTCATGATCAAAGTCTTGTTGGGGATGAAAGATACAACAGATCTTTGTCTTTTTCTTATTCATATGTTCATTATCAACAGTTTCTTCTGTCCATCTAACCCGGGGTTTTTTGTTGTGTTTACGAAGATGGAGGATTGGCTGAGGGTCTTGTTGTTGATTAGATGCATTGGGTTCAGTTTCAGTTTCAGTTTGGGTTTGGGTACGTGATCCATTTGATGGATGTGTTTGATTGTCTGACATTATTAAATTGAGTGATTCATTTTACTTATTTGATGTTGCCAGATATTTTAACGGTGGGGGCGCGCGCACACCAATGGAGGCCAGTAAGTAGGTTCTTGGGCGGCACTCTCTCTTAGTGGGATTTATAAAGTGTAAATAGAACAAGTACAAATTTACATGTTTGTCACAACCTTGTTTAGTGATCATTCAGTCTAGATTATTGATATTAAATATCGGTTCGTACCCCCAACCGCATTCGTCATTTAAGTCCATGTATGAAAACTGCATGTCCAAGTCCGCATCTCCGCATGTCCGTGGTGATAAGTACATGGGTCGCTGGCATGGCTAACATGATAATCCTCTTGTCCTTATGGACCGTCTGTTTTTAAGCGGTTTGTCATTTGGATCCGTTTGTCCTATTACGCCGTCTGTCTTATTCACTCGTCTGTATTTGTAAGCCGATTGTCTTTGTAAGCGGATTATCCTTCTAATCCGTTTTTTTCGTAATCTAAATACTTTACAGTCCCCGTAACTCCCTGCTAGTTAATTTCCGAATTAATCCTCTGTTAAGACAATATAGTCACGTGGATGGCGCTGCCAATCTCTCGGTAATAGGGCTGAACAAGGATTTTTCCATTAACAGGTTTACCTCCGCGGTGTTTAGAACATGTATGTTATTCGCATGTATCGACGGGTCTTGACTGACCCACCATGTCAGAACCGGTCGAAGAAGCCTTAGAATTCAGCTCTTTAAATGACACCACTTATACTCCACCAGTCAGTGACTACCTCAACAACCGTTCAACAACCATTCAACAACCATTCAACAACCATTCAACACCTTCCTAGTAATTTATACCCTATCCGTGTGTTCGATGTCCGTTGTCCGTTGTCCGCCGTCCCGCTCGCCCTGTCTTATATTACCGACCAGTCGGTTTATTTGTAAGCATCGGAATTGCACGGCTCTATCCGGGGATTGCCCTATTGGGACTAAGCAGCGTCATGTCCTCAACCGATGTTTGGAGTTTCTCCGAGATGACCTTTATTATCGTTTCCTATTAAAGCGAGCATATTTCTTTGATTTTTTGTCGTTTTTCTATTTAGTTCAAGGGTTGTCCCAAATCCCAAAGTTTATTTAGTAGATACAATTCAGGATGTCCTCGGCTAAAAACACCCCAACAGGCGAAAGTAGATCTTCATTAGGACATTATGATGAAGATTATCATTCAGTCGATGAAAATATGTCAAATTCCGATACGTTTAACCCCAGCGCTGAATTCATTCCTGGTGGCTTAGATGAAGCGGCTCAAAGAACACAAAACCAAGAAGCCACCCAACACCACCAAGATGTCAATAGCCATAAAGAACAAGCTACTGGGTATGAACAAGAAACCAATGATCTTGATAGTTCAAGCCACAGCACATCGTCCCATCAAGTTAAAGAATTCCAACCTCAAGACGATGATGAATATTATGACAAAGATAGAAATCAACCAGGGAATGCCCTGTTAAAAAGATCCCCATCAGTAATTGAAAGAATTCAAAGTCGATTATCATTTTTTAATCCAACATTAAAATCACAAAGATGGAAATTAGCTAAAAAATTCTTACTGATTTATGCATTAATGATTGCTTGTATTTTAGGGATTTTTTCGATTTATTGGGGGGCTTCGTATAAGAAAAATACCCGATTACCGAATTTGAAGATGTTGGTGGTTATTGAAGATAATGAAACTATTGGCGGAGTTGACCCAGTCATTGGTGATACCCTTAAACAAGTTCTTCAGTCCCCTCAAATTGCTAAATTGGGAAATTGGGAAATTCAAAATTTAACTGAATTTAATGAAATTGCTCAACAGTATAATAACACCATTGAACAAGAAGTTAAACGTCAAATCCATCATCAATTATACTGGGATTCTATTTACGTTCCTAAGAATGCCTCTGTGGATTTTAAAGATTATATCGAAAACCCTAATAGTCAAGTGAACATTTCTAATTTGGTATTCACCATTTATGAAACTGGGAGAGATTTTTTAAATATGAATAGTTATGTTAAAACTGGAGTTAGCGCGGTTCAAAGTGCATTTATATCTCAACAATCTAATTTGAAGAATATCTTTAATGAATCTGCCAGCTTTAGTTATGATCAATTAGGAAAATTATTAACCCCAATTCAATTTAATGCCATTGATATGAGACCTTGGAGTGATACTGTATTAGTGGCCCCATCACAAGTGGGATTAATTTATATTATTATCTTAACATTCTTCCAAGTTAATATGTTTGGAGAAGTTCATCAAACCGTTGCTAAATTTGGATTGAAACATCATCATTACGTGTTATATCGGATTTTTTCATCCTATATTTCATACTTTATATTAAGTTTGGGATATTCCTTAGTTACGTTAGCATTTCAAGTGGATTTCACCGTAACGTTTGGGAAAAGTGGATTTTTAGTTTATTGGATGATGTCTTTTATTACCATGATTTCGGTAGGGATTATGAATGAATTAATGTTTATGGTTTTACTTATCATTTGTCCTCCTTTAGTAGGATTTTGGTTGTTAATTTGGGTATTAATTAATATTTCTCCTACTTTTAGTCCTATAGCTTTGGTACCAAAATTTTATAGATTTGGTTATGCTATGCCAATTCATAATTCATATGAATTAACAAAAGTGATATTTTTTAATACTTATAAAGGACAAATGGGGAGAAATATTGGGATTTTATTTGCTTGGATTGTACTTGCAACCGTTGGATTTGCTTTGACCATTGGTCCTTTTGGGAGGATTATGGGTAAGAGAGCTATGAAGGCTAAACAAGCCCAAGCACAAGCACAACAAAAGGAGCAAGAGGAAAAACAAAAGCAACCATCTGAGGTATAAGGCCAAGGGATGTAAGAGATATGGGAGTTGTGGACGTGTAAATAGATTAATATATGATTTAGAATGATATGGAGAGATTGTAGAGAATGGGAGGATGGGAGACTGATGGGAGACGTGGTGTCTATTACCATGGGTGTGTATTACCATGGGTGTCTGCTACTATGGGTGTCTGCTACTATGGGTGTCTGCTACTATGGGTGTCTGCTACTATGGGTGTCTGTTACTATGGGTGTCTGTTACTATGGGTGTCTATTACCATGGGTGTCTATTACTATGTCTATGTGTATTACTATGTCTATTAACCTTGTGTTCCTGTCACTTGTACAGCCGTATCGTCCGTGGTATCGGGCCCGAGCCAAGACCACCTGACTGGTCACGATCACTGCGACTCTCTCAAGCACCCTTCACCTCCTATAACAATCCAATCAGACAATAGTCTAACACAATATGTTATCCACCTTATCACTCTCCCAAACCCTCTGCAATACCTACTCATACACTCTCTATACTCATCCCTACACTCCCTATACCCATCCCCCTACTCATCCCCCTACTCATCCCTCCCTCTCAAAGCCTCTCCCCAGCCTCGCTCTTATCACCTTCTCCTTCTTACATAATCATCATTTTCTCATTTTGCCAAGAATCAAGAAATTTATCTCAAGAAAACTTAAATAGTAGTAAATTTCTTAGTTAAATGAAAATTTTTCTTATATTATTACTTTGTATAAAAATATCAACAATCCCATTATGAGTGGTATAAAAGATGACTATTTGGCCATGGAAGATTTATTTGACAATTATCTCAATATGAATTATAATTTACACCCAATCAGTTATTTGAATGCTAATCCACATAACCACTTTGACTCCAGAAACGGGCCAAGTGCTCAAGGGGCTGCTCCTGGTTCTGGGGCTAATGGTGCTGCTGCCGGTACCATTCCTAACCCACACGCCCATCCCCTTCCCCATGACTTGGCTCATGAATCATTACCTATCCCCATGTCCAACCATACTACCCACCATGATAGTATCTCAACCCAAGATAATTTATCCCTCACTCCTCATTCATCAATCTCCTTAAATAACTCCCCATCAAATTCTTTCACTTCTCAATCAAACACAAACTCTCCCAATTATTCCGATAATGCTAGTAGTTCCCAACTTCAATCAGGTCAACATCAAGCAAAAAGAAAAAAAACCTATAAGAAAATTAAAGATGAAGATTTAAAAGGTCCTTTTAAATGTCTTTGGAATCAATGTAATATGGTTTTTGAAACCCCCGAGATTTTATATGATCATTTATGTGATGAACATGTGGGGAGAAAATCTTCTAACAATTTATCTTTAACTTGTTTTTGGGATAATTGTTTAACTCAAACGGTTAAAAGAGATCATATCACTAGTCATTTAAGAGTCCATGTTCCCTTGAAACCTTTCCATTGTGAATCTTGCCCCAAATCTTTTAAAAGACCTCAGGACTTAAAGAAACATTTAAAAATCCATAGTCATGATCATAATCAAACTAAGAAGTTGAATAAAAAGATGAAACAACAAGAAAAGAATCAGAATTCTAATTTGATTTCTAACATTTTGGGTGATTTTAACTTTGATAGAAAGAAATTTGACCCTCCTACTTATAATTTTGATATGTTTAATAAGTTGAATAATATTGATGATCATCGTGGATCATTTGGATCTCAAGGACAGGGGGTACCACAGGCACAATCACAGGCACAGGCACAGGCACAGGCACAGGCACAACCACAAGCTCCACAATTTTCTCATCAATATCCAATGTCACAACAACCTCATCAACAACCTTATCAACAACCTCATCAACAAATACCAGTTCAAAACTTGTACGATGCAGAGAAATTCTTCAATTCTTTAAACAATTCAATCGACATGTACAATCCTCCTAACCATTATCCCCAAAACTCCACCCATCAAAACTCCATCCACCAAAACCATGCTCTTCAACCACCAATGTCGTCACATTCTATTCCATCTCAACAACTTCCTCAAGACTCCCATTATTCCACTTCTAATTACCAAAGACCATTTACCTTCAATTATCCTATCAGTTCAGACTTTGGTGGTGTTTCTAACATTCAAAAATCTTCTAGAAGTTATGGTGATGAAGGTGATGACGGTGATGATGTTGATGACTTGTCTAACAATTTCAACAAAATTTCCATTGATGATGTTAAGAAGCATAAACATATGATTTCTTCTGTGGTGAGCTACTTGAGAAACAAGATTTCTACGTCTACGAATTTATACCCAAAGATCACTGCTTTTTAGTATCTGCTTTTTTGTACCTGCTTTTTAAGGTACCTGCTTTTTGGTACCTGCTTTTTATGGTTTTATGATTACACTTTATATTGGTCGGTTATTAATGTATACTAGTTATTCTATTTACACTGTAGACTGGGACCAGTCTCACATTCTACTCATATGTACACTCTAAAATACCACTCCCTACGACTCTATCATCGTCATACACAACAATGTTTTGACCAGGAGCCATGGCTCTGTGAGGACTAGTCAATTCAATAATTAACTGGTCCTCTGTGCCTTTAATGTTCTTGATAGCTATTGGATCTTGTAATGATCGGTATTGTAATGTTAGCAAATTAGGGTCAAATATCACCAGTTCAGCTTCACATTTCCATTCAAAATTAGTCACCTTCATAACCAGTTTAAATAATTTCCGATTATCATTACCCTTGACAATAACCAATTCATTGGTTTCATATCTCTTTTCACTTATAAACCAAGTCCCTTTATACCTTGGATCTCCTTGTGGCATAGAAATCTTCGCCTTTTGTCCTATAGTCCCATACCATAATCCATTATGTTGTCCCCATACTTTGCCATCCTCCGTAATTATATTCCCCGGTTGTGGTTCAATATATTCATTTAAGAACTTATCAAACTTCTTTTCTTCTTGACTTATAAAACATAATCCCATCGAATCTGGTTTATCTTTATTGACTAAATTCAATTCATGGGCCATGTCTCGGACCCGAGGCTTGGTCAAATGGCCTATAGGCAATAACACCCTCGACATCACTGACTTATTAATAGATGATAAATAATAGGATTGATCTTTTGGCCTGTAAATAGCTCGAAATAAATCATATTGGTTGGTATCGGGATCATATAAAATCCGAGAATAATGGCCTGTCACCAACCAATACTTCTCGTGCTTAAACCTCAGATCTAGATATTCTATCAACTGACCAAACTTGATATATTTATTACAGTTTAAATCGGGATTAGGTGTTAACCCTTGGCTATAATTTTCAATCATTGGTTGGAAAACTTGTTGCCAATATTCTTTTTCAAAGTTGACTCGTTCACACGGTATACCCAATTGAGTGCTTACTTGGTTGACCATTTTCCATTCCTCTTCGTTACATTTAGCATTCTTTTGCCAGTTGGCCATATAAATTCCTATGGCATTTGGATAGTCTTTATAGAATGATGCTGCTACTGATGAGTCAACTCCGGAAGACATGGCGATTACTATCCGGTCGTGTTTCTGGGGAACTGGCTGGATGTATTGGTTAAGGGGGTGTGATATTGTAAAGCATCTTGTAGGGCTGTAATTCCAAGCTCGTTTTAAGGATCTTGTTATGGGTCTTATGGGGACTGAAACTAGCATGATAGCAGTTGCAAGAAGAAGTATCAAACTTGAGATTTGCAGTCGATATGCGGGTGCGACATTACCTTGATATGTGCTCACGTGATGTGAATTAAAGGATATATTCTTGGATATGAGGATTAAGAATTGGTTAGCAACTACCCATAAGTTTTATCTTCCCTGATAATTGCTGCCCTATCATTACTTCGTACTCAAGCAGCACTCCTACTGCTCATGTCCTTATTCTTTCTCTTGTCCTTGCTCTTTTCTTGTTCTTGTTCTTGTCCTTGTCCTTGTTCTTACATGTCGTAACATCAATGTCGTGCAATGCTCATCTCATCTGGCCAGAAAAAAAAAATTCAAAATCCAAAACTCTCTTACTCAAACTTAACCAAACCAAACAATAATGTCTAAAAGACAAGCTTCCGATGACTTGCCGGAAAACGGCCACACCAGTGTAAAGGTTTCAGGAGATTCAGTGCCCCAATCTCAACAAGCAATTGAAGGAGAAGAAGATCTTGCTATGGGAGGAGAATTCGAAGATCCATATGGAGATGAATTTGAAAGTGATGGTGAAATTGTAGAAATTGATTCAGATGGTCAAGGTGGTGATGATGATGAAGAACAAGAAGATGGTCAAGAACCAATTAATGGTCATAGAAAAATCGAGGAATTGGAAAATGAACAAGAAAATGAACCCAAATCATCCATTTATTTACCCCATAAATCAAAACCTTTAGGGCCTGATGAAGTATTAGAAGCAGACCCAAGTGTGTATGAAATGTTACATAATGTCAACTTACCATGGCCTTGTTTAAGTCTTGATGTTATGCCAGATCATTTGGGTACTGGAAGAAGAAATTACCCTGCTTCTGTATACGTGACCACTGCTACACAAGCATCTCGTGGTAAAGATAATGAACTTATATCCATGAAATTATCATCATTATCCAAGACTTTAGTCAAAGACGAAGACGATGAAGATGATGATGACGATGACGATGACGATGACGATGATGACAGTGACCCCGTAATGGACAGTGAAACCTTACCATTAAAACATACCACCAATAGGCTTAGAGTATCCCCACATGCAGCCGAAACTGGAGAATATCTTACTGCATTAATGAGTGAATCGGGTGAAGTATTGATTTATGATTTACTGTCACAATACAAAGCATTTGATTCCCCTGGGTTTGTCATTCCTAAATCAGCCAAAAGACCAGTTCATACTATAAGAAATCATGGTAATGTTGAAGGATATGGATTAGATTGGTCCCCATTAATTAATACCGGATCATTATTATCAGGTGACTGTACCGGAAGAATTCATTTAACCAACAGAACCAGTACCAATTGGGTGACTGATAAAACTCCCTTCTATGCATCAGACTCATCCATTGAAGACATTCAATGGTCAACTGGGGAAAATACCGTGTTTGCTACTGCTGGTTGTGATGGTTACGTTAGAATTTGGGATACCAGATCTAAAAAGCATAAACCAGCATTATCAGTTGAAGCTTCAAACACCGATGTTAATGTGATTTCTTGGAGTGAAAAATTAAGTTATTTATTAGCATCTGGTCATGATGATGGTTCTTGGGGGGTTTGGGATTTAAGAAATTTCACTGGTCCATCTAATCCTTCCCCAGTGGCTGAATATGATTTCCATAAATCTGCCGTCACTTCAATTTCCTTTAATCCATTAGATGAATCAGTTATTGCCGTATCGTCTGAAGACAACACCGTTACTTTATGGGATTTAGCTGTTGAAGCTGATGATGAAGAGATTTCTAATCAAAAGAAGGAAGCTCAAGAATTATATGATATCCCTCCACAATTATTATTTGTTCATTGGCAAAGAAATGTTAAAGATGTTAGATGGCATAAACAAATTCCTGGGTGTTTGGTATCTACTGGAACTGATGGGTTGAACATTTGGAAGACCATTTCTGTATAGAGGTATTCATGTAAATTAGGTTAATATATTCGACATAGAATGGACTGTCTCTCTCTCTCTCTCTCTCTCTCTCTCTCTCTCTCTCTCTCTCTCTCTCTCTCTCGTGGGTGCAAAATCTTCGCATCGATAAATTTTTTTCTCAATCAATCTACAATCTCACCATAAACCCTACAATCCAATCATTAACACCCATGGCAAAGAAAGACAAAAAGTCAGACGCCAAAAAGGCTAGGGCCGCTGAAAAGCAAAAGAAAAATTTAAGTAAGGCCGACACCAAATCCAAAAAAATGGCTAAAAAATCAGGAGAGGAAGAAGAAGATCAAGACATTGATCAAATATTAGAACAATATGCTAAAGAACAAGAATCATTTCAAGCCATTAATATTGACATTGTTAAGAAACCCTCTAAACGGTTAAACCCTGCTATGGTCGCTAATTCCGTCCAAGGTAAGAAAGAACTCCTTTTATTTGGTGGTGAACATACTGAAAATGGAATCTCTCATTTTTATAATGATTTATATTCTTATACTATTGATAATGACACTTGGAGAAGAATCACTTCTAAAAATTCTCCTTTACCTAGATCATCACATGCCATGTGTTCTCATCCTTCAGGGATCGTCTTATTATTTGGTGGGGAATTTTCCTCTCCTAAACAATCAACATTTTATCATTATGGAGATACTTGGATTCTTGATGGTGATACTAAAGAATGGACTAAAATTGATCAAAAAAGGGGTCCATCTGCTAGGTCTGGTCATCGGTTGGCTTGTTGGAAGAATTATATTATTATGCATGGAGGATTTAGAGATTTAGGATCTTCTACTACTTATTTGAATGATGTTTGGTTATTCGATATAACTAGCTATAAATGGATTGAAGTTGAATTCCCTCCTCATCATATAATTCCAGATGCTAGGTCTGGACATTCTTTAATTCCTTGTGCTGATGGTGCTATCATTTATGGAGGTTACTGTAAAGTTAAAGCTCGTAAAGGACAACAAAAGGGGAAAGTTTTAACTGATATTTGGTCATTAAAAATGAAATCTGATCCTAAAGCCATACGATTTGAAAGAAGAAGAAAACAAGGGTTCACTCCATCTCCAAGAGTGGGTTGTTCTTTAGTATTCCATAAAAATAGAGGAATAATGTTTGGTGGGGTTTATGATTATGATGAAAATGAAGAACAAATCGATTCGGAATTTTATAATAATTTATTCTCTTATCAAGTGGAAAGTAATAGATGGTATAATTTAAGTTTGAAACCTCAAAGAACTAAAAAACAAGTACAAGTTAAAGAGAAAACTAGAGATGAGGATTTGGAAGATATCTTGAATTCCATCTTGACTAAAGCTAAACTTAATGATGATGATGATGATAATGATGGAGTGGATGAAGATATGTCCCAGATTGAGAAATTGAAAAAACAAGAAGAAGAGCAAGAAAAGGAAGAAGAATCCATACAGTATCCTGTTGTTACACAATTACCACATCCTAGATTTAATCCTGCTACTTGTGTAGTTGATGATACCTACTATATCTTTGGAGGGATTTATGAAAAGGGGGATAGGGAATTTTGTTTAGATTCCTTCTATGCCATTGATTTGGGGAAATTGGATGGAGTTAAAGTGTTCTGGGAGAATCTTTCTGAATTAGAAGAAGAATATGTTGGTTCTGATGATGATGAGGATGATGGTGATGACGATGGTGATGACGATGGTGATGATGACGAACCAGAGGGTGAAGCTGGTGACGGTGAAGAAGATGATGAAGCTCCTGAAGAAGAAGAACAAGAACAAGAAGAAGAACAAGAAGAAGAAGAATTCCCAGATCCAAGACCATGGTTACCACATCCAAAACCATTTGAACCTTTAAGAGCATTTTATGTTCGTACTGGAGCCCAATTTTTAGAATGGTCTATTTCTAGTAATCGAGATGCTAAAGGGAAGTATTTAAAGAAAGCAGCATTTGATTTATGTGAAGACAGATTCTGGGAAAGAAGAGAACAAGTTAGTATAGCAGAAGATAATTTAGAAGAATTAGGAGGAGTTGGAGAGGTTATTGAAAAGGATACTACTAAGACTACTAAGAGGAGATAGACTTATATACAACACTAATACATTTACTCACTCGTACATTATTATAACACTATCTCTAACACCTAACACTATCTCTACCACTATCTCACTATCTCTACCACTACCTCTAACACTATCTCTACCACTATCTCACCATCTCTTACGTTATCATGCAAAATGAATCCCTACCTGATGGAACGCATAAAGTAGCTTCAAGAAATCAGTTTGATCTAACTTGGCAGCTCTTTTATCAGCATATCCAGTCTCCTTCAACACAGTATTAATCTTCTCCTTAACTACATCAGTATATGATATCTTAGCATCTACCATCATCGTATCATCCGGATTAGTAGTTGCCAAAAATGTCTTATAATTCTTTTCTAGAATATCCACAATATTATTAGATTTAAATCCAGCAGCTATAGTTTTATTCTTTCTAACAAACACTACTCTTAATAATCCATCCCATTCATTCATATCAATATTAGGTCTAGGATTTTTGATTTCCA
Organism: Yamadazyma taylorii; assembly: GCA_030583035.1. Classification (NCBI taxonomy): domain Eukaryota; kingdom Fungi; phylum Ascomycota; class Pichiomycetes; order Serinales; family Debaryomycetaceae; genus Yamadazyma; species Yamadazyma taylorii. The sequence continues at coordinate 155,073 of JAJMHJ010000002.1, read as the reverse complement.
TTCTTACTACCGATGATTCCACTTGTGGAGGTGGACGGAAATTATTCTTCCCCACTTTCATTATATGAGTCACATTAGCCCACATTTGAACGTTGGCTGATAATCGACAATAAAGTTCATCACCAGGTCTAGCTAAAAGTCTTAAAGCAAATTCTCTTTGAAACATAAGAATTGATACTCTTGGAGGTCTTGGTTGATTTAAAAGTTTAAATACCAATGGGGATGAAATTTGATATGGGGTATTGGAAATACATACATCAAAATATGGTAATTCAGTCTTGATGAAATCTCCTAATAAAATATCTAATTTCTTTTGATGAGGAGTTCCTTGAACTCTTTTAGTTAATTCTGCTGCCATTCTTGGATCCATTTCTGAGGCTATAACATGTTTGGCTTGTTCTAAGATTCTAACTGTTAAATTCCCTGTCCCAGGCCCCACTTCTAGAACGGTATCACTGGGTCTAAGACCTGCTTTATCAACGATTCCTTGTGCTACTAACGGATTCTTTAAGATATGTTGCCCTAAATCTGTATTGAATTTGAATACTGAGTTTAAATTTTTTTCGGCTGCTACCTTGTTTCCGGTAGGATTAGGGGCTGTACTAAATTTCTTTCTGGCGACTTTTCCCATATTTATGATAACAAGGTTCTTGTGGTTGTGCTTGTGCTTGTGCTTGTGCTTGTGCTTGTGCTTGTGCTTGTGCTTGTGCTTATTCTTATTCTTATTCTTATTCTTACTCTTACTCTTACTCTTACGTTCGCATCATCTCATCTCATCTCTCAACATTGAATTTGGATTTGTTTGAGAAGGGCACGTCGCGACCCCACCGATTTGAGACCCTCGATCACTAACAAACAAACCACTGACAAAAACATTTAAAAACACTAAAACAGATCTGAAACATCCATTAGTTTTTTTTTTTTTGTTGGTATATTGAAGTATTGAAATATTGTATTGTGTATTATATTGAAGTATTGTGTACTATATTGTATTGAAGTATTGTGTTGACTCCCTATATCACCACCCCCAGATTTGTCCTTTCTCAATTCTAACTATGTCTCCTCAAATATGAACGGCCTATTGCTTTCAGAAATCCTTCAAACGGCCCCTAAATTTTCGTTCTTTGATGAACTTGTTCAGGTGCCGACCCAACTGACCAATTTACTGCTGCATGATTTTATTAAAATCAACAAGATTGTCGATGATATAGGCCTTTATTTAAGAGAAGTTGATGGGTTATTTACACAAATTAAAGATTCTAAAGTGGATTTAACCAGCGATTTAGAATGGTATTATGAAGGAAGGTTGATCATATTTGAATTATTCCGAAATATGGAAAGTATTGATACCATTATAACCAGATTATTGGTGGTGGTAGATTCTCCTGAAAATGCTAAACATTTACAATTTAATCATCTCTTGAGTAAATTTGAACAAACAAATGATTTAATGTTTGAAGTGAAAAAGGCTTTGCTTACCATGAAGAAAAAGATTGATATATCTGTGAATTATAAAGAAATAAATGACATTACCATAAGCTCATTAAATCAAGAAATTGATGATTGTTTAAAATCATTAATTCAATTACAACATGTAAACTTATCTAATCCTACTGAAGTATTTGCTAATTTTAATCTACAACAAATCATTACCAAGATGAAATTAAATTCAATGAGTCTGTCAAATTTTTCTATGAAATCAATTACTTTACCTACATTTAATAATCATGATGAAGAGATCTATAATCAATTTTTTGATTTAGAAAATCGATTAATTCCTTTAAAAGTTTCTATAGATTTTTTACCCATGAGAATTAATGAATTCAATCAAATGAATAGTAATATTTTCCCATATTCTTCTAAAATGGTTGATGAACATTATAACAATTTAATGAAAAAATGGGATTATTTAAATGATCTGTTAAGTAAATTTCGAACTGATTCAATTGATACTAAATGGAATGATATTTTTAATTATCTAATGAATCATGTAATAACCATAATTATCACGTTGACCAATGAATTTAAAAATCATTCTGATCGTAAAATCACTAAAAAAATCGGAGAGAATTATAAATTATGTTCAAATTCCATTGTTATAATTAAAAAGGCCGTCTCTGAACAAATTTTAAAGCAATCAGCTACAATAGAATTATTTAATGAATCATTGTTACCAAAATGGAATCAATTAAATGAAATCCTTTCAACGAGTCAAAGAATTGATGATATTTCTAATTTTACAACTAATGAATTCTCTGGGTTAAAAAATTTACAAACGGTTAAAAATAGATCTCCTAGAAAACAATCACCAGTGAAAATTTTGTCAGGATTATCCCCTCGTAATAATTATCAACAACCTGCTGGTTTAGGTATTGATTTAGGTATTGGGGTACATGATTCTAAAATCCCTATAAGTATTAAAAATACTTATAAAATTAGGGATTTTCAACAAGAGTTTGATATAGGGAAATCGGAGAAACCTAATTTACTTCATGAATTAGATATGTCTAATGAAGAACAAATTGATGATGAAACAATAATGGGGGTATATCTGAATGATAAACTACAAAAAGATCTTGATCAAATGGTTAATGGATTCAAAGACATTGAGTTTAATCAGCCTACACCTCCACCTCCACCTCCACTCCAACAACAACAACAACAACCCTCACAAACAAATCGTAATCGCCATAAACAAAAGAAGTTCAAAAGTAAAATCCCTGTTATTAAACCGAACTATATACAATCAGGATATCCTATAATTAAAAAAATTTACATACAAAAGTCTCGACCATCAAGGCTTCCAACAATAGCCCCAACACATCCAGTTTTCAGTTCTCCTCAATTAAGTCCAATCGTAAAACGAAGCCTTGATTCACCAATCAGTTTTAAGAAACTAAGATCGAATAACCATATCAATAGATCCCCTACCCCAAGATCTGATATGGGATATCATGATGATAATATATTTGTAAAACCAATATCTGCAAAATCAGCTAGATCAGCTAAATCAGGAAAATCTTCTAGAGCATCATCATTAAATTTTACATCTCCTTTAAACCTTGGAAACACTCCTAATTTACAATATCCTCAATCATCCCCATCAAATAACACATCTCCTTCATATAGATCTACATCTCCTGATAGACCTACTTCATCCATCGGTTCGAGATTTGATGATGAACATTTATTACAACCCCTTAAAAACATTAAACCAGCATGGAAATAACCAATCATGACATGTTCCTTTCTCCATTTGTATTATTAATGAAATAGTCAATGCCAACAAAATAGTCAATCCCATTCATCTTCGTTTTAATCCTTCTTCGGATTCTCTTGTGGTTTCCCCTTATCATCTCTCATTGTCTTACTAGTAAACCCATCAAGAAAAAAATCTCTCCCAAAGAGTTTATACATTATACTATTCTTTTCTACCTGCCATTTTTCCACCTCATCATATTTTCGAATATCTTGATTATCTAATATTTCTCCTTGACGAACCTTCTTAGTAGAGGTTCCTTCCAATCTTCTAATCATCTCAAACGTACTAAATGCTATGATAGGAATGGAGAATAGGATTAAAAATATCCCATTGTACCTTTGCTTAACAGCTTTTGGTGCTTTAGACCAATTAGCTTTACCGGTCTCTACTAATTCTTTAATGAATTCAGAGTTGGGTTCAGTAATGTTGGCTTCAGCAGCTTCTGAGATAGTTTGGGGTTTGGGTTTAGGTTTAGGTTTTTGTGTGGGTGTGGGTGTGGGCTTGGACTTCGCTTGAGGAGGTTTACCATCTCTATGGAATGAAGAATTCTTAAATCTGCTTTCAACTGTCATGGTGTATTAGTGGAGTTAGAAAGTAGATGAGCCATTGATGATGTGAAGAAATCAGTGTGGGTGGACTGAATCAGTGTGGTCGCAGCGATTTCCCTAATAGGCATGAATGTTTACTTGTTAAAAATAGCCATGATTCAAATTTATTGAGACCTTCACTCAAGTTGATATAAATTATACACCGTTATTCCAATAAACACATAAACATACAACTAACCAAACATGACTTCAATTAATGATACCGTCACCAAGTTTTTACCAAACCACCCTAAACCAGATGATATTACTTTTGTATATGGTACTGCTGGATTTAGAATGAATGCTGAAAAATTAGACTACGTCAATTACACCACTGGAATCTTGGCTAGTTTAAGATCTAAATATCTCGATGGTAAGACTGTTGGTGTGATGATTACTGCTTCACATAATCCACCTCCTGATAATGGAGTCAAGATTGTAGACCCTATGGGAAGTATGTTAGAAAGCTCATGGGAAGAATATGCTACTACATTAGCTAATTCAAATCATCAACAATTGGTAGCCACTATAGAACAATTGATCAAGAAATTAGCCATTGATATTAACAAAGAATCAAATGTGATTATTGGAAGAGATTCAAGAGCTTCAAGTGAAAGATTATCCCAATCGACTATTGAAGGAATAAAGTCATTAACAGGCTCATCATTTGAAGATTTCGGGTTATTAACTACTCCACAATTACATTATTTAGTAAGAACTAGAAATGATGAAAAGTTTGGTGAATGTTCCGAGGCAGGATATTACCAAAAATTGTCAACGTCATTTAAGTCTATGTTTAAGGGAGCCACTGGTGGTGATGCTGATGCTGGTGCTGATGCTGGTGCTGACTCCAAAATCAATCTAATCATTGATGGTGCTAATGGAATTGGATCTCCTAAAATCCAACAATTGATCAATACCTATTTAAAGGATGAAATTTCCTTTGAATTAATTAATGGAGATTATAAAAATCCCGAAGTTTTAAATTTTGACTGTGGAGCTGATTTTGTTAAAACCAACCAAAAATTCCCTAAGGGTCTTGAAGCTAATGATTATAATAAATTATATGCCTCATTTGATGGAGATGCTGATAGATTGATTTGTTATTATAATGATGAAACTGAAGGATTTAAGTTGTTAGACGGGGATAAAATCGCTACCATTGTAGCATTATTCTTTGAAAATGTCTTCAAACATTTACAATTGAAATTAAATATCGGCTTAATTCAAACTGCTTATGCTAATGGATCATCTACTAAATATGTGGAACAAGTATTAAAAATCCCAGTGGTATGTGCTAAAACCGGGGTTAAAAATTTACATCATGAAGCTGAAAATTTTGATATAGGAATTTATTTTGAAGCCAATGGTCATGGAACTATAATTTTTTCCCCCCAGACTGAAGCAAAAATTTTTAATTATCAACCTAAAAATCAACAAGAATCATCAGCCATAAAATTATTACAGGATTTCACCCAATTGATTAACCAAACAGTAGGAGATGCTATTAGTGATTTACTAGTGATATTAATTATATTAAAATATTTAAATTATAATCCTAATCAATGGAATCAATGTTATACAGATTTACCTAATAGATTAATCAAGGTGATTGTTCCAGATAGAACCATTTATAAAACCACCAATGCAGAAAGAAGTTTACTTGAACCTAAAGGATTACAACATGAAATTGATCAACTTGTTAATAAATATCCAAATGGGAGATCATTTGTTAGAGCTTCAGGTACTGAAGATGCTGTTAGAGTTTATGCTGAAGCTGATACTATTGAAAATGTCGAATCCTTAGTTGAAGGAGTCAAGCAATTGATTAAATGAAGGATTTCAGATTTTAGTCTCCTTTATAATATACTTTTTTAAATGCACCAGGAGTTTGAAATTTGGTCAATGACCATACTCCTCTTTTCAATCTTTGAGCTTTCTTCTCTAATTTTCTATACCAATTTTCATATCCCCCAAATTGCGCTCCTACCGTTCCTTCGTAAACTATAGCTAATCCTTGTTTAATCATTTCTGCACTAACATCTTTTTTACCAGTCCATTTCCAAACTTGTCCTCTAGCTACTACTCGTTTATATTGATCGATCAGATATGGAGTTATCGTAACATATTTCCCATCAACATAATTCCTTAACCATATCAATGCCTCTTCACTTAATGGTTGGGCAGGTTTCCCCCAATGCAGTCTTTCAGGAGCATCAATTCCTGATAATCTAATCATTAATGTTTCATCTTTTAATGCACTCCGATTAGTGGGGACATGTCGTAACCAACCCCATCCAGTAAATATTCCTCCTGGGGTATGATAAAACCGAAAGTTATCACCATCTCCTACTCTGGTAACTTTCCCATATAATTGTCTATTATTATCAAGGATATCTGAGGTTAAATCCAAATAAGTTCTGATCCGTTGAAGATATCGTTTATAAAACTTATAACCAAAGATTACTGATGTGGTGACTCCAGCTGATAAGAGTAGGACTTTGGGATGTAGAATAGTTATACCATCATATGACACATCTATTTTATCGGACATGTCGTTGATGTGCTAGGTATGTTCAAGGTTATGATAAGGCTACTAGATCAAATCATAACAAATTTGTGTGAGAATCATCTAACTGAGCAGGCCCACATTGAGCAGGCCCAGAGTTCGTGTGAGAGGATTTTAACTGAGGGGATTTCCTGTAACTCAGTTAGGATATAATCCCATATCATGTCGATTCCAGATGGTGAATATGATATAGACCTATCAGTATTGACTAATGACACCAGCCACAATGATATAAACTCATTTGCCTTAAGATATGGGTTTGTGCCTGAATCAATGGATCAATCAAGACCATTAACATTATATGATGATAATAATAATTTGATCTTGGAAGCTAAAGATACCAATGATGAACAAATTGTATTTGAAGGTTCTAACCAAACCCATAACAACAAATCACCATTAACCAGTTCATATTATTTGACTATGGATGGTGGGAAGTTCAAATTGAATAAGTTGTCTAATACTATAAGAGTTAATAAGACCAGGAATTCCATTAAATGGAAGAATATGATCAAGAAATGGAATAGCGAACATGAGTCAAGGAAGATAATAAGTGAGTCTGATTTTGAAGATTTGGATCAATTGGATGATTTTAACATGCAATTTGAGGAGAATGAGTTGGAGTTTGATGAGAATGGGGAGGAGGAGGTAAAGGAGAGGGAGGTAAAGGAGAGAGAGGTAAAGGAGAGAGAGGTAAAGGAGAGAGAGGTAAAGGAGAGAGACCTTAAAGAGAGAGACCTTAAAGAGAAAGAACTCAGAGAGAAAGAACTCAAGGAGAAAGAACTCAAGGAGAAAGAACTCAAGGAGAAAGAACTCAGGGAGAAAGAACTCAGTGAAAGCCGATCTTTTCAACCTCATAGTCCTCCCAAGCCTACACCACTTCCACCATCTGGAGTTTCTGGTAAGAAAGTCGGTGGAAAACTGGTAAGTAGAAAGATGGTGGGTGGAAAACTGGTTTCTGGTAAACTGGTTTCTCGTAAGAAACCTCCAGTGGAGGAGGATGATTTTGAAGACCTCGAAAACCAATTGGAAGAAGCTTTAGGAAGTGATAATGATAGTGACAGTGACAGTGATAAAGATCCTGATGGCGATTTCATATCTGGACCCATTAAAGTCATCGATAATAATTCCACTGCCAACGCCAGAACCACTGATAAGACATCGACTTCTACCAATACTAATAGTAACAACAAAAAGCCAATGAGTTTAAGAGAATTAATGGGTGATAAGAAAAATGATGATTTAAGCAGTAGTGAAGAAGAGTGATGGTTCATTTGGAGTCAACGGGTATTGACAAAAGGCATTGGCATAATGCATTGACATAAGGCACATAAGGCATTCATAGAGATTTATATAGACAAGTACTCCAATTATTACACCCTTCAACCTTCCCTTCAACCTTCTCTAAATTGAAACAACTCTAAACCTGGGGAAATCGCGGTGAGGAAATTTCTAAATATTACATGGTTTCATGGAATTACTCTCAGATAGAATCAATACCCTACAACTTCTTAGTACTGATAAAGACATCAATCACGAGATAGATGTGCTCAATACAAAGATACGAATAATTTATAATGAATTACCCGAACTTGAAGTGTTAACAGACCTAGATTTTCCTAGGGTTACCCCCGAATCTCTTCAAGATACTCATGGTAAAATCAATTTGTTATTAAGTAATTATACCCAATTCAAGCAGGTAGTTGAAGACCTTGTGCAAGTCAATTCCAACATCTTGAATTTCATCAGGCCTGGTGATTTGGATTTATCGCCTATACTCGCCAAAAGAGTCAAATTGGTTCGATTGACTGAACAATACTTACAAGGTTGTATTAAGAGTTTAATTGTTATACAAAAGTTTATAACTGCTTCGACTCAACAAAATGAGTTCTTTATGGAAATAAATGAAAAGTTGATGACTATATCGAAGTGTATAGATGATATAGGTGCTGGTCAGTACTGAATGGGTGACGGTGGGGTGTTTAGTGTTTGGAATGAACGATTTGTATGGTTATGTGGTTGTAGTTATTAGATCATTACACTGGATAGCTCAAGTTATTGATGTTTTCTCGTGTTTGTGTGTGTCTCTTTTACTTGTTTATGTTTCTTACTTGTTTATGTTTCTATCACCATCATTATCTCTATTTCCTCTCACCTTTCCTTCTCATCAAGCCCATACTCTCCTTTCCTTCTCATCACCATGTCCATTCTCATCTTTCTCTCACGTCAATGGATTTCCTCATTTGCAGATTTCGCAAATTCTAAGTTTTGCAATCAACATCACTAGATCTTTCTCTTCAATGGAACGTAAAGCATTCCTTGATCAAGAACCACCCCCAGGTTATGTGGCAGGGATAGGTAGAGGAGCCACTGGGTTTGTTACAAGTGCTGACACCGGTGCATTGAGAGAAGCTAGACCTTTTGATATTCTGGACGATAGTGATAATGATGATGGTGATGAGGAAAATAACAATGATATCGACCAAGGAATTTTGGGTAATAAAGGATCAAAAGACGAAGAAGAAGCCGATAGAGTATATGAAGAGATAGAGAATCGGCTCCAACAAAGGAGGAAAGGAGTTACGGTTCCAGAACAAACCCAACAGAATCAAGAAGATAAAATAAAGAGTCAGTTCATAGATCTAAAACGATCATTAGCTAATATCAGTAGTGATGAATGGGCTAATATTCCAGATGCTCCAGATTTAGCCAAAAGAAATAAGAGAATGAGGTTATTAGAACAACTGAGACAACGATTCTATGCTACTCCTGATAGTATGATAGCATCACAAGCAGGTGGTAGTAGTGTTTCTGGTGGTGGTGCTGGTGCTGGTGGTGTTGGTGCTGGTGGTGCTAATGGCACCCATTTATTAAATGGTTCTGAACCCCTTAAAGACTTCGAGGATCAGATTGATACGGATACAAAGGTAGCTGATATTGAAAAAAATAGATCTATTTTATCGTCATTAAGAAAGACAGAACCCAATAAATCCAGCTCTTGGATAGCTTCTGCTAGATTGGAATTACAAGCCAATAATTATAACGCTGCCAAAAGATTCATCACTGAAGGATGTAAGAAACTACCCCATAATGAAGCTGTCTGGTTAGAAAATGTTAGACTTCATCAAAATTCCTCTGATGGATTAAAAATGGCTAAAATCATTGTAGCAGAAGCATTAAAATATAATAGTAGGTCAGAAAAATTATGGCTTAAAGCTTGTGAATGTGAAAATTCTTCAGATATTGTTTCTCAAAGAAAAGTATTAATGAAAGGAATAGAATTTATACCTACCAGTGTCTCATTATGGTCAAAAATGATTGACCTTCAAGACGACAAAGAAGATGTTAAAAAGATGCTTGTTAAAGTTGTTGAATTATGTCCTGGAGAATGGTCATTTTGGCTTTCATTAATTAATTTATCAGAATATGATGAAGCCAAAACATTTATCAATAAAGCCAGAAAATCTATAAAAGACAACCATCAAATTTGGATAACAGCAGCTAAATTAGAAGAACGGGAAAATGCTACCATTGCTGATAAAAAACTAATTAAAATGATCGAAAAGGGTAAACTGCAGTTAATTGATAATTCTGATTCTCATAAACTTCTCTCGTGCAAGCAATGGTTAGAAGAAGCTGTTAAAGCAGAATTAGAAGGATTCCCATTAACTTGTAAGGCCATTGTTTTCAATTCAATTGATCTAACCAATGATTATAATGAAGACAATAAAATAATAGAATCCCAATTATCTACTTGTTTTGACTATGCCAATGAATATTTGGAAAGAGGGGCCAGTCAAACCGCCAATTTTATTTATCAATATGTCATTAATAAATTTCCCAATGACATTAATAGTTGGATTAAGTTTTTTGATGCTTTCAAAACTACAAAGAATTTTAAACTTGATGATATTTATTCATATTATGAACAAGCAATATCCCTTAATAAACATGAAGGGTTATTTTATTTAATGTATGCTAAAGATAAATGGAAATTAGCCAATGATATTTCTGGAGCTAGAGAAATATTAAATAGAGCTTTAAAGGACCTTTCAAATCATGAACATGAAATTGAAAATATTTGGCATGCTAGAATAAAGCTTGAATTAAAAACTGGGAATATCCATGAAGCTAATGAAATCTCTCATAAAATGGTCCAATCAATTCCTGATACTTCTCCTAGAGTATGGTATAAACATATCCATCTTCAACGATTTATTAATTACAAATCTCCTAATAATGATTATGAAAAAACAATCATGTTGACATTAGATCAAGCCATGAATAAATTCCCAGAAGAAGAAAAATTTTATCTTCAAAAAAGTCAAATATTACTCGATGATTTGAATAAACCAAATGAGGCTAGAGAAAGTGCCTTGGTTGGAACAAACTTATTACCAACATCAATCAACTTATGGTTACTCCTTTCAAGAATTGATGAGTATTATCTTAAAATCATCATTAGAGCTAGATCTACTCTTGATAGAGCCATATTTAGAAATCCAAAGAATGATTTATTATGGGTAGAAAAAATTAAACTTGAAAGAAGAAATAATGATTTGGTGGCCGCTCGTCAAATCTGTAATAAATCATTGAAATCATTCAATTCTTCCCCATATCTTTGGTTAGAACATCTTAGTTTGATTCCCAAGATGTCACAAAGGAAAAATGCCTTTTTGGATGCATTGAAATCAACTGATAACTCTCCCATCATTTTAATGAATATTGGAATTTTCTTCTTAGTAGATAATAAACCGGATAAAACTAAATCTTGGCTTGAAAGAGCCATAGCCAATGATAAATCCAATGGAGATATTTGGGGATGGTTAAATATCATTTTAAACAAATATAATCAAGAACCTCCATCTGAATTAACTGAATTTTATAATCAATTTTCTCAAGTAGAAGAATTTATAAATCAAGGACAAATTTGGAATCAAGTTAATAAAGCCATTGAAAATTTTGATAAAAATCCTCGTGAAATTCTTGAACTAGTTTCCATAAAATTAAAACAACAGATTGGGATATAATGTACATTAATTAATATAAATAGAACTAAATATGTAACAGATATTTTTGATATAATTTAATATTCAAAGCACTAAGAATACATGGGACTTGATCTTTATCATTAGCCCATTCACTCATTAATTCTTCACATAACAGTTTAAATTCATAATTCCCATATGCTTTCAAAGATTTACATGACATGTCAAGCATTATATAAGAATTCTTTAAATCTTCACCCTCAGTATATTTACTAATTAATTTGATTTTAGACCCTAATTCATTTGAAGAAATAGATCCTTCAATAAATTCAATAGAGAATCCAAAAAATTTAGAAATAGTCAGAATTATATCTTTAGCCTTTTTAGTAAAATTTTCTCGTAATCGACTATTTCTCTTAATTAATCCATCTATTTCATTTTGTAAATTTGATTTATCAACTTCTTGTCTAGCAAAAATTGATCTTGGAACCATCTGAATATCTTTATTATGGGTATTGTTATTGATGTATGATTCAATTAAATCTTGATTTTCGGTTCGTAATGCATCCAAAGTAGTTTGTTTAATAACTTGGTCTTGAGAAAACGGATTGGTTTTCAATTGTAAAACATGAAGTTCTTTTCTCTTAGATTCTATGTTTTTGAAATTTTCAATATTAGATTGCAAGATTTTTATGGTATTTTTTAAATGGTTAATTTCAGAAAGAAGGTTGGTATTTTCATTTTGCATATTGGAATATTCAAATTCTGATCTTCTTCTATATTCATCATCAATTTTTAATCGTTTAGATCCTATAGTAACATCTGACTCTGATTCTGATTGTCGGTTCAGTTCTCCTTCTCGTCCTCGATTAACCACAAGTTCATTGGTCAATGATGAAATTTTGGTTTGTAATGAAGCAATTTCAGATTCAGCACTAGTATATTTTTGTTGATATTCTTCTAAAGATTTTTCTAAATTGGTTAAATATTCATCAGTTGATTTACTTACAGCAAAGTCTTTTTGATTCTTTAAATGAACTGATTGTAATTTATTCAACAGATTTCTTAAGAAGTCAATTTCTTTCATATGTTTTTTATTTTCATTTTGCAATTTTTCAACTAAATCATCTTTAAATTTTCGTTCATATTGAAAATTTTCAATGGTAGGTTGTAATTGATTATTAATTTGATATTCAATTTCAACCATATTTGATTTATATTCATTCAATTCTCGTTTACAAGTATTATATTTTTCTTCAAGTACTAAATTCACGTTTTTTAAATGATTATAATGGTTTAAAAAATCAGTAATAGACTTGGAGTTGTTATTATTGGTAGCCGAATCATTGGTAGTGGAATTAGAATTATCTAAAACATTAATAAAATCAGCAAATTTTGTCTCCAATTGAATCTTTTCAATTTCTAACTTAGAATAATTCTGTCTTAAATTATCATAATCATTAAGGGAGTTCATTAAACTAAGGTTTTTCTGTTTTAAAAGTTCGATTGATGTCTTATTTTGTAATAATTTATCGATTTTGAGTTGTAATTGATTATTGATTCTTTCAAGAGATTCATTCTTTAACGCTAACTTTTGATTGAATTGCAGCATATCATTAGATTTATTATGAGTAGCTAATGATTCTAATTGTTTAATTAAATCATCATTATAGTTCAAAAGATCACTATTATCTTTCTCTAAACTACCAATCCGTTCATCTAAATCTTCTGTTAATTTGACCTTTGTATCCAAATCTGCTCTAGTTTTATGATACTTTTGATTTAGCTTATAAACACTTTCATCTACTTCATCAAGATCTTTTCTAAGATTATCATTTTCTTTTAATAATCGATTATTTTCATCTTGTAAATTCTTAAATTTCTTGTCGTGAATTTCCAGAGAATTCAGTTGAAGGGATTTTAATGATTCTCTTTCTTTATACAAAAATTCGAAATCATCTTCTAATTTATGAATTTTCTGATTTTTCTGAGTAATTATCTCTTCATATTTGTCGGTTATGGAATGATTGTTCTGATGAAGAAGTTGATTTTCTGCTTTCAAGTTTGTTATTTGATGTTGTAGGTTTCCGATGATTTGCCTTAGGTTAGCTTGGGTGTCATCCACATGCCTATCATAGATAGGAGATGAGCTTAGTGACATCTGAAGCTTCTTGTATAAAAGAACGTAATCTAAGATGATATTTAGTAGTTGAAGTGTTTTGATGGTTAAAGAGCCGCGACTCACGTGATGTAAATTGTATAAGATTAATGTGGAACAGTAGAACCTTCATAGGTTTGTGTTCCTAGAAACGTCTATATAGGCAACTCACCATTGTCTTTTCCCTTTATGTATTCATTATCCCACTTACAAGTTTGTTCTGTACCCTTTGGATCTGTACCCTTTGGGTCTGTTTCCTTTGGCTCTACCCTTTTACTCTGCACCCTTCACACCCTGTTGATTGTTGCAAAATCCTACTCGTACCCTCACACGACCCCTGCCAACCAGTGAGTGATAAATTTGTGAGTGATTCCCATTAATCATAATCAATTAAGCAATTACAAATGAGTAAAGTGTATGTAAATATCTACCGCCATTGGACCACCCCAGAGCCTCCATAGGGTTCAATAATCGTCTATACCCCTTCAGGTCCCACCCTTTTCCGTCTTAATACTAACCACCACCCCCCTCCGTATCCAGACCTAGAAATTTCAAATTATTGGAAGAATTAGAAAAGGGAGAAAAAGGACTCAGTGCAGAATCAATCTCTTATGGATTAAGTAACCAAGATGATATTAGCATGACTAATTGGAATGGTACCATATTAGGACCACCCCATTCAACTCATGAAAACAGAATTTATTCCTTGACTATCGTTTGTGGTGAGAAATATCCAGATGAACCACCACAAGTTAAATTCATATCCAAAATTAATTTACCCTGTGTTGATACTGATGGTACGGTTTTAGCATCACAATTTGAAACTTTGAACAATTGGAAAAGAAATTATTCTATGGAAACCATATTGTTAGAATTAAGAAAGGCTATGGCATCTTCTGCTAATAAAAAGTTATCTCAACCACCAGAGGGTACTACATACTAACGGTATTAGTTCCTACTAGGTTACCACTAGGTTACCACTAGGTTACCACTAGGTTACCACTAGGTTACCACTAGGTTACCACTAAGGTTATTATATATATATATTGTCCGTATACTCATTAAATACAACCTATAATAAATATATCTATCCACTGGTTTCCTCTTCTAACATTCGTTTCAAATCCTTATCAGCTTGTAAAAATTCTTTAACGGTGGTATCATATTTACTATCGGTAAAGAGGCTATCATTAGTATGTTCATCGGTGATTTCTATATTGATCCATTTATCTATTCGGTGTTTCTTGCCGTTCTTTATTATTGTAGTGGGGAATAGACATCTTTGGAATTGTCGTTTGAATGGTAGACAGATTACTTTAGGCACATGATTAGGATATGATAATTTAAAGGTACATTCATGTTGAGTGATTGACTTTAATTGGCAGTTATATTTTTGTGGGTTTGATAGATGGGTTTGGTATTTGGAGGCTATTTCAAACCTGTCGTAAACAGGGGTAGGGGGGGCCATGGAGATGTTAGGGGTGGTGGTGGTGGTAGGGGTTAAGGTATGTTGATGTGGTAATAGTGTATTAAGATATGGTAAGAGATTTGGAGTGATGAAATATCGGTGAGAAAATGAGCAGAGGACTTGAGAGTTTAGGCGGGGCTCGGCCAGAGAAAGAGCAGCCCTACTAATTACAGATCTACAGATATATTACAGCCAACAGATAACAGTCAACCATAACAGTCAACAGACATTCATGTAACCTATCCATATATTCGTCCACACATACATACACACATACATACACACATCCTTTCACCCTCACCCCATCCTCAACACCTAACATCAATTCCCTTTCTCTTCTCACTATCTCTCAACTCAAACATCACTTGTGTAGCTGCAAATAAAACCATCAGTGATACTATGAAAAATCGTATCCCACTAAAAGTCTCAAAAATCTCCTTCAATAAATTTATGGTCCCGTCTTTACCTAAACAAAACCCAAATAAATTAGCAATCATCATTAACCAAATATTAATAACTGCTCCTACACTACACAAATATGTAAACCACCATTCATTTTGATACTTTTTAAAATAAATCGTAGCCAAGATTTCTGGTAATAAAAATAATACCACTAACCATCCCCATAATAATAATTTTAATTCAATATCATGCCAAATAGCCACAAAACTAAATACACATAAACTGTTTAATAATCGATATTGTCCCCCTCCACCTAATGGAACATAAATATATCTAACAATAAATCTATTAAAAGACCGATGCCAAGCTCTCCAAAATGCTAATGCCGAATAATTATTATCCATACATCTAATCATATTTTCTGGGGGGTCAATTCCATCTAATAAGGCCCATAATCTAAACAATCTCCAAGGAATTAAAAGTTTAAGCCAAATGATATTTAAATTAAATAAGCCAATCATAGAAATTTGAAAGGGACTATCTCCAGTCCATGCTTTAGCTTTTGAAACTGCCACCACATAAATAAAATGTAACAAGAATTCCATCACTAATACACAAAATAAAAACCTTAATCCATAAATAAACGTTCTTTTATAATTTTTAACTGAGGGTAATTGTTCATAATTTGATTGATATAAATAATCATTAAAGGTTAAAATTGGTCCTGCAATAAATAATGGTGTATAAGTTATATATGATAAATAATTTATCATGTTATACTCTTCAATTGGTAATGGTGCTACTAATCTTTGTCTATCATCAAGATTAGTTAAGGTTTCACTTGGTTTAATTTCCTTTTTACTTTCTTTCAAGTTCTTTGATCTTTCTAAATAATCGAAATTAAATGAAAGCATTCTTAATAAAGTAAAATTAAAAAATACATCCCACCGTTCAATTATTCCTTTAAATCCATCATCAAGTATTGAAATTCCAAATTTGACATTTCGATAATTATCATTAATAAATAAACTCAGAATTCCATACCCCCAAGTAAGTAAATAAGCAAGCTTAGGGTTTTTAATATATTTCCCAATGGCATAATTTATAAAGATATGAATAAGGATTTTACTACAATTAATCCCATGAGCGGCAAATAAAAACATTAATCCAAATCCAAAATCAAAATGAATTCTTTTTTCAATACCAAGGATAGGAGTTAATAATCTTCTTGATCCAACATGAAGAATAACTAATGCCACTAATAATGGGAAATTATCTCTAAAGAATCGATATTGTTGATCTGAGTTGTCAACTTTCCTACCAAACATCCATCCTTGACTTAATAACCGTTCATATCTAGGAAAATTCGGATTGGTTTCATTAGAAGCATCCATGGCAGTTTTATATAATAATGGAACAAAGACCACAAATACTAGTAAATAGATTTTAAATTCAAAGGTCCCCCATCTAGAGGGTTTACCAGCCCTTTTAATAATTGCCTGTCGTTTCAATTGATCACTAGGTGGCATCAACCGAGTGTCAAGAGTTTCCAACGCAAAGAATGAAAGCACATCATCTAATAGTTTCATAGTTAGTGGGTATGAGAAATTGAGGAGATTGAGAGGGCTTTTATGTTTTTTGTCCAAATTAACCTGCGCGAGTATAAAATTTCTAACAATCGCAGGCATCAAGAAAATCTGAATAACTTGCAACATGAGTAAAGACGATCTTCATAGAAGACCAAATCCTGAAGGATGGACTCCTCCTAGAGCTCCATATAATCCCTATGATCCCACAGATGTTAGACCACCCGAGGGATATCCATCAGAATTCAATATCCCTGGAAATGCCCCCTCTGGATTTTCATCAGTACCGAATAATCCTAGTCAGTATAAAAAAGTTAATGAAACCATGAAGAAACTAAATTATACTCCCAGGCCACCGAGTGAGCTATACCCTGGACAATATAAAGTGTTGAGAAAGATAGATACTAATCAAAGATTAAACACTGGGTCTAAGTGGTTTGGGACTTTTATAACTGGTACTGTGGTGGTATATGGATTATTTTTTTATAGATGGAATGATGGGTATGAAAATGTCACTTCTGAATTTTACAGAGCGAGATTGAGATGGAAAGAGTCGATTATGGGGTTAACTGATCAAGAGTATACTGATTTATATCATCCAAAGGGAAGTAACATTGTTATAAAAAATGTTAGAGATACTGACTATATTCCTGAAGATCTTCGAAAGACTAAAGAAGGAGATTTTGCATTGAATAGACCGGCAGAAAGACACGTGTTGGAAGCCCAAAGAATTCAACAACAACAAGAGGAGGATATGTTACGAAAGGAAGATGAGGAGAATGATAGTGGAAAGAAGAAGAAATGGTTTGGTCGGTTTTGAGTGGGTGGTTTATATAAGCATGTAGTTATAATCCTTTTGAGCATCAATGGTGCGAAGGTGATTATCTCCTTTCCCCAGTTCTCATAAGCAGCACCGCGATTCTTTTTGTATATAGTAAAAATCACATATTATAACTTTTACATCCTCTCTAACTTGTATGATATCCAATGGTTCTCAATAAAGAAGATAGGTGGACTGATGACCAATGGGATAAACTAGAATCTTATTTGGTGGAATTCGGTAACTTAAATACCAACAATGACTATCTATACAAATTTCAACTCGAATTCCTAAGTCGATATCTTAATAGTAATGAACAATCAATCATTAATCATTTAAATCAATTAACTCAAAATAAACCGGGAATTTCCAAAAATGACTTCACTTGGGAAGGAAACAAGACAAAATTAATTAATGAAGTGGATAATATCATTCTATCGTTGAATTTGGCTCCTTTTAAAGAACCATCTCAACCAGAAGCAGTCAATAAAGATCAGAATCCCACTACTAGGCAGAAGGTATTAGATCGGACGAAACACCAACTAGAAGCTCATGGAAAACAACACGACTACCATCAGAGTCATAAAAATGTTAGTAATTATTTACAAAGATCCAACGGGAGACCCAATGGACCCATTAGTCAGAGTTTGGGAAAAGAATTATTCCCATCAGGTTCCAATCAGGAACAAAATATTGATCAAGTTCTTAGCCAGCAAAGTGGTCCAGAAGCAGGTCAAAGGGAACCAGCCCAGAGAGAAACAAGGCCCGAAAGCTCAAATGCAGTCGCTACATCACCATCTATACAAATAGAAAAATCCCGAATAGAAATGCCTAAATTATCCAAAGCACAAAGAAGAACTTCACTTGATTTAATGTACTCTCGTCCCCACTTGGCCAATAATATCACTCCCAGACGATCCAATAGTTTAAGCAAACCAGCCATTGCCAGTATTTCAAATGTCAATGTATTGACCAAAGCAGATGTAAGTAATAAGAAAGAGCCATCAAAGAAGTTTAATCTTGTGCTGATAATTCCAAAGAGAAACGGCCATGCTGCTGTACCAGTGTCTGGTGATCATAGAAGTAATAATAACTTAGTAGTTACAGCAGATTCCAATTCAAGAATACCAGTGGACCCACCAGGAGAGTTAGGACAGTCAGGACCATCAGCATCAGGACCATCACAATCCAACCCAAATACTGTCCAGTCTGAACGTAATAATCAAAAAATCACCAATGATAAACGAACCAGAAGAATCTCGTTAGTAGGAGAAAATTTACCTAGTTATATCCGAAACCAATTGCAACCAGGTGGATCCCACCAAGATAAAACCCTCACCAAGAAGCAATCAAGAATGCATAATGTATTGGCTAATTCAGAGTCTTTATATGCTCATAACAAAGATGTACCAAGTGTCAAGTCTGATTCATATACGGGGACATCTGATTATGATAATATTAATGATCAAAATTCCGAATCAGAAGAAGATCGAGAATATATTCTGCCCGATCTGTTAACGAAGTATTATGAGATGCAAGAGGAAGAGGAATATGATGAAGATGAAGATGGTGATGGTGATAGAATTGTTGATGGAATGGGTAACGGAATGGATAATGGGTTTGTCAATGTCGATACTCAAGTTGATCTGAGCGAGGATGATGAAGACGAAGACTCTAATAAAGCCACTAATGATGGTGACGATGATAAGAATCAAGATGATGATTATTTATTTACGGTGTAATGTACATAGGATGAGAATATACATAGACAAAATGCAGAAAATGAGGGAAGGAAGGGATCGGAGTCACAGATAGGCTATTTCTTTATCTTACTGAGACAATATTCGTAAACAAATAACGATATGGCACTAGTAGGTGCAGTCTTCAAAATACTTATGCCAAACCCCTTATAAAGACCAAAGATCCCTTCAGTTTTAATGATATTGAAGGATAGAAATATCAATTTGGTTCCTAAATGACTATGGAATTTCTTCATTTGCATTCGTTTTCTTAAAGTATCCAAAGGGAACGTCAACCCTTTAGCAGTGGCACCAGCTATAAATCCACAAAACCCTTCTATAAATGGAACATGATTATATTTCACCGAAAATTCTCTTGCTAATTCATAAGTCCAAAACATCAATCCAGTATTACTAGCTACCGATAATACAGCAGGTTTCAACCCTATGAAGAATCCTTTGAAACCATCCAGCTTATATATGCTTCGAATTGTAGTGGTCATAGATAAAAACTCCAAGGCATGATTAGCAGCTAAACGAGTTCGAAGTAAATCAAAAGGGTATGTAATACAAGTACTGGTAATTCCAGCAGCAGTTCCAACAATTAAAGAATGAGTGGCTGGTTTGAAAGGAAAGTTTTTTAACCCAGTATTAAATGCTGAATATGAAGTGAATTGAACTGCTCCATAGAGTATATACATGATTTCTGCTGGGACATTCCCTTTCCATAATCCCCGTACTCCTTCATTAATGATAATATTTCTAGCAGTACCAATGATACCTTCATAGTGTTTTAAAGGGGTCATTTGTAATTGTAATCTGATTTTGATGGTATCAAGAGGAGCTGTTACAGCCCTAGCTACGGCACCTGAGGCACTACCGGCCAACATGGATTCCCATGGTGATACTTGGGATCCTTTAGCTAGGTGATTCTCTCGACTCATGATGACTTTGATAAAAGATAACGCGAATAGAGGTGATGAGATGGGTTGCAACTAAGTAGGACTGGACCAGACCAGATATGGCAGTCTCACGCCCGAACCCATTCTCACGCCTGAACCCATGCTCAGGCCCTCCAGTGCCTTTCCCCTACGTGTTCTCACTTATCTTCTCTCAATATCTCTCCCTCCTTCTCTCACCTTCTCTCTCGCACTCTCGTTTATCGGCGAAGGCAAAGATTGAAAAAAGATTTTCCAGATCTATTAAAGGTTGGTGATTTATATATCCCATATGAGTGAATTGGTTAGTAATCCTTCAGTGGCCAAGGCTGAATTATTGGTTCCTAAACCTTTAGCTGTAAGACCTTACATATGGCCTTTTGCTATCATCTACCCAATTTTTTTACAGGTGTATTTAAATCATTATGACACCTATATTAAAGGTCAAGAATGGACTTTTGTGTATCTAATGACAATTGGTTCATTCAATATTTTATTCTGGTTAATGCCATTTTGGAACCTTGACATTGATTCCAAGTTTAATTATTCTCCCGTTAACACTATTGCTGAAGCTAGTTATATTAAAATTACCCCAGTTCCAAATTCTGGATCAGGAGAAATTTGTAAAATCATTAGAGAAACTTTCCATGATGGTGAAGTTCAAGTTAGCTTTTTATATCAAAAAAGACGTCATTTGTTTCATCCAGAAATTAATAAATTTTCACCCCCTCAATATTTATTCGATGAATTACCTAAACTACTGATGTTTCAACAATCCAAAGGATTATCAGGAGATTTAGAAAAATTAAAAAGAAGTTATGGAGAAAATCGGTTTGATATTCCTTTACCAACATTTTTAGAATTATTTAAAGAACATGCTGTTGCTCCATTTTTTGTATTTCAAGTGTTTTGTGTGGCCCTTTGGTGTATGGATGAACAATGGTATTATTCATTATTTTCTCTTTTTATGTTGGTATCTTTTGAAATGACTACCGTATTTCAAAGAAGATCAACCATGTCAGAATTTCAAAGTATGGGAATTAAACCTTATGATATTTTTGTTTATAGAGATCATAAATGGTTAAAAATTAAAACCACTGATTTATTACCAGGGGATTTAATTTCATTAGTTAGAACTAATGAAGATAGTGCTTTACCTTGTGATTTACTTTTAATTGATGGTACTGCTATTGTTAATGAAGCTATGTTATCCGGAGAATCAACTCCTTTATTGAAAGAATCTATTAAATTAAGACCTAGTGATGAAAATATTCAACCAGAATCTTTTGATAAAAATTCTTTATTACATGGTGGTACTATGGCTTTACAAGTTACTAAACCTGAATCTCCTATTATTCCATTAGCTCCTGATCAAGGTGGATTAGCTTATGTTATTAAAACTGGATTTGAAACTTCTCAAGGATCTTTAGTTAGAACCATGATTTATTCAAGTGAAAGAGTTGATGTTGGTAATAAAGAATCATTCTTTTTCATTTTATTTTTATTAGTGTTTGCCATTGCTGCTTCTTGGTATGTTTGGGTTGAAGGTACTAGAATGGGTAGAATTCAAAGTAAATTAATTTTAGATTGTATTATTGTTATTACATCAGTAGTTCCACCAGAATTACCAATGGAATTAACTATGGCTGTTAATTCTTCATTATCAGCTTTACAGAAATTTTATATTTATTGTACTGAACCATTTAGAATTCCATTGGCTGGTAGAATTGATGTTTGTTGTTTTGATAAAACTGGTACTTTAACTGCTGAAGATTTAGTATTTGAAGGGTTGGCTGGATTTAATCCAAATGATATTCATCATTTATATACTTGTGATGAAGCTCCTAATACCACTTCTTTAATCTTGGGATCTGCTCATGCTTTAGTTAAATTAGATGATGGTGAAGTAGTTGGTGATTCAATGGAACAAGCTACTTTAAAGGCTGCTAACTGGACAGTTGGTGATAAGGATACGGTTGAAAGATCAAAATCTAATGGCAAAGTTGAAAGAATTAAGATTTTAAGAAGATTTCAATTTTCTTCTGCTTTAAAAAGATCTTCATCTATTTCATCAGTTAATACTTTACAAGGTAAACAGTTAGTTTCTGTTAAAGGGGCTCCAGAAACCTTACGTCATATGATTGATGAATTACCAGATAATTATGAAGATATTTATAAATCTTTTACTAGATCTGGTTCAAGAGTTTTAGCTTTAGGGTATAAATATTTGGATAATAATGTTAATGTGGTTAAAGTTAAAAGAGAAGATGTTGAATCGAAATTAATGTTTGGTGGATTTATTGTATTCCATTGTCCTTTAAAACCCGATGCTATTAGAACCATTAAAATGTTAAATGAATCATCTCATCGTTCTATTATGATTACTGGTGATAATCCTTTAACTGCTTGTCATGTTGCTAAAGAAGTTGCCATTACTACCAAAGATACTTTAATTTTAGATGCTCCAGAAGAACATCATGGTGCTACTGATATTCATGATTTAGTATGGAGAAATATTGATGAATCAATTATTATTCCAATTTCAAGTTCTGATAAATTTGATCATTCATTATTTAAAAAGTTTGATATTTGTATTACTGGTTATGCTATGAATTATTTAGAAAAACACGAACAAATTTTAGATTTATTAAAACATACCTGGGTTTATGCTAGAGTTTCCCCAGCCCAAAAAGAATTTTTATTAAATTCTTTAAAGGAAGCTGGTTATAGAACTTTAATGTGTGGTGATGGTACTAATGATGTTGGGGCTTTAAAACAAGCTCATATTGGTGTAGCATTATTGAATGGTACCGAAGAAGGTTTAAAGAAAATTGCTGAAAATAGAAAAATTGAAGCTACTCTCAAGGTTTATGAAAAACAAGTCACTATAATGAATAATTGGAATAAACCACCACCACCAGCTCCTTTAATCATTGCTCACTTATATCCTCCAGGTCCTTCAAATCCTAAATATTTACAGGCTATGACTAATAAAGGAGTTGAAATTACTCCAGAAATGGAAAAAACTGTTGAAATTGCTATGAAATCTGGACAAACCATTAATTTACAAAAAAATTCTTCCACCTCCAATAACAATAATACTAATAATTCAGGAATTGCTGATGCATTCATGAATGCTTTAAATGATGCAGAAGATGAAGATGAAGCTCCAACTCTTAAATTAGGAGATGCTTCAGTTGCAGCTCCTTTCACATCTAAATTAGCTAATGTATCTACCGTGACTCATATTATTCGTCAAGGTCGTTGTGCTTTAGTGGCTACCATTCAAATGTATAAGATTTTAGCTTTAAATTGTTTAATTTCTGCTTATTCTTTATCAGTGTTATATTTAGCAGGGATCAAATTTGGTGATGGTCAAGCTACTGTATCAGGAATGTTATTATCTGTTTGTTTCTTATCAATCTCAAGAGGTAAACCATTAGACAAACTTTCTAAGGAAAGACCTCAAGACGGGATTTTTAATAAATATATCATGGGATCAATTTTGGGACAATTTGCAATTCATATTATTACCTTGATTTATATTACTCGTGAAATTTATATTTTGGAACCAAGAGAACCTCAAATTGATTTAGAAAAAGAATTTACTCCATCTTTATTAAATACTGGAATGTTTTTATTACAATTGGCTCAACAAGTATCTACATTTGCGGTGAATTATCAAGGATTACCATTTAAAGAAAGTATTACTCAAAATAAAGGAATGTATTATGGATTATTAGGAGTGGCAGGTTTAGCCATTGCTGGTTCAACTGAATTTATGCCTGAATTAAATGAAGCTATGCAATTTGTTAAAATGGATCCTTTGTTTAAGACTAAATTGACCGGATCTAT
Organism: Yamadazyma taylorii; assembly: GCA_030583035.1. Taxonomy (NCBI): domain Eukaryota; kingdom Fungi; phylum Ascomycota; class Pichiomycetes; order Serinales; family Debaryomycetaceae; genus Yamadazyma; species Yamadazyma taylorii. The sequence continues at coordinate 130,701 of JAJMHJ010000002.1, read as the reverse complement.
TTTGGTTGATTTAGGAGCTACCTGGGTCATTGAAATTGTTTTAAAACGTTTATATATGAATTCTGCCCCTGCTGATATTGCTGTTAGAGATGATTGATTAAGGTTAAATACAAATAGTATTTGTCTTATTTTTTGTTTGTTTTGTTTTGTTTTTATAAACATTAATCATTAAATCTATGTAAGTAATTTTAAATCATTAGTTCTATCAAGTTTATATACTTTAACAACTGATAAATCTTTTCTTGTAGTTACTACCAATGCTTGCTGAGATAATTTCGATTGAATAATTTTTAAACAATCATGAATCTCTTCGTTATGAATAGGATAATTTAAACTGTCTTTAATTAATTGTGTAAGTTTTTTTAATGGATAACTCTTCATTTTATCATTATTTTCTCCATTAATTTGGGCTAATATATTATAAATTTGAGGTAATTTACTTTCAAGGTATTTATTCCTCTTAATTTCAGGAGTTTCAATTTCTGCTTCAAGTTTAGTTCTAGCTTCTTTTAATTTAATTCTCTCTAAGAGCGATAATCCATTATGATTTGATTGCTGAGTTTTTTCATCTTTTGGTTTAAACATGAATTTAGATGAATCATTTTTTAAAGTAGGTTTAGCTTTAGAAACTTTCAGACGAGTTAATTTAGAAGAAGGGGAAGTAGAATTTGATCCATTCTGCCAGTTTGAGTTATCACTATCACCACCAGAATTAGCAACACTTCTATGGTCAAGAATGATATCGTCTATACAAGGAATAGGAATTGTTGTTAAGTGATTATGATGAATAATCCATTCATTTATGGCATTAATAAACCGTAGTCTTCTCAGGGTTAATGATGAGTTAAATGTGTTAATAGGGACAAATAACCCCACTTTATAAGGAGAAGCATCTTTAACCCCAACGGGATCTATGAGTTTGTAACAACGGGGTTCAATCATCAAGATGGAAAGGAATTGATCATTTGTGGTATTTCGTTTTAAAAGATGAGATACTTTTGAAAAGAGTTGATGAGCGGTAATTAGTTGGGAATGAGCCGAATAATGGAGGGATAAGATTGAATCTATGGCGTTATGGATTTTGAAAAGGAGGTGGAATTGATCATGTGGGATATGCGGATGTGGATGGATGGTAATACCTTCTAGGTCCATAATAAAGGGGGTGACAGGGGGGAGTAAATGAAGCAAGTAGATGTTGTAGATGATAATGCAGAAATCACAGATATGATAAAGACGCGTGAGGGAAGTGAGAATTGGCACGCTAATTGAATGCGAGACAAATCAGACGACGTAACCGGACCACGAACTCGGACCACGAATCGGACCACCACTACTGTGAAATTACCGCGACAGGTACAGTGGAATTAACACCTCTGTGGCACTGTTCTTGCACATTCACATCACCATGAATACTCGCACCCACTTTTACTCCACACTGATCTGTACTTCAACACACCACCACCATACACCACCACTATACACCTTACACACACTTACTCAATTCTATAGTCAATATTGTATATTATTACCTACTTAATCTTTATCTTCTTTCTTTTCTTTCTTAGCGTCTTCTTTTTGGTCTTCCTTGTAATCAGCATAAGCAGCTTTAGCCTTGTCAGTGTTAGTACCTTCAGTTTCGTTGAAGGTCTTGTAAGCGTCTTTAGCGTCTTCTTGGAATTCTTTACCTTGTTCACTCTTTAAGAATTCTTTACCTTTGTTAATGAAATCCATTTTGTTATAGTATTTAAGTATTTAATAGAAATAAGATCAATTGAATTGATTAAAGAAAAGAGAAAAAAAAAGTCAAAATTCAGTGGGCAGGGGGATTGGGCAATATTTATACCTGAAATTATCAAGCGAATTTATACAACATAGGGGCACAATTGGTCTATTACCCACTTAAATTAAAATAGAAGCTTCCACGATGAAAATTTCAAGTGTCCCCTTCTTATTAACTAATTGAGTAATTGCAAACAAACTTGCTTATGTAACCGGAGGGCCCTTTTACAATAGATGAGACGGTCATTATGCACACCCATTTCCTTAAACATCTATAAGATGATTTCATAAGGATACGGTAGGAATTGACACCTATGCAATAAGGATGGTTAGGGACACCCTGGCCAGATGGTGTAGATGAAGTAGATGGATTTTTACCATGAACGTAAAGACCTGGTTGTGGGCCATGCTCATGCGTTGACGAAGGTTATAGAATGAGCAGCTGCGTTCAGGGGGCGTCGAAGCAGTGCTCGAGGGTCAGGGGCCAGGGGGGTCAAGGAGGCCAAGGAAGCCAAGGGCATCAATGCAGAGAATGACAAGTGTCTAAAGTGTAGTGGTCTAGACAGTGGTCTAGACAGTAGTCTATACAGTAGTCTATACAGTCGAGACAGTGGTCGAGACTTTAGAGAGTTATAATCTGGACATGAACTATTCGTGACCATCATACGAATCAGGTATACAACTCATTGTCAGTACATGATTGCTGTGTGCTTATCAGTAGGTATTTCATATGATAGGTGAAGGGCCATGAGGATTTTGTGTAATATTTGACCGCAGGGCCAATGTCAGTGCGAGACGATGAGAGCACCACCACCACAGGTTTACACACACCACAGGTTTACTTCTAAGATACATTATATCTACACATTTATTCTAATTACAATTTCAACTTCTCTAAAATTTCAATGGTTTGTTCATACCCTTCAATTTCAGCCTTATAATTCTCAGCTCTAGTATAAGCGGCTTCTTTAGCTTGGGGTTTTGTCTTTTCAGTAAATTTACTAATAGAATCTTGATTCTTCTTTTGATAATCTTTAGCAGTAGTTAACTTCTTTTCAACCTTGGTAATTTCAGCATCAATATCAATTTGTCCCTTAACTAATACATGGACATTACATTGATTATTAATTGATTGTAAAGCACACCCAGATTCAATTTCTTGAGGAGTTTTAACCACTTGAAGGCTTTCAACTCCTTTAATTAATGAAACAATTGAATCATGTTGTTCACTAGCAATATTGAAAATATTTTCATCTTGTGATTCCACATAAATTTTCCCATTCTTTAAGATATTATATTGAGCTAATAATGATCTAGTTCCTTTAGTAATTTCAAGAACTAATTCATAAGCTTCTAATGATTTAATATCATCAAATTCTTGATTATAAACTGGATATGGGGCTTTAGTGATCGAAACAATGGTGGATTCTGATTCACGTCTTGGTAATCTTTGAAACATTTCTTCAGTAATAAATGGCATAAATGGATGAATTAATCTTAAGGCTCCATCAATACAAGTGTATAAAGTATCTTTAGCTGATTTCTTTTGAATATCATTACCATCTTGAATTAATGATTTAGAATTTTCAATATAAACATCACATAAATCATACCAGAAATTATAAATAGCATTGGTAGCTTCAAAGAAATCACGATTATCTAATGATTCATTAATAGTTTTACTAGTATGAGTTAATTTATGTAAAATCCATTTTTCAACTAATGATTCATTACCAGTTAATTTACTAGTACTTGGTGGGGTATAATCCTGTCCTAATCTTCCCAATACAAATTTAGTAGCTTGATAAATCTTATTACAGAATTTTCTATATCCTTCAACTCTTAAGATATCTAAATTAATATCTCTTCCTCCAGTAGTATAAGCACATAAAGCAAATCTTAAAGCATCAGTACCACATTCAGGAATTCCATTAGGATAGGATGCTTTTTGACCTTCCATAGCTTTTTTCAATTCTCTTGGATCTAAATTCCCTACTAATAATTTATCATGCAATTCTTGTAATTTAATACCGGTGATCACATCATTTGGATCGATAACATTTCCTAATGATTTTGACATTTTTCTTCCTTGAGCATCTCTAACTAATGAATGACAAAACACTTCACTAAATGGGGCTTTCCCAGTTAATGTTACTCCTAATAAAACCATTCTAGTAACCCAAAAGAATAAAATATCCCAACCAGTTTCTAATAATGACATAGGGAAAAATTTTTCCATATCAATGGTTTTATCAGGCCATCCTAACGTAGAAAATGGCCATAATCCAGATGAAAACCAAGTATCTAATACATCTTCATCTTGTTTTAAGGTAAAAGTTTTACCAGCAAATTTATCTTGAGCTTTTTGTAAAGCTTCTTCATAATTTCTACCAGCAACCCAATAATCATTGTTCATAGCTTCATTATCTTCACCTTCAATATCAACAAAATATACTGGACATCTATGACCCCACCATAATTGTCTAGAAATACACCAATCTTGAATATTTTCTAACCATCTAAAATAATCAGCTTCTGAAACTTTAGGAGAAATTTTTAATTCACCTGATTTCACTACTTCAATAGCTCTTTTAGCCATTTCTTGTTGATTAACCCACCATTGTGGTTTTAATAATGGTTCAATAACATCACCTGATCTTGAACAAGTAGGAATGGTCATTTCATTATCTTTTTGTTCGATTAATAAATCTTTAGCTTTTAATTGCTCAATAACTTTATATCTAGCATCAAATCTTTTAACTCCTTTCCATTCAGGTCCACAATTTTCATTTAATAATCCATCATCAGTATAAATATTAATAAATTCTAAATTATTTCTTTTACCAGTATTATAATCATTTTGATCATGAGCAGGAGTAATTTTAACTGCCCCAGTACCAAATTCCATATCAACTGTTTCAGAATCAGTAATAATTGGAAGTTTTCTATCGACAAATGGATGTTTAACAAATTTCCCATGTAAATGTTTATAACGATCATCATTAGGATGAACAGCTACCCCAGTATCACCAAAGATAGTTTCAGGTCTAGTAGTAGCAACAATGATTTTTTCATCTGAATCTTCCACTGGATATGCAAAATAAGTTAAAAGTCCAAATTCAATTTTTGATTCATAACCAGGGACTGATAATAAGGTTTTACCAGTAATATTTTTATTATCAACTTCTAAATTAGAAATGGCAGTATTTAATTTAACTGACCAATTGACTAATCTATTATCTCTATAAATAATTCCATCTTCATGTAATCTGACAAAAGCTTCATTAACTGATTTAGTTAATTGAGGACTTAAAGTAAATGCTTCTTTACTCCAATCATATGAAGCCCCTAATTTATGGAATTGTTTAGTAATACGTTTATGATATTCATCTTTCCAATCCCATACTTTTGAAACAAAATCTTCTCTAGTAAAATCATGTCTAGTCTTTTTTTCTTGAGCCCAAATTTGTTTTTCAACCACTGATTGAGTAGCAATACCAGCATGATCAAACCCAGGAAGATATAAGACAGTTTTCCCCTTCATTCTATTGAATCTAATTAAGGTATCTTGTAAGGAAACTGTTAAAGCGTGTCCAATATGTAAAGCACCAGTAACGTTTGGTGGTGGAGCAGGAATGGTAAATACTCCTTCAGGTTTTAAATCTCCAGTTTCAGTAAATTCAGGTTCGAAAAATCCTTGTTTTACCCACCAATTATACCATGAACTTTCAACATTTTTAGGATTATAAGCCTTAAAAGCTGGATCATCTAATGAAACTAAAACTTTCTTTTCTCCTGGTTTAGTTTGATCTATAAATTCTGGAATTGGTTCTTGAGGTTTAGTTTCCTTCTTGGATTTTTTACTTTCATTGTTACTTGGTTTACCTTGAGTTTCAGCTTGTTTAGCCTTTTTAGCATTAAATTTAGCTAATTTTTCCGCTTTTTTACGTTCTTTTTCCAATTCCTTAGGGGATTTTACCTTTTTTGGTTCTTCTAGTGAACCACTATTACCAGTAACATTAGCAGCAGCATTACTGATAGCTTCACCTCCTTGAGCGAGTTTATCTTTGATTTCTTGACTCATATTTCGGGTTGGATATTTCAATAGATACTGACTTGACCCACAAAACGATGTATATGATATTAACTTGGGACGATGACAGACAGTTCTAATCAAGTTAATTATCATGCAACTTATAAGCTGAAAAATTTTTTTTTTCCTTTGGTGAGACTAGTGAGTAATGAGACTTGGTTTGTGAGTCAATGGGTCGCATCAAAGCAGGAGTAGTGAGAACAGTGAATAATAGTAGGAATTGTAGAGATAAGGAAACCTTCAGTGACTAAGAGCAATCCAAATTGTACACGTCATAGCCTATCATGACTCATATATATATATACATATATGTTACATATACACATCTATTACTAAGGGATACTGTTACCTGGAAATCAGTAGTGAGAGGATCAAGCATTTGTCTGATTTTGCAGCAATTTCTGTCGCAACTATTTCTACATCAGTCCAGAAGGACGAAAGACTTTCACTTCTTCATTTCTTCACTTCTTTATTTCTTTATTTCTTCATTTCTTCATATCAGTACTAAGCCATTTCGACGTAGATTCAGACTCAGACTTCATGTTCTTTTCCTTACTCTTCTTGAAAATTGACTCGAAGTCATCATTCAATACCGAATCTAAATGGTTTAATCGTTCATTATTTGGAGTATCAAGTCTCGATTTCATGGACTTTGATACTGCAGCTTTTGTATTAGGATTAATCGATAAATGACTTGAATTCTTTACCATTCCTAATCCTACTTCTTCCCCAAAAGAATTGATATAACTATCTTCTTGGTTCCCAAAAGACATTTTATTTTGAGCTTTAGCCAACTCAGAAGCTCTAAACCTAGCTTTTGATTTCTGCAATTTCTTCCCACCTCTTCTCTTAGATTTAAATTCACTTGGTTTAGGCAATGGCTTAACCATAGTAGATCCTGGTGGGGTTAACAATTTATCAATTTTTTCCACCACTTCTTGATGATATTTTGTACCTAATTCACCATTAGGGGTAGTTTTGGAAAGATCTATTCGAGCTGCTAATATCACTTTACCACTTAAAATCCTTAAGGCTGGTTTTATAATATTTGGTGGTAAATACTTAATCATGTCATTTTGATAAAGATATCCCTTTTGAATACTTTTAGCATTGGTGGACCCAGTGGTTTTAGTACTCAATTCTTTGACTCCTAATGATGGTAAGTTACACGAGGGAATTAAACATAATTGGTTAAGGGATCCGGTATTTATCAACAATTGTGCCGTGGTAATCGACCCTAAAAGGTTGGATAAATTAGGAGTGAATTTGATTAATTTACCTTGGATAAATGTTGATAATTTATTCAATAAAGTCTCTAATGACATGACCATGTCACATGCCTTCATGATTATATCGAACTGTTCAGTAGAAATAGGACTTATAGAGTTCATAGAGTTATCTTGATTTGATTTGACTCCACTCATCATCACCACAAGGATCTTATCATTGGTAAGAATCTCTCTCAACGGAGCTTCATAATCCTTAATATTTTTCAAATCTTGTTTAATCAATTGAATCACTTTAATATAATCAAAAGGATTTAACACAATCGTAGCCAACTCTGGGAAGATTCTACTATACTGACGGGTGATAAACTTTAATAGAAACTCAGTTTCATAGTTAATTAAAGTGATTATCTGGTTAATTTGTAGTAAGAACTTGTACTCGTCATTCTCATAGTCAGAATATGAAATCAATTGAAGTAAGTCTGATTCTTGTTCATTGTTGAATGAATTTAATTGAGACTCAATTTCTGGTATTAGTTGAGGAACCTTTAAATATGACACGGGATTTATACCTGGTTCGTCTGTTAATTGATTGAGCAGGTGTTGGTGTAGCAAAGGATTTTGTATTATATGTTGGAGTTGTTTAGTGTTGGTGTTATTGTTATTCAGGGTAGTTGAATGATTGTGTTGGTGTTGGTTTTGGGGTTGAGACTCTTGCTGATCTTGTTGAGACTCTTGTTGAGACTGTATAAGGTCATCTTCCGACTCCAGCCCACTCCCAAAATCATTTAACAAGTCTTGTTCATAGCTCATGTTAAACCAGCAGTTTTGTAGGTACAATAAATATTGCCAGTGCGATGCGAATATCATCTCATCATCATCGCATTTTGGTGAAACTTTTCAAGTGTGAGAATATAGGAACAAAACCAGAACTAGATAATCATAACATAATAACCATGGTTAACGTAGTAACAGGAATACTACAGAATGTAGATGGGTCAGCAGAACTAACTGATAGTAATAGTAAAGTTTTGGTGTCGGTAAGTGGACCTATCGAACCAAAAATCAAACAAGAACTTCCAAATATTGCCAGTCTAGAAATTGTAGTAAGACCATCATTAGGTGTCAGTAACACTCGAGAGAATTTAATGATAGATAAATTAAGATCTATCTTATCCAACTTAATCATTAGGTATAAATATCCTAGACAGTTGATTCAAATTGTTGTTCAAGTATTGAAAAAAGATACTGATGAAGTAATTATAAATAATCATAATAATACTGTTGATGATTTAAATGTATTCAATTCTGAATTTAATGCCATAGTAAATTGTTGCTATTTTGGGTTGTTGGATGCAAATATAGGTCTTTATGAAAGTTTCATCTCCATCAACCAAGGATTTATAGGTGATAAACTTGTGGTGAATCCGGATTTATCCCAATTAATTACTTGTTCATCTACTCATTTATTGGTAATATCTATTAAAGATAGTAAGCCCCATAAAGTAATTTATATTGATTCTAATGGTGAGTTTACTCAGAAGCAATTATTTAAAGTATTAGACCAAGGCTTTCAACAAGGACAAGCAATGTTCAAAGGATTTAGAAATGTCATTGAAGACAAAGTTGATAGAGATTTTATATGGAAAGAGACGTAAGAGATATATAAAGGATGAACCAGTAAATAACTCAATAAATAAAAAACTCGTTTATTCAAACATCTATCAAAACATATAGCTATATACTTTATCTAATACAAAACATGAAAGATTCTAATATAAAGTGGATAATGGGTTACTATTACCACCAACACCACTAACACCAGAACCCATAACATTCAATGCCGTCTCGTTAAACTTATTATTAGGATTCAATTTATGTTTAAAAGTGAATCCAATGAAATTAGAACTCTTTGCTTTCTTAGAATTTACCAATAACTTTTCATTATAATTTTGTCTATCAAAAACATCTTTATATTTAAGCATAGATTCTTCATCTTCAAAATCATCAAAATAACCAGCATCTTCTTCATTATCTAATTGAGGAGTGAAAGGAGCAGATACATCTCTTAAGTGATCCCAATCCTTAACATCATCAAAATAACTCATGGATTTAATTTGGTTGAAATTCTTAAATCTTAAATGAGGGTGAGTAATTAATTTTTTAATTAAATGCCAAGTTCTATCACTGAACACATATCTACCATCTTTAGTTTGAGGTCTTCTTAAAGTTTTATCCCAATGTTTTAAATTATAATAAGTTTCTTCCAGTCTAGATCCAGAAAATGGGGGGTATCCACATAAACTTTCAAATAATATACATCCTAATGACCAATAATCAATAGTAAAATCATAATTATTTCCTTCTAATACATCTAAAGCCATATAATCGGGAGACCCAACAATTGAATTAGCATAATTATTATTGAAGTTTTGAAAGTTCTTAAAGATCTTCTGCCGTTCATTAATGTTAATTGATGGTAATTCAAAATTATCCATTTTATTAACATGTTGATAATGCTTTAATTTAAGTTTCATACTTTCAATTCTTTCATTAGAAATTGATCCCGAGGCTAATCCAAAATCTGTTAATTTAATATGACCTTTTGAATCAATCAAAAAGTTTTCTGGTTTTAAATCTCTATGAATATAACCTAATTCATGTAAGGCATTAACTCCACAAAACATTTCAGTAAGATAAAATCTAGCATGAGCAGGAATTAAATAACCAGTATTATTTAATAAGGTTCTAAAATCTCCTCCTGGAACAAACTCCATAGCTAAAAATACTTTTTCTGAATCTTGGAAAGCGTATAATAACTTAACTAACCAATCAGACCGAGTATTAGTTAAAATATCTCTTTCTGTCAATACATGTTTAGTTTCATTTAATTTAATTAATAAACTTTTATTTAAGATTTTTAAAGCACAAATTTCTTTGGTATCCTTCTTTTTAGCTAAAAACACTTGCCCATAACCACCTTGACCAACTTGAGTTATCATTTCAAAATCTTTGTGTTTTGGCTTCAATCTTTTCTTTCTTAAATAAGCTCTTTCTCTACTGATATAATTTTTCCATTGTAAATACTTTTCGTTATTAGATAAGTCTGATTGTTGTAAAAGAGTCGATTCGATCTTCTTAGTTCTTTCTCTTCTGTTAATGACATAATCGAACTTATCACAGTAATAATCTAAGAAGAATAATTGACAAACATTTGATAATCTTTGAGTTTTATTGGAGATTTTAATAGGTGATCTTGGTTGCTGTTGTTGTTGTTGTTGTTTATGAGTTGGGGATGATGGTGGTGGTGGAAGGTTATTGTATGGTTGATGTGGAGTATGGTGGACTGGTGTACGTGGAGTGTAAGGAGTATGGGGGGATTTAAATGGTGATCTAGAAGATTTTGTTGGGGAATTAATGGGAGTAATATTTTCTTTATTTAAAGAATCTATATCCATTAATGATACATTTTCCATTGACTGGGAGATTTCCTCCATGATACTGGTGATATGTGGTAAGAAAGAAGAGACAAAATATTTTTCTAAGGTGAAATATAGGAAAGATATATATGAAATTACTTAGTTGCAATTTAGAAGAAAGTGTTTACAAACTTGATTAATTGAGTAATTGAGATTTTGCAATCAAAGAACAAGCGAGGAGGATCATGTGAGAATACGCATGTGGATAAAGGCACGTGAGGGGCACGTGAGAAGATTTCAAGGTACCGTCACTATCAATATGTAATAATTTGTATTATGAATTGGTGGTGGTGGTGTTGTTGTTGGTGGTATTGTTGTTCTTGGTGGTGGTATTGTTGTTCTTGGTGGTGGTATTGTTGTTCTTGGTGGTGGTATTGTTGGTGGTGGTGGTGGTATTGTTGAGCACTGTGAACCCTTGATGACGGTGATAGTGGTGAGCTAAACACTAACATCCCCACACGTTATGCAAATGACACTACCTCAATTTAGACGAGACATAATTGGCATAGGCATAAATAGTCGGGATTAAGTATAGCGGGGGTTTAGAACAATTTAGGGGTCCTTAGAAATTGGCTCCCTAGTGGTGTATAGGAACTGTACAGTTGGAGGTGTATAGTTGGAACCGTTGGATTGGAACCGTTCAATTGGAACCGTTCAATTGGTGGTGTATGTCGCAGGTATACAGTTGGTCGAGGGGCACCAGCATGGTACTGCGGTGACCAGCGTAGCATTTCTTAATGGTGACTGGGAGCTTAACTGGTGGTATTCCCAGTACAGCCTGGTATCTCTCAATTCTCCCCCCTGTTAGTATCAGGCCGATCTTCTCTTATTCTTGTCCTCATTCACCATGCCCCAGAATTCAATCCATACCACCTGCCCCACTCCCTTAGTCATCGCATCACATATGCTCGTCCCATTTGTCTCATGGCCCAGCTTTATTAGTGGCTCATTCTCACTGTCCGGTTTAGTAACCTTCTGTCAGGCTTTGGGCGAAGGGAACAACCCCACAACGAGCGGGTTAAACTAGCCTAACATGCTATACCAGTGTAATGGTGGTTGGGTGGGATCATCATAAACATCACTAGGGGGCTTAATCGAATAACGGCCTCAACTCTTTTGGTTCCATGCATCTCTGGCACCATTGGCCCTCTAGTATCGTTAGCCCTCTGGCATCATTGGCTCTCTTCTCTCACCCTGTCACGGACCACTGTCACTCGTTTTTATGTCCACATCGGAGTTGTTGATGGGCCCTGATGAATTACTATAGCTAATAAGACGATGGGATGGTGGGTATTCCACGACCTTTTTTTTAACCAGAACGATATTTTTTTCTTACAAAAGTCCGAAGCGCTCAACAATCTTTTTCTGTCTTATTTTTGTGGGGACAAAAGCACACATATAAAGAGCACCGAAAATCCCTACAAAAAAAAAAAAAAAAAAAACTAGGAAAATACAGAGAGAGGAAATAAACGAAAATATGTCAGATTTAGAAAACCAAGAACTTACTGATCAAAAGTTATCCATTAACAATCACGAAGGAGATAAACAACATAACGATGTTACCAAAGTCCACACTGATGGAGAATATGTTAGATTTGGACATGAAAAGTACTTAAAGTCCGATTTAGTAGAAGCGTTTGGTGGGTCATATAATCCAGGGTTATCACCACCACCAAAACATAATTTAGCTAATCCAGGTCCATTAGGATTAAGTGCTTTCGCGTTAACCACTTTTGTATTATCATTAATTAACTGTGGAGCTAGAGGAGTTGTTATTCCAAATATTGTGGTTGGATTAGCATTTTTTTATGGAGGGGCTATTCAATTAATTGCCGGAATGTTTGAAATCGCTGTTGGTAATACTTTTGGGGGTGTAGGGTTATCATCATATGGAGGATTTTGGTGTTCATGGGCCGCCATTAATGTTAATAGTTTTAATATTGGTGATGCTTATACTGATGAAACTGAGTTAGCTAATGCAGTAGGGCTTTATTTAATTGGGTGGTTTATTTTTACATTTTTCTTGATGATGTTAACATTGAAATCTACTTTAGCATTTTTCTCAATTTTCTTCTTTTTAGCAATTACGTTTTTATTATTAGCAATTGCTGAATTTAATGGTAAAGAAGGAGTTAAAACTGCTGCTGGGGTCTTTGGTATTATTACTGCTTTTGCTGCTTGGTATAATGCATACGCTGGTATTGCTAATTCGACTAATTCTTATGTCACTGTTAAGGCTCTTTCTTTACCTGATTTAGAAGATAAGAAGTCTAAATAAATTGATGAGGTGTATGGGTGTGTAATTGGGTAATTATGTAATTATTTATTTATTTATTTATTTATTTATTATGAGTGGATTGAATAATGTAGGAGGTGATGGTAGTGAAATTGTGGTATGGTGAAACGGTATGGTGAAACGGTGGTAGGGTGAAATAGTGGTAGGTTGGTTCCATATTGCGGTGTATTATAATGGCACAACCTATGAAAGCCTGATTATAAGCCTGGCTCACCTGGTCCTTCACTATTACCATTATCTAAACCTTATTCTCTCAACCTCTCAACCTCTACACCTCTGTTCCTATAAACTAATATATCATAAGAGTAGTCTGTTGAAGGAGTGTCTCCCCCATCGCTACTAACTTTATTGTCCCTCATGAAATTTACCTCTGCCGTTCTCACACGTGTAAATCATGGCTGCAAAAATTGTTACTGTTTAAAGTTTGATCCCTTCCCACGTTTAGTTGATAAGGTTTTTTAGTTTGCAACAGCCTTATATATTAACCGTTTAAGGTTATATAATGAAAAATAGTCCCTTCCAACCGTTACTAAACTGATTTAAATTTCTGGTGTTGACTAACTCTTTAGTGATATTTCCCACGTTCAAACCATTGTTGTAAAGGTAAATCATGGGAATTGGTTGCTATAATCACATATAGTGGCCCATATGGGTAAATACATACTATGAGGCCCATGGGGTCCCCCATTGATTGTACCTTAGCGGGTTGAAGGGTCCTAAAGGCTTATAAACGTTCATAAAGGTTCTTGAAAATCTATAAATATTGCCAATAATCCATAAACCTGTTTTCAACTATTCACAATAATTACATAATTACATAATTTGCCAATGTTCAGTTTACTAGTTCAATCTTTATTAGGGTTCAGTGTTTTTGCTGCCCCTGTATTATCAGCCCCAGTTGTAGAAGCAACCTCAGGCTTATCCGAATTTACCAACCCCATTAACAATGTTAGAGATACCCTCCCACTCGATTTTAAAATAATCACATCAAATGTTCGTTATGATGCCGATGCTTCATCAAGATACCCTCATGAAAAACCTTGGGATCAAAGAAAAGTAGGACAAATTGAAGTTTTAAAAAATCAATCAAGTGAAATGCCTACATTAGTAGGAGTTGAAGAAGTTCACAAGAATCAAATCGATGATATTTTACAAGGATTAAATCAAGATGGAGATGGATCATGGACTTATTTTGGGGTTGGTAGAGATGATGGTAAAGAAGCAGGGGAATATGCGGCAATTCTTTATCAACAATCAGAATGGGAATTAGTCAATGGGACTTCTAAATGGTTAAGTTTAACTCCAGATAAACCATCAAAAGATTGGGATGCTGATCATATTAGAATTGTTTCAATCACTGAAATGAAACATAAATCTTCTGGTACAAGTGTTAATTATTTAAATACTCATTATGATCAAAAGAGTGAATTAGCTAGAAAGAAATCATCCGAATTAATTGCTGGTTGGATTCAACAAATCCCAAATGATTACCCTACCTTTCTTTCTGGTGATTTTAATTCGGTAAGTTCTGATGATTCATATCAAACTTTAGTTAAGACTCTTTCTGATACAAGAGAAATTGCAACCGTTAAAAAATCTTTATTACCAACATATACTGGATTTGAACCTGATGATTCTCAATCAGTGATTGATTTTATTTGGGCTCCTAAGAATGCTAATACTCCAGACAGTTCCGTTAAGGTTAATGTTTATAATGTCATTGACACTTGGACTTCTGAAGGATTTAGATTTTCTGATCATAGACCAGTTACCACCACTTTTACCATTTTATAATAATGTTGATACTTTTACAATTAGAATATATACTATATATAAATAAAACACATACACACAGCCACCCACATATACATTATAAAAACACAAACCCTCATATTCATACCAGTTGGTTATTTCATTGTCATTAATAAATTAAAAGATCCATCCAAAGATCTTTTCATAAAACCATTTAGCATCTTTTGGATTTCCTTTAGCAGCTCTAATAGCTTTTTCTTCTTCATCTTGGGCAGCCCAAGTTTCTTCTTCAGAATCAACTACATCTTTATAAGTAACTAAATCGATTTCACCAGCATGAATATGATGAGTTCTATTCCAAATCTTAAACACTCCATATAAGATTAAAAACACTGGTAAAATAATATATCCAGTAATAAAATCTTTATAACCAAATGGAGACCCTAAAAATACGGTGAAATTCTTAATGATAATAATTAACACACAAATACTTAAAGCAAAATAACTACCAAAAGGCTGGAAAGGAGATCTATAATTTAAATCTTTCTTTCTATCAATTCCTTGAGCTTTACAAGCTTTCATGAATCTAATATGAAGAATTAAGATACAAGTCCAAGCTAATAATCCACATAATGATACCACATTAACAAAATATCCAAATACTTCAGCAGAACTTGAAGATACGGTCATATAAGCTAAAAGACAAAATAAAAATGATAATCCTACTCCAAAATATGGAACTCCCATTCTATTAGTTTTGGAGAAAAATTTAGGGGCATAACCAGCTACTGATAATCCATAAATAGTTCTGGAACAAATATACATATCTGAATTAGCAGCTGATAATACAAATAACATAATACAAGCATTAATAACATGATCTAATCCACCAATTTTAGCATTCTTAATAGCAATAACAAATGGTGAGGCACTGGCAGTTTTACCACTGGCTCCTAATAATAATGGATCTTCTGGTGATACACACATTCCTAAAAATAAAATCGATAAAAGATAAAACACAATGATCCGATAAAACGTTAATTTAATAGCTTTTGGAATAGCTTTTCTAGGTCTTCTACATTCAGCAAAGGTAATCCCACATAATTCGGTTCCTAAATAAGCAAACACAGCATCAACTAAAACGGATACAAATGATACAAATCTTCCCTTTGATCCACCAATAACCAAATCTTTAGATCTATCTCTATAAATTAAAAAGGCTCCAGGATAATTCCAGTATCTGAATCCAATTCTTTCATGAGTTGGTCCCCCTCCTAATGCAATAACCCATAAAAGAATAATTAATCCTAAACAGGTGAAAACTTTTAACAAACTTAACCAAAATTCAATTTCTCCAAAGAATTTAACTCCCAAGACATTGACGGTTAAAATTAAAACAAGGAAAATAGTGATCCAAACACCAGGATTTAAAGTATCTGGCGATACCCAATATTGAACCGTTAATGATCCTGCTACTAATTGATTAGCAGGAAGAATTAAATATTTAAAAAGATAAGCATATCCACAGGCAAACCCTAAAGCTGGATCAACATATCTATTACAATACCCAGTAAACCCTTCAGCTAATGGAATAAAGGTAGCTACTTCTCCTAATGCAGTCATAACCATACATACAACGAACCCAACTATTGCGTATGTAGTTAAGATAGCTCCAGGTCCGGCTACTTGTAAAGCTCCTCCAGTACCAATCAATAACCCAGTTCCTAAGGCCCCTCCAAGAGCAATCATAGAAACATGTCTAGCATGTAATCCTTTTTTTAATTCATGTCCATGTTCTATCCCATAGGTAGATGGATTAGATTTGGCTATTTGTAAATTATAGTCTTCTGCATCTCCATTTCCGGTGATGACTGACCGAGAGTCTATATCTTTTTCCACGTCTTTAGACATTGTTATATGTTATGAATATGGAAGCGTGAAGGCCAAAATAAACAGTAACAGAAGAAAGAAGAAAGAAGGAAAAAAAAAAGCAGTCTATAAAAAGAGGGAGGGTTTAGGGTTGGTTTTATATAACTTGAACACAATTGGGTAACTATAGATGTTTTTTTTTTCTTTTTTTTTTTTTTTTTTTTTTTTTTTTTTTTTTTTTTTTTTTTTTTTTTTTTTTTTTTTTCTTGCATGGACTTTAAAGTTTTGGAGAAGAGCACAGAGAGTAAGATCAAGTCCGAGGAGATCTACAGCAAGCAAATGATGTCAGTCAGTGAAAGGTGACAGCCAGTGAAAGGTGACAGCCAGTGAAAGGTGACAGCCAGTGAATGGAGGTTCGTGGAGGCTAGTGAGTTTGTGTAGTAGAGGTAAGTTAGGGTATAGGAGTATGATGGTGTTGTGTTGTGGTTCTCGTCTTATATCTGTAGTGTTCTGTGGTAGACTCATCGGGTATCGCTAACAAGTGTCATATACCGAATTAATAGTTAATATTCAGGCATGATATCCTTGCTCAATAGTGTGGTTTGATATCCTGCTTCGATGCAGTCTTAATCCCCTCCATCTCTTATCATCTAGTTGTAAAAGAGGCAAATATCGGAACCAGGTCCCGGAATGTTATTCACCAGCAATTCCCACCTATTATCTTATTAATTTCGTTATCAGTAAACTCTAACATCCTGCAGAATTCTTGTTAGTTTTTGCTCTCTTTGTCTCTTGCTAAGCCTGTGCAGTAAAAAATGATTTTCGGTCCCTGCGAGTTAAAAGCCACCATCCAGAGGACCCCTGATGATCAATTCATTTAACAGATTTGTTTCACCAACCAGTAAACCTATCTTACTATGCTAATAATTCTATAGTGGTGATAGTGTTTGAGAGCTGAACCGGATTATGAGGGGTTAATTCAACCTTTCATCCTCCGGGGGCAATGTGATGAAGTCTAACATGGTTTACGGCTATCAACGGTAGAGGGTTCGCGGTTATATACAGACAGGTACCAAATTGTTGGCATTTTAAAAGGCAAATCTTATTTAAAGAAAACATAAAAGGCATTTTTTTTTCTTGACATTTCGGAGGGACTTTTGGAGGTGGTATATCTCCGCAACTTGACTCTGGAGCGTAAAGAGAGGAGTCAGGGTACTAGGAAGTCAGTGGTGGTGGTGGTGGTAGTAGTGGTGGTAATATTAATGGCGGTGGTACTTATATTGGTAATGGTAGTGGTAATAGTTGATTTCAAAAGTAGTCACATGTTCAGACAGTTGTCGCTGCCGTTGCCTATAGTTTACTCTGGCTGTTTTTCTTGTATATTTTTTTTTTAGCAGACCCTCAGTCCTAATGGAAACTGGTCCCGCTCTACGGGTGCTATTTCCTTATAGCGCTGTAATTGTACTACTCTACAGGAGCGCAGAGTTGTTATTACCGAACCAAGGGTTATCTAGCCATGAGATATTGACTAGTATGTTAGAAGTGTTCTAATGGTTAGCTGTTTGTTCTGTGAATGTTAGCTGGCTATTATCTGCATGCATAATTGTTATGTGCATGTTATCTCGACCTTATCTTTATGTTTAGCTGCAAAGCCAAGAATTGTTACTGGATTATTTTGGAACTTACTGATAAGCGATTGAGGAGCCAACTGCCGATCATTCAACCACGGCCATTAGTATAGGGAACACTCTACACCATACACTCTACCACACACTCTACACTCTACCACACACCTCACGCCATAACATCCCTCTTCACATACAATGCACGTACAATTATACCTATAAATAAAAACCAAACGAACTAAATACATAAATCATCTGCACTAATCTCAATTAAAACAAATATCACAAAACTTGTAATAACATTTCCACAAGAATCCTCTTCTTCTAGGTTTAGCAGCAAGCATTGCTTCCTCGACTGCTTCTTCTTCATCAATTTGGGCTTTACCAGTAGTAATATCTGCCTCTAAATCAGTTCTAAAATGAGTCTTTTTGAAAATTTTCCAAAAAATGAATAAACATATAAAGAATACTGGAGCAAAATATGAAGTGAATAAATTTGCAACTGAAAAGTTACCAGGGAAGAAAATCCAAAATCCATTAAAAAATAAAACCAAGAAATTAATAAAACATCCTAAATAAGTCATAAAAGGATGTACAAATCTTGGAGGTCTAAAATAAGCATCAGTTTCCCAGTTATTACCTTGAGCTACAAATGCCTTTTTGAATTTAAAATAACACCACCACATACATAAATAAGTAGATAAAATCCCAGTAGTACTCAAGTTGATTAACCAATTAAATACAGTTCCAGTGGTTTTAGATATACTTAAATAAGCAATACATGATACTAACATACAAGCAATAACCGAATAAATAGGAAATCCATTTTTAAGACATTTAGAAAAAAATCTGGGTAAATAACCAGCAATTGAAGCAGCATAACAAGTTCTGGTAGCCCCATAAGTAAATCCATTACCACAAGACCATGCTGACAAGGCAATTACAACATTAACTACAGAATCTAATCCTCTTACCCCTACGGCTTTGATTCCAATAACCCAAGGACTGGCAGCAGCTCCACTTTGGCCAGCAGCTTGAGCATTTAATAAATCTTGGTTAGTGGAAGCACAAATAGAATTCATAAAGAATAATCCCCCTAAATAGAATAAATAAATCCGAATATAAGCTCTTCTACCAGCCATGGGGATTGTAGTACGAGGCCTTTCAACTTCACTAGCAATCATTCCAAGTAAATCAGATCCCCCACAACTAAAAGCAGCATAAATCGTAACTCTCCACCAAGCAAGAAATCTACCAGTATTACCAGGTACTAAGTATTCTTTAACTAATCCACCTTTTGGCCAATTTTCAAATCCATATGCATCACCTTTTGGATTACCTCCACACATAGAAATTAATGAAAACATCATTAATCCAACAATTAATAACACTTTGGTAATTGAAGCTACAAATTCAATTTCTCCATACCAATTCACACCAAAGATATTAAATAATAACGTTGATACCAACGCTACTGTAATCCATACCCCTGGATTAACATCACTCCAATATGATACGACCCCAGCAAATGCAGTAGCTTCTAAAGCAATAAACATCAAGGAGGTATATAAATAAATAATAGTACAAGCAAACCCTAAAGCTGGATCAACCCATCTAGCACTAAAATGTAAAAATGACCCTTTAATTGGTAAATATGAACACATTTCTGCCACTGCTTGCATAAGTGGCCAAACTACTAAACAAGCAAAAAATAAAAATCCCGTAAATAATGCTACTGATCCTGATTCTACTAATGGGGTTGATAACCCAACAAATAAACCAGTCCCAATACTTTGACCAATAATCATTAAAGCCACATGTCTACTACTTAGCTTTCTCTTGGTTTGACCATATTTGGTAGGATCAAATTTATCATTAAAATCATCAAATTTGGTGGTTTCATATACCCCATCTTCTACTGACCCTTTACCAATACTAGCACTTCCATCGCCAATATTTTCAATATCCACTCCGACATTATCTGACTTTTCACTTGATAACATGGTGTTAATCTCCCTTTATTAACTGAGTGAAGTGAACTTGTATAACAATAATTTTTCAAAGGGAGATATAACTAAGTTTTAATAGTAATTTGAAGGTATGAAAAAAGAAAAAGCTTCAATGGAATTTTATCATTTGGCGCTTACCGAATTAGTACACGGTTTCCATGCCGCATCATATCAGTGATAGGAAAGTGACGCACGCCCTGAATTATAGTAGCGATGGGGGGAGGGGGAGGCTGATGGGTCCCATTTGGACTGGAGATAGATATAGAGACACAAGATGATATGGAGACAGGGAAACTGATCCCGGGGATTCTATGATATAGGTTCTTGTTAGCGGTATCTAAACATATTACTAGAATTAAGGGGTATCTAATTGTAAAGTTGTACAGACTTCCTGGTCACGAGACCTCGCCTGACCGGCCCCTGCTGTAGCCAATCCCATAAAAATGCGCTTTTTGATAGCTGATAATCAGAGTCACCATTAAATTAGGGTATCAGCTGTCATCAGCTCTCATCACTACCGTCAGAGTTGTCATTAGGCTTTTTACCATCAACTCTTTAATGTATATACATCAACCAACTCTATTTGGTTTATAGATGATACGCCTTCTTATCTTGATAAGATAATAGTTCTGTCATTTTTAAAATTTTCTTCGATAGGAATCATAGCGGAATTCATGGATGTTGCATTCCCTAATTCGGTAAGAGGTTGCGTCCGGGGCTTAATGATAATAAAATGCTAAAACTGTGGTTTACTGACTTAACTATGATTATTTCAAAATTCCCTTTAGGTTATCTGTTTCGTATAATTGACATCATATCTGTAATTCCGCCATCGCTTGTGGTCTGATTACTCTTTGTATCTAAGACATATCTCTGGAAATCGGCCCGTCGATTATAACCAATTTGAAGACGGCTTTCAATGATTACGACGATAATCATTACCATCGGTGTTTGGGGAAATAGAACCCGATTCCGGTTTAACGATTTAGATCTTCAGTCTTATTTGGTATTGATTACTTTTCGGATTTATCATGTCAAAAAAAAAAAGAACAGAAGCTACCACATCAAATACCGATCACGTGAGAATCTTTAATTCATATTTACGCCATTTACTCCATGGATGTGATTCAATTCAATCATATCCTTAATCACATTGGGATAGTTTTGGTCAATCATTTGAGAACGTTGGAACCATTCAATTGATCAGTACCATCATGGGTGTCATTTTCGTCATTAGCTGACACGGTGGTGATTAGTGATAGAGTTATATCCTGGTGGTATAAGAGATTTGGCAAGACATTTAGAGCCCCCAATACGGTTTTTATAGGGGTGTTTATCTTTGCAATACCTTACTATATAAATCGTGCGTGTTATAAATATACCATTGGCACCTTGCTAAATGTTGTACCATAACACATACAGTTTTTGGTCAGTACCTTGTGTGGGTAGTATGACTCAAGAAGTAAATTCAATTAGCAGTAATTATTCGCAGGAATTGTTCGTAGTAGTTGTGAGCAGTAGTTGTTCGCAGGAATTGTTCGCAGGAATTGTTCGTAGTAGTTGTGAGCAGTAGTTGTTCGCAGTAGTTGTGAGCAGTAATTAGCAGTAATTGTTAGCAGTATTAGCAGTAACTTGTTCATATCATATAACATTTTAATATTACCATGACCCTCACCAAACAAAGACCTAAAATAAGTGGGCTATCTGCCATGTCACTCATAGTAAATAAAATGATCGGGACGGGGATTTTTCTGACTCCTTCTATCATCTTTCAATATTGTCAAGGGAATATTGGATTATATCTTCTGCTTTGGGTTATTGGTAGTATAGTCATTGGGTGTGGGATGTTAATATATTTAGAGTATGCTTTAAATCTCCCCATCCAAAATGGTGGTGAAAAAAATTATCTCCAGAGAATCTTCAATAAACGAATGATTGGACTTGTTTATTCATTTCAAATCGTATGGTTAGGATTTAGTTCGGGGAATTCTTATGCTTTTGGAGAATACATTTTATATGCTATAAAAGGAGATATTGTTAATGAAATTCCACAACCAATCGATAGGATTTATGTGAAATTAATTGGGGTTGCGTGTATAACCTTTGTTAGTTATTTCCATATTTATCATAATCATCAATCAAATTTTTTATTTATATTTCTTGGGGCCAGTAAAGTATTAATTCTTGGTCTTATAATATTATGTGGAGCTTTGGCATATTTTGGAATGATTAATTTGACCGATAAGTTACCAAACAATTTTTCAAATGGGTTTGATCAAACTACAAGACCTGATAATTATTCTATAGCAGTAGCATTATTAGAAATCATTTATTCATTTAAAGGGTGGGAAAATGCCAACTACGTATTAAGAGAGACTAAAAACCCCTATAAAACCTTAACTAGATCAGCACCAATGGCAGTAATAATTACTACTGGGTTATATTTTGCGGTAATCTTAAGCTATTTAATAGTGATTCCCAAAGATGAAATCATGTCCAGTGGTGTTTTAATAGCAGGAATATTCTTTAATAAGATTTTTGGATCGACTATGACTGCTAGAGTATTACCATTATTAATAGCCATATCAAATTTTGGTAATGTATTGGTAGTATCATATGCTCATTCAGTAGTTAATAAAGAATTAGCATTAGAAAATTTGATTCCATTTTCTCACATTTTTAAGAAATTTAAGTATGCGTTATTATTACATTGGTTTGTTACGGTGTTGGTAATGGTGATCCCTCCATCTACAGAGATTTATGAGTTTGTTGTAAACTTGTATATCTATCCCGGTACTTGGATTAATATTCTTTTAACTGGGGGGTTATTGTATGTGAGGTTTACTGATAGCAGCTGGAACACTGAGAGGATTGATGACAATAGTGAGACATCGATGTTATTGACTACTGGTGCTAGTGCTGGTGCTGGTGCTAGAAATCGTTTCTCTACCCCTTATAGCTTGATTGGAATATTTCTCGTAGCCAATTTGTTTATGGCCTTGTTCCCATTTATACCACCACCTGATTATACTTCGGTGATCCCATATTGGTGTTTTCCAGTAATTGGAACTGGTGTCCCATTGATGGGGGTTGTTTATTACTATATAGTGTAACCGGCTGTGTAATTAGCTTTTTATGGCTGTATAGACTTTTACTTTATAGACCTTAACTGTATTATAGATTGGATACGACGATTTCTAGTATCTACTGGTGTCTGACTTCTTCACAGGTTTTTGCAGCCTTTTTAGACCGAGGGGCCCAGTTGCGGCTGCCACCCCGAGCGTGGGGAAATCATCCTGCGACTTTCAAATTATCACTTTTGTTCATTTTATTTCTTTCTTATCTTTCTTCTCCAACACCCCTTTCCATTATGACTACCGATGCTGATGATACGTATATGAGCAGCTCTTTCAGCTCGGGTAACCTTATTGAAAACAACTACACACTTGCTTTAAAGTTCTTCATGAACAAAAAATTCGACAAATCATTTGAAATTCTCACCTCCCAATACCAACAAGTATTCAGACAATTCATATCACAAGTCATTAATGAATCATTATTCACTAAAATTGTCAACTTATATTTAACTGAAATTGGTCTAGCTCTTCAATCCAGCCATGAATTTAAGATTTCCAAACATGATAAACTGCAACTTCTAACTGATTTAAAAGAAGATAAAATCTTGACTCAATTACTTGAAATATATCAAAGTTTTGATAACTTGCCACCTGAGGTGTTATATAACTTATATTTGATAAACTACATAGGGTTAGACCTACCATTAGTACATAAAAAGTTATTAAAAGTGTACCCACATTTGAAATTCCATGGTAAAATGGGGTCAGATAAGAGATATTTAAAGAAATTGGTGGAATTATTATCATTAAAGGTATTACCAGAAATGGAATTAATGGATGATGCTAAACAATTGATAAGTGAAAATCCGTTGCTTGAGGATAAATCATTTTATTTAAATAAAATTACTCAGTTAGAAACCGAGAAAATAAGACAACAAGAACATCAACAACATTTGAAGCAAAAACTGATTAGAGAACAAGCACAGCAAGAAAAGGAGAATAAACAGAATAAGGATTTGAAGTATAAATCATTAAAACAGATTAAACAAGCCAGTGGTTCGGGAAGTGAATCAGCTAATGGTCCTGGGACTGGGACTGGGTCTAGGTCTGGGACTGGGTCTCGTTCCGGTACTACTGACAGATCAATTGATTTAAATGAATTGAGAGATAAGTTATTATTCAATTTGAATATCACTAAAAATTGGTTACAAAAAAACTCCCCATTATTATTATTAGCTATTATAATACTATTTATAGGAACCAGGATTCTTAGGAATCGTAATGTTAATGTGTTAAAGAATCTTAAAGAAACCTTGGGTATGGCATTTAAAATCAGTTATTTATAAGAATATTGGCACTTCAATATCATTAACACCAGTCCCATTAGTAATCCCATTCAGTGGCCCCGGTTGTTGATTCAATCTTCTCCGTTTCACTTGTGGTATTTCCATATCATTAAATAAATCTTCCACATTATTGATATCAACTTCTTGATCTAATTCTAACATATTGATAGTAATTAATGATCCCGAATAACTATTACTATTTGAATCCTTACAAATCAATTGAATGGAAAAGATCCCATTAGAATCTCGTAATAATTTACATTTAGTTGATAATTTGACGGCTTTGAAACATTTAATAAAATTTTGAAATTTAAACGTTGATAAATATCGGGATTCCAAAGAATTATAAATTTCTAATTTCTCTAGAATGGTTTTCTCATTAGGATAGATCAATTTCAGTAATCCTATAGGACCATTAGAAATAAACAGTAGTTTATTGGATCCTTCATTTGATAAATAAATATATAATTCATTAGTATTGATTTGTAATAAATCCTGAAGAATATTACTGACAATATCACTCTTTAAAATCATTTCATATTCAACTTCATTATAATTTATGACTAATTCATTCTCTTGATCTTCGATTGGAACATCATAAGGATATTCTAAATCCACATAAAATGTTAAAAATTCGATCAGTTCACTCATAATATTATCTTCAAATTCTATGGTGAATGGACTGCCATCTCCATTATAACTGATGTAACAGATGATATCTTTGGTGGAATGGGTTAGAACTTCGAATGAATGATTTACAAGTTCTAAATCGATTCCAAATCGAAGTTCTTGTGATTGTGACTGGGAAAATAATCGATTTTGGCTTTGACTTTGCGAAGGGGGTGGATCTTGTGATCCTACAAATAATGAAGTTTCATTTACATTAACATTAGTAGAATGTTGAGCATCATCAGAGTCACTAATATCAGTGGTATTCCCATCATCCGGTCGATTGTTTACAAGATTGAAACTATTGAATAAGGAGATATCGATTATTGTCTGACAGTTCAAGATATGATTATGTTCACAATATATGATGATCCCTTTAGAATTTATTATTACTAACCCTTGAGAACCTATGGAGCTTAAAGCGTGGAAGATTTCTGCGAGGTGATTGACTTGGGTAGTTGATGCAGTGAAGGTGGTAGACATAGTGAAGGGATGTATGGGGTATAGCGTATGGGGTATAGCGTATGGGGTATAGCGTATGGGGTATAGCGTATGGGTATAGAAGTGGATGGAGTGGAAAGATGGGGGACGGGTATGAGTGGTATGAATGGTGGTAATATAGGTGACAATGGAGTAGATGTAGAGATATACGCGAATTGTAGAAAATTGTAGCGAATTGTGTGGTTATCATATGGTCTACTGATGGCCCACTCATGTCTACTTATAGCCCACTCATGTCTACTGATGGCCCACTCTTCTCTTACATTATCGTTAATTTAACCTAAACACTATCTAATAAACAGAAATATAATTATCAATTCTATTCTTTTGATTTTGAGCAATACATTCAGCTATCCATGTAACATTTCTTACTTCTTGTTCTTTAGATCTTAACCAAGCCCAAATAGTTGATAAGGTGAACTGCTGAGTAAACGCATTTTTACAATACTTCATTTCTAACCAATAAAACCAATCTTCTAAATTCTTCGATGCCCCAGATGAATCTTGTTGGTCATTAAATAAATCTTTATATTCACCAACAGAGGTAATGGTTGATTTTAATGGTTCAATATCATCAGAAGAAGCTAATTGATTATGATACATCGGATACAAATGGCCATAATTAGGAAATAATGATAATTTATCTTCACTAGACAATTCTGGATTGTTAAGAGAATTAATAGAAATATTAATAACTCTTTTATCAGCTTCAAAATTTAATAATCCTAACATAATAGTTTTATCTGGTTCATCAAATTCTTTTTCGACAAATTCAATAAACGATTCAAGATAATTCTTATATAATTTATTTCTAATGATTTCAATATTTAAATCATCTAAATCATCAGCGGATAAACAATCTTTAAAAAATGGGGCTAATGGAGTATCAATTAAAACGGTGCTATATAAACTTTCAATATCGGTAGCAATAGATAAGGTTGGTAAGGTGTCAAACCATCCTAATGGATGACATTTACTTAAAATCTCCAGTTTATCTCGTTCATGAATAGTTCCAGTTATCATCAATGCTACATTATCAATCATATATCCATAAGAAATATAATCTAAATATTTCAATAATCTTCCCGATGCTTGTTGTCTTAAATAGTGGAATTGTTGATATAACTTCTTGGATAAATTGTCTCTTATAACTGATGTACTCAATGGTCCATTATATTGACTAAGAAAGTTCCCGTAGTCGGTAGATGATAATTGTAATTTCAAGTCTTCCAAGTTATCACATTGGGTTAAATTCATGTATTGGTTATTTACTAATAAGCCGTTTCTGTATCCTCTAACCACTCCTTCTACGTATCCGTAGTCAATGTTAAAGAATAAACCTTCCATTCTTTGAGGGAGCTTGGGCAATTGGACAGTTGGGGAATTGGAGTGATAGGCACTTAGGAGAGGGGGGGAGTTAATTGAATTCGTGAGTTTTAAATTCGGTTTGGAATTTCGACGACTGTGAGGGTGCGATTAAGGACGTGGCCGTACCCAAAGGATTTGGTAGTTTGCACCATTGTGAGAGATAATTGACATTGATAGATCTGGTGTTGACAGTTGTCTCTGGGTGTTAACTGTTGTTTCTGGGTGCTAACTGTTGTTTCTAGGTATTAACTATTGTTACTGGGTGTTAACTGTTGCTTCTAATGTCTAACATCCTTCTAGATAGTCTAATCGAGGACTTGGATGATAATCTCAAAACCTACCTCACTTCAAACCCACAACTAAGACAAAAATCAGAATCATACCTTGAAAATTTACTTGTAAATGAAAACTTATTATCAACCGATCAATTCACTACCATTAACAATGACACTTCCAATTCTAAAACTTTAACCGAAGAAATCGCTGAATTAGATGATCAACAACGATTAGCAGACATTAAACTAGCACGAATAACAAATGAGAATCGAGATTTAATCATTGACATTAGTCAAAACCTAAAGTTTATTAATGAAACCATCACATCTGATATGAAACATGAAGTCAATAATATTAAATTAGATGATAAGAAATTTGATATTCCCATGAATGACCAATTGTTCAATTCCATACAAATCAATACATCTATTCTTTCTAATATTGATTCTATTCTTGATTTATTGGAATTACCCACTCTTTGTAAGATTTGTATATTACAAGGAAATTATCAAGAAGCATTAGAAATTTCAGTGTTAGCTAAAACCTTGACTATCAAATTCCCTAAAATCCTTATATTTCATAAGATTTATCATCAGGTTAAACTTGAACTTCATTTAATGATTAAGAATTTAATCAAGTTATTGAACACCAATTTAAAACAGAATAATTTAATTAAAATTTTCAATATTTTGTCAAAGTTAGATTTGATAAATTTTGATCAATCTGATATGATAAATTCTAAAAATTCGGTGGAAAGAACCAGATTTTTAAAAATCATTTATTTTAATTCAAGGTATAAATATATCATTAATGAATTATTAAATTTGAAACCACTACTAAAGTTTAATAAGTTCACTTATTTGAAACGATATATTGAAATCTATAGAAGTGATATTTATCATTCATTGTCTATGTATTCAACTATTATTAATCATTCGTTGAATCTTAATGTAAATGCTAAAGAAGATGATTTGTTAATTAATCAGTTCATTAAGAACTTGGCTTATAATTTAATTAATGAGTTAAAGGCTTATCTACCACAAGTTATAAAGCATCCATTATCTAAGAATGTTAATGGTGGTGCTGATGCTGGTGCTGATGATGCTGACATTGACCTTGATTATGATGACGATATCAAAAATCAATTAGATGGTTTAATCCTTCAAATGATTTATTTATGTAAATCATTATCAAAATTCCATCAAAACTTTGAAAATATTATTGTGTGGGAATTATGTTATTGTAATAATCCATTAATATCTGAAGATGATTGGTTAAAGAATGTATCTAAAGTGGATAAGTTTAGAGATTGATCCGTATACCTTATCTATATTTACCCATCTATTAACACAACTTAAATATAACACAATCTATATAACACAATCTATCAAACAATCTAATTATAACACATGGTCAAACTTAAATCGACCCTAAATCCTATTCTCTATCCTTGTCGAGAGGTTCCAAACCCAAATAAAAATTGCAAGTCTTGAATATTCAAGTTACTGACAGCTTTCATTTTCTTTTCGTCGAGGGCCAGTTGAATCAAAGTCCTCTTTTTCTTTTGAAGATCAAAAATCCTCATTTCTACCGTTTCTTTAACCAAAATTTTATAAACATAAACTTCTCTAGTTTGACCAATTCTATGGGCTCTATCCATCGCTTGTTCTTCAACATATGGATTCCAAAATGGATCCATAATTATTACATGAGATGCACAATTTAGTGTCAACCCTACATTTCCTGCTTTTAATGACGTCAACATCACCTTATACTTTTTATTATTATAAAACTCTCCAATAGTAGCATCTTTTTGTTCAATTGACATTGTCCCATCATATCTTAAAGTAGGGACTTTAGCTTGATTAAACATAATTTTTAATAATTCTAAATAGGAAGTAAATTGTGAAAATATAATAATCTTTTCATCGGGATAATCAACAAAGATTTTTTCAACTAACTCCATGGCCTTTTCCATTTTACTTGAAAATTCAAATGAATTATGTTTGACAATTAATTGCCCAATCTTAGCTGAGAGTGAAGCATTCTTTGACAGATCTTGTTCAAGTTTAAAACTTATTTGTTGTTGAGACATATGTTCAAAATACCTCATAGAAAAGATTCGATAATCTATTGTTTCTGAAGACTTAAACATCCGTTCACATTCATGACATGAAATCAAGGTCCCGTCATCTTGGGCATTATCTTCAACGTAAGCTTGAATACATTCTTCGCAAATCTTATGACCACAAGGAAATCTTATAATACCAAGATATGATGCTGGCATAAAGCATATAGGACAACTAAACATTCCAAAATCTTCGCCATTGTCATTTTCTTTTGATTCGATTTCAACCTTTTCAGTGGTTGATGGCTTGACATCAGTGAAAGGGGTATTTGGTTCATTAGAGGTTTCAGGGATACCAGAGGCATCAGTAACATTAGGTTCATTTTTCACACTCTCTGATTTCGAAAAATTGTTAAATGTATTTGAAGCAGATGTTACACTAGATTCATCTGCAGTTGTACTTGACTCGTCATCGGGAATATTGACCAGCTTATCTGGGTCTTGGTCGTCTAACTTTACTTCACCTTTGTCTTCATCACTGAAATCGTCAACCTCTATTATTTCAATATCACTATCCAGCTCAGATTTAAACTCATTGCCTCCATAATTTCCTGATTCTGATCCTGACCCAGATCCTAATAATTTGGTTTCGGATTCTAATGGTTTTGGTTTCCTTTCAAATTTAAATTCTCCTTGTTTTATAAAAGACTTCCTAGTTATATCATCACTTGACCATGAAGGAGTTATTTCATTATAAATTTCTTGTTTTTCAAGAGATGTCAAGTTCTCGATGGCCCTATATGAATGGTTGAAATGTTTGTTTCTATACTTATCTCCTTTACCTACACTCCCAAGTTCACATAGAAAATGATGACAACAAGCTTGTCTTAATCTTAACAACATCACTAAAAGATTGGAGAAATTACGTCTATCATTATCATCAAAAAGCTGTTTAGCACGTGCTTTAGTATTATTTTCAATATCCTTATAATTTTTGTATTCATCTTCATCCATATTTATAACAACTTCTGAGACATGCTTCTTAGGTAATGAAAGAATTGGTTTCCCATCAATGGTAGAATCTTTAGATCTTCTGAACAATATAGCCCTTAATAAGGCTCTTAGTTTTTTCATACTATCCTCTACAAGATATTCTGATTTACTCTTTATAGGTTTTGATATTTTACCCATGAAAACTGGTTCATTCAGATATGGTTTAATTTTTAGAAACCTAATAATTGGATATAATTCATCAATACTATTTTGCATAGGAGTACCAGTTAAACAAAATCTATACTTAGCTTCTAATGAACATACTGATTTAGAAGCAATGGATAATTTATTCTTAATATTTTGAGCTTCATCCAAGAAAATTCTATAGAAAACCGCATCTTTGGTATAAAATGGAGATCTATAACGTTGACCACCAAGTCCATGATCTGGAATGATATTTTGAGTCATCTTAGTATCATTATCAGCGTAAACTTCGGCATAATGCTGTTTAAATTCTTGAGTTAAAGTGGTATAGGACGTCATTACTACATCATAATGCTGAAATACTGAAAAGGAATCGAATGCTTTTCTTCTTTTAATTCCATGAAACATGGCCACTTTTATAGGAATCTTGCAATGCTTTTTAATTTCACTATTCCATTGCCTCAACAAACTTACTGGGGCCACTATAAGAGTGGTCTTTTGCTTATCATCATCAGATTTGTTGGCCATCATTAAAGAAATAGCTTGAATGGTTTTACCCAATCCCATATCATCAGCTAATATCCCCCCTCTTCCTTTAGAATTTTCCATTCTTAATAACCAGTTAAGTCCAATCCTTTGATGTTTAAGTAATGTAAGTCTTAATTCTTCTGGTGTTTTAGGAAGACCGTCTTCTTCTGTTTCTTCGTCATCATGTCTAATATTATCAATCAAATCCCGAATATCTGTGGAATCAGAAGCATCAAAAGCTGTTGAGGGTTCTTCAGCATCCAAGTTTATTATATCTGGTGTAAAAGAACTTTGACCTTGAAGGGATTGGGGTTGTTGATAACGACTAGGATGAAATCCAGAATAAATTCCACGACTTAAAAGATCTCTATCAATTTGTCTTCTTCTTTTTATTTCTCTATATTCATCGGAAAATATCTGATTATGGCCATTATCAAACCCCCCAGGCATCAGTGGTGCTGGTGCACTGTTGTTATTGAATGAGCTATTATAAAGAGGATTCCAATTATTTGAGGCAATTGAAGAATCTGTTGTCCCAGATTGAGCTACGTTATTGGATTCAAAACTTCCAGAAACTCCAAAATAGTTACCATTACCAATCTGGCTATTTTGACCAGTACTTTGAATCATATCATTGGAATTATTATTGTTTTGGTTATTCTGTTGACTTTGTTGATATTTCTGACACAAAAACTCATAACGGATCATTGAAGAATTCATTCTTTTGACTATCGACTCTATCTTCTTCTCAGTTAATTCAATCTCGGAATTTTTAGTTTGAATATTTCTAGACACCTCTTCTGCTTGTCTTTCAATCCATTTATGGTGCTCTTTCAATCTTTCATCCATAAAAGAGTTCCGTTGAAACGGTTCTAATTGGACCCTTAATGACTTATGCCTCATGAAAAGATTCTGTTGTTGTTGACGAATGGCTTGTAACTCTTTTTCAACCACCCCTCTCCGCTTCTCCAAATACCTTATTTTGTTTAAATACATTTCAGGAGTATGACTAATTCCAGAACCGGAACCTGAACCTGAAGAACTGAACGATTGAACTGCTTCTTTAGGTTCTACTACCATTACGTCACTATCAGAGTTCACATCGGTACCATTGCTGATATCAACTGTTGTAGCTTGATTGGAGTTATCATGCTTTTGTAGTTGACTGTTCGAGCCTTGGATTTGGCTGTCATTATCACTAGGTACGGTACTTTTATTGATATTTTCATCGATCAGAACGTTCTCCAGTTTGTGGTCATGTTGTTGTATATGATCGATCTCACTTTGTGAAGTAGCTGATTGAGTGTCTGAATTATTATTAAACTCCAGATCTGAAATAAAAGAACCATCTTTATTGTTGATAGGTGATGATTTATCTGACCCTACATTCTTCCCTTGATATATTCGAGCTTTTTTCGAAGCTGGAAATATACTTGCTAATCTTTGTGGAGCCTGGGCTTTAGTGCTTTCAAACAGGGGTCTAACAAGTCTACCATGTGAAATCATATTTTGAGAATTCTCTCTTGTCTGTCGGGGACTCTCAGAGGCGTCGGGCTTTGTATTATCCCTTAAGCCCTTCCCATTTTCATCATCCAGACCAGTTAAATCTATCGTTTCCACGCCACCAAGATCAGGAGTTGAGTGTGATGGACCAGTAGCAAATCTAACATCACCAATGTTTAGGGATCCTGTTGATGAATTTAAACCACTATCACCAGTTGACGATATAGGTACAGGATCAGGGCCAGCCCTCTCCATGTTATCTGTGTCTTGAGGTGTAAACCCTATAAATTCAGCCTCCTTAAGACCCTCTCCCAAGCCGTTGGATCGAGTACTTTGAGTAGAGTCTAATGACATTACAGTTATGGGCTGCAAAATCAAACGTTTGTTTTATGATCGCGAATTTAATCAGAAATTTGTGAGGTCGTTCTAACATTGCGACTTGACCCATACTGACACGTTAAAGTAGTTAGATTAACCTATATACCACTACAAACACTAAAACCATTCAAACTACCCTAAAGATAATCACCATTCTCCTCTAAAATTTTATCAAGACAAATCTCCAATTCTTCCTCTAATCTAGCATGATGAGGAGCAAAGGATAACCCTCTTTGATAATCAGCTCTTGCAAGTTCATAGTTCCCTAAGAAATAATTGGCTACCCCTCTTCTTAAGAAATTATCAGGCGTACTTACTTGCATTCCAAGTAACATGTCAACATCATTAAAGGCAGCTAAGTAATTTTTAGCCTTTAAATTAGCATCAGTTCTTGACATTAAAAACATACTTAATTCCTGTAAAGTTCCTTGAAATGATTCAAATTTATGTCTTCTACAAATCATTTCAATTCCAATGGTGAATTGCTTGACTGAATCAGTGAATTTATTTTGTTTAAAAGCCGCTACTCCTCCTTCATAAAGTTTTTTAACCATTTTACTGACATCTTTATTAAAATTGTCTACTGTAGCCACCGGAGGAACGTCCGATCCATTGGCGATTATTTCGTTAACCAAGGTATTTAATTGGTTGACCTCGGTTACTAACTTTGGTTCGAATCCACTGGTACCTTCTGGAATTGATATTTTCTTGTTGTTGGGGTCATATGCTATAGAAAAGTCCAACATGTTAGGGTTTTAAGGTGGATGAAGGTTGTATGAATTTATTGAAATTTCGCACAAAATATGTGAAGAAGCTGGTGGTGGTGGGCTGTCGGGGTACTGTGATCGTGGCAGATTCATCCACGCAAATAGTGCAAAGGGCTTATTAGAAATAGAATAGTTATAGACACTGGGTAGGAGATTGGTTGGTGATATGGCTCGTAATTGGCATAGACATGAGTTATGGGCTTGCTTATATGCCTTTATGGTGCTGTCAAATAACTTCGATCTTTGTGTTTTTCCTATCCTCCTCTTATCCTCCTCTCCCCGTTTGTACCCTGCCAGCCCCACCATCTGCCGTCTCTCATTCTGCCATCTCTCATTCTGCCGTCTCTCATTCTGCGACCATTATTTTCTGTGGTTGCAAAAAAAAAAAAAAAAAAAAAAATACAAAATCCTCGTGGACTATGACTCTGGTGCTGGATGAAGTATCTTATATATCCAACCATGGGTCATTGAAGACACATGGATCATTAGTAGAAGAACTCAGTACTTATTTCAATGTCACTAACTGCTATGATTTAATTGACCCACCTAATGATTATGACCTGTTGGATCCTCCTGATGGTACCGGTGGTATGTCTCAACCAGGACCACCAGATTTACCCCTGCCATCAAACCAACCTTCTTCTGGTGGTAAAGATCAAAAGTCATTCACAACCACTAAGAGTGTTGAATCCTTTTTTCTGGTAAAGAAACGGAAGTCGGGACATATCTGTGTGAACGAACCAGAGGTGACCAATTCGAATGAGGAAAATGGGCAGATGTCTGGTGATAATCACGTTATTAGAGGTAAAAAAGATCGGAGCCCTTTCGCTTTAGGCCTTCACGTCTCCGGCCCTAACGCCATATTTCCACGGGATTTAGAGTCAAAAGATACGGCCGATCCAGGAAGAACCCAAGCCATTGCAGATCAAGGACTCCAAGCCACCACCACCACCATCACCATAACTCCAGGGTCCTTCCGTACCTTACAGACGCATCCTACGGCAGACCAAGGGAAATCCCTTCAAGATTCCGAATCATTCCATGATGATAATAGCAGCAATAATGAATCGGTTGCTAAAGATACCTTGAATCTCGTGAAGAGGTATCTCCCATCCGACTTATTCAAGACCTTGAATGGCTTGTTTGAAAAATCCGATGGCCTAGTTGATCAGGACCCATGTCTACAAAATCCCTATTCCCCAAATCCTAACACCCATGACCCCAATACCACCTCCCGTTTCTCCCCTTCCCATACAGTGGCCCTTAACCCTCTTTCTCATCTACATCATGACCACCAACATAATCACCATCCCTCAAATTTCCATGCCCATAAAATCGATTTACACTTTAGAGAAGAATTACAGAACGACAAAATCATACCACTCTCAAATGTGATATTTAATAAATATGACCCACAGACCTTTACGACCAAACCCAAACCAATGGATTTTGAAGATAATATTTACAATAAGCCTCTTCATAGATGTTCTACTATAACACATCTGAAGAGACAAACTATAAAGAATATGTTAAATGTCTGGCAATGGAGAAGACCAAAATGGGTCTCTGATAGTGCAGAATTAGAAAATCAAATATTTAGCCCAGGCACGCATAGGCCTAATACCTTAGATGTTCCAAGTATTCACCAGGTAGAACTGGAAAATGAAGATATAGAAATAAGGATATCTAGAGGTTCTATTATCAATGGGTCTTTTGAAATGAACCCTATAGATATGGAGTCTGATCAAGAAGATGATGTTAATGAAGAGAAACCAGAAAGTGGTAGCTCATCCGATATAATCCCACCACCTAAACCAATACTAAAAGAGTCAAGAATAATCAGAGGATATAGAAAAATCAAAAATAACTCACTTCGAGTCAGATTCTTATCACCATTACATTCGCCTAGATCACCATTAGTTTCTTAAATCAAATACTTGAATAGTTTCTTGAATATCAAATACTTGAATAGTTATCTTGATTGTATGTTTGTAGAATGCACGACCTATGATTCACAAATTGTGAAAAATCTCTCCAGCGAAATTTTGAGTCATAATTGATAAGAAATCACTACACTAAACAATTACCCAAGTGCCCAATTACCCAATTACCCAGTTATCCAGTTACCCAATTATCACTATGGTTGATTTCGATAAACTCATAAGGCCTAATATCCTTACATTAGAACCCTACAGATGTGCTAGAGATGACTATAAAGTAGGAGTTCTCCTTGATGCCAATGAAAATACTCATGGACCAGCATTAACCCAAATATCAAATGATGAAGCCCTTCTTGGTTTAAATAGGTATCCTGATCCTCATCAACATGAATTGAAACAAAACATCATAGATTTTAGAAATCAGTTCCCCAATAAACACCTCAAAAGCACCGACTTAAAATTAGGCTTGGAGAATTTATGTCTCGGAGTTGGGTCTGATGAAAGTATTGATATGTTATTGAGATGTGTTTGTACTCCCGGTAAAGATGAACTATTAGTATGTCCACCAACTTATGGTATGTACTCCATTTGTGCTACCATGAATGATGTTCCTTTAGTGAAAGTTCCTTTAACATATCCAGATTTTCAAGTTGATATTACTGGAATTGTTGAAAAGGTCAAACAAGATTCCAATATAAAATTGATTTACTTGACATCTCCTGGGAACCCTACCGGTAAACTTCTTGATGTGGACGATATCATTGAGCTTTTAACTCAACTTGAATGTTTTAATGTTTTAGTGGTGGTAGATGAAGCATATATTGATTTCTCCTCTTTAGAGCAGGGAAAGTATAGTAAATCCATGTCTACGTTAGTCAACCAATTTCAAAATCTAGTGGTGATGCAAACATTATCTAAATCATTTGGATTGGCAGGAATTAGATTGGGGATTACCTTCTGCTGTAAACAATTGTCATACTTTTTAAACTCCATGAAATACCCTTATAACATCTCATCATTAACATCAGCAGTAGCTTTAAGAGCCACTAGTTCGGGGTTATCGGTTATGAATTCTTACGTGTCACAAATTTGTGAACAAAGAGATAAGGTATTGGAACAATTATTAGCTATTAAAGGAGTGGGAAAGAATTTAGGAGGGGTCGATTCTAACTTTCTTTTAATAGAAATTTTGGATAAACAGGGTAACCCCTCTAATGAAATAGCTAATGCCCTTTATACGAAGATGGCTACGGTTAATCAAGTGGTGGTAAGATTTAGAGGAAAGGAATTAAATTGTACTGGTGCCTTAAGAATCTCTGTGGGGACGAAGGAAGAGAATGAGATTTTGGTGAGGGAATTTGAGAAGTGTTTGAATGAGCTTAATGGGTGAACAGGAGGATGAAAGGGAGGTGATAAGATGATTGTATGTGATGAGATGATGGTCTGTGATAAGATAGAAGGATGGTAGTACATAGATATGATGATGATACATAGATATGGTGGTATAGACGAAGAATATAGACAGTATATATAGTCTAGTGTGAACCCACTCAAATGCTAAAATGCAATCCTCCGGGTAACCTCTTTTTGAAAAAGTTTTATCGAGCGAGTGAAAAATTTCTAAAATGATATCAACCTCATATACCCATCTAAATCCCTAATCATGGCTAGACAAAACTTTGTAGGCCTTGTGGTTTCACAAGGTAAAATGCACAAAACCGTAAAAGTTAGGGTCCAAACAAAAGCATACGATAAGAAAATCAACAAAGAAGTCTTCAAAAGAAAAGATTATTTGGTTCATGATGAAGGAAATTTATGTAAAGAAGGGGATATTGTTAGAATTGAATCTATTCCAAAAATCTCTGCCAGAAAATATTTTGCTATAGCAGAAGTTAAAGTAGATAAAGGGCAACAATTTGCATTATATGAAAAATTGGCCAAAGAAAAAGTGGCTCAAGAAGAACAAAACTTACTTAATGAATTTATAAATAGAAGAGACCGGGTTAATCAAGTAATAACCAAAGTAGAAGATCTTAAACTTTTAGATAAAATTGCTAACCATTACCAAACTGACCCTGAAGCTGACAAACAAGCATTAATCCAACAAATCAATGACATCAAACAAAAATATAATATCAAATCTTGGCCCACTGATGAACCGGTATTGGAGTTGGATATTACTAAAGCTGAAGTGGACTTGCAACAGTTTGAAAATAGACAAACTTATATTACTGATATTTTGGATACGTTGATGTCTGATGATTACAGTGATAAAAGAGCTGAAATCTTGCTGAAAATGTCAAAGAAGGAAGATATTAATTCTTTGAAACCAAATATTCAAAAGAACTTACTAAGAAAGTATGTATTGGATCCTAGAAACGAATGTCCTGTGGCCCTTTAGCGGAAGTGACTAGGGTTTTAAGGATGTAATTGGGACCCACTTATAGACCCTTAGGGTGATGTAGTACACCCTCCAAATGGACCCATCGAATTTGATGGTAGTCGCAGACTCTTAGTCGCAGACTTTTGCAGCCCCACAATTCAGCCATTTGGAGCGCATTGTATTTCTTGTATATATCTAATTCTATTTAAATAAACACCATTAATTTATTTTGTTGTTGTTGTTGTTACTGTTGTTACTGTTGTTACTGTTGTAAGGGGAGAAATTTATGTTAATGTTTACTGAATAATACATCTTCAAGTTCTGATGCTGTCTAATGAACCAGAAAAATTGCCTGATTTGGAAACGATCAGCTCAGCTCTTAAATCAAGAGTAATTGATGCTAAAGGTAAACCAGTTGAAGGAAATGTTATAACATCCCAAAACGTTAGGCCGTTGTTGACAAATGGTTATTATTTCCATAATTTACGTCAAGATACTAAAATGATCCCGCCATTATCATTTGATAAATTACTAGATGCTCCAATATCTACCGTAGCTAAACTAAATGTTCAACCTGGTGATGATTCATTTTTAACTTGGTTTACCATTTCTTCACTTTTCCCATTAATATCTGCATGTCTTGGACCATTAGCTAACATGATTTCCATAATAGGGTTGGCAGAATATTGGAGAATTGATGATTCTACTGGACAAATTATAAATGATCCTACTGGGATTAGAGTTCTTAATTCTTTAAGTTTATTTTTTGGATTAGTAGGTAATTGTGCTTTATTAGTAAATTTTACTAGTCCTAAAACTTATATATATTCCCAGCTGACTTCAATCATTAGTTGGTTTTTTGCATGGGTATTACTTTTAAGTGGAGTTATTACTCTAAATGTTGATTATATGGACCTAGGAAATCAACAACAATATCTGAGATCTCAAGGTCATTGGTTATCAGTGTTTACCATCTTTTATTATTTCACTTGCACGGTTACATTATCAATTAATATGTTGGGATATTTAATGGGGAAATATCCCCCATCAGTTAATCTTAACAAACGAGAAAGAGCATTAATGAGATATACGGTAGTATTAGCAATTTGGCTTGTTATAGGCACTGTTGTTACTAGAAATACTATTGATGGATTAACATATGGAGCAGCTCTTTATTTCTGTGTGGTTTCAGTGTTAACCATTGGTCTCGGGGATATTTTACCAGAAACCTCTGGTAATAAAGCATTTATATTAATCTTTTCATTGGTAGGAGTAATTCTAATGGGATTGGTCATTGCCATGATCCGACAAGTACTGCATAACACTGAAGAACCTGTACTTTTATGGCATAGAATGGAAATTGAAAGAAGAAAATGTTTAAAAATCATTAAATCTGGTAATCTTTCAGTTAGTTCCGAAGAAGCATTTCAAATCATGAGAAGAATTGAACATAAATCTTTGCTGGAACAACAAACAATTTCATTGATGTTTTCATTATTTGTATTCTTTTTGTTTTGGCTTATAGGAGCAGTAGTATTAAAATATACTGAAAATTGGCTGTATTTCAATGGAGTCTATTTTTGTCTTCTTTGTTTAATAACCATTGGTTATGGAGATTATGCCCCAGTTACTCCTTTAGGAAGAACTTTTTTCATTTGTTGGGCTATTTCTGCCGTTCCTTTAATGACTGTTCTTATCTCAAATATGGGTGATACTTTATTTAGTTCTCATAGTACTTTGGAAATTTTCAAGCAAATGGGTAAACAAATCAAAGGATTATTCTTAATTTCAGTCCATTCAATTAATCATTTACCTGATACTGATCTTTCGAGTGTTAAATCAATCAATAGAGAATTAGGAGTAGAAATCTTATCAGATGATACTGCTGATAGTATTGATGAAAGACTTGAACCATCACTTCAACAAGATCCCCAGAGACAAGATGAGATTCAACTTCGTCAGCTTTTTAATTCTCTGAAACAAGGATTAATCGGAGTATTAGACTTTCTTAATCAGTTGAAACCAATCATTGAAGATACCATTGATTCTCCAGGAATGGAATATAATCATCAACAATGGACGAAATTACTTAAACTGCTTCAATCTGATACATCTGTTTCCTCTGAAACTGAGAATATTTATTGGATTAGTGATGAGTCTCCATTGAGATTGCCATTACAAGAACCGAATTATTTTATATCTCGAATCTTTTTTAAAATAGAAAATGATTTAATTACATTAATTAAGAGTTATGATAGACAGATGGATGAGGCTAGTAAGGACCAATAGAAGGTGCAGGCCACTAATATACAATAGAAGTGAAGGTAAGTGTGAGTAAGTGTAGGTAAGTGTGTCAAGCGTAGTGTGAGTAACCTCATTTTGCAGCATTATCAAATCGCGTCGTCGTTATCAAATGCGATAACATCTAATCTTTTCTTGTATTTTCTTCTCGTGTACTGTTGTCTTTCTTGTCATCTTATGAACTAGCTGCCGTTTTGACTACCACTGAATCCATAGAATTACACAATATGGCCCAACATCATTCCACAGAATCTTTTGATGGCCATACCCCCACGTCGAGAGCCCCCAGTATAAATGATCCGGTAGTCCTTCGGATCACCTCAAAATTCACATTAACATTATCACAACTCCGATACATCACATTCACATTAATAGGAATAGCGTTATTATGGCCATGGAATTGTTTCTTATCAGCATCTGCTTACTATGGAAAACGATTTGCTCACACTGGCTCCCTCGTTAAGATCTATTCGTCTACTATGATGTCAGTTTCCACTATTACATCCACTGGTTATAATTATTATCTTTCACAAGTACAAAAGGGAGTCAATTATAATCATAGAGTTAATATGGGATTATTACTTAATGTAGTGGTCTTTGTGATCATGTCTATCTCGTGTATTTCATATTTCTTTATTGATATGAAAGATCGAATCTTCTTTACTATTCTTATGATAATGGTATTTATTTCATCATTAGCTACCTGTTTGGCTCAAAATGGAACTATGGCATTGGTTAATGTCCTTGGAAGTATTTATGCTAATGCTATGATGGTAGGTCAAGCAGTGGCAGGTGTATTACCATCCATAGCTCTTATATTGTCAATACTTTTAATAGGAGAAAAACCTAAAAATGATACCAAACCTGTCGATAAAGATTTCGGGGTATTTGTATATTATTTGACATCAAGTTTAGTATCATTAACATCAATGTGCTTACTTTGGTGGGTTAATGTTCATAAACATCACACCAGTTATAGATTATTAGAAGATATGGTAAATACAATCGATGACGGGGTTGACGACCACCATGAAGGGGTTGATCATGAAGAATCTGATGGCCCTGAACTATCTGATCATGATCAACCAATTACTCAGGATAATTATGTACCATTTGGACAATTATGGGCTAAACTTAAACTTATTGTCATGTCAATTTTTTTAACCTTCAGCATTACATTAATCTTCCCAGTATTTGCATCTACAGTTGAATCAGTTCATTCCAATTCATCTTATAAGTTCTTCCAAAAAGATATTTACATTCCATTCGT
This sequence comes from Yamadazyma taylorii, assembly GCA_030583035.1. Taxonomy (NCBI): domain Eukaryota; kingdom Fungi; phylum Ascomycota; class Pichiomycetes; order Serinales; family Debaryomycetaceae; genus Yamadazyma; species Yamadazyma taylorii. The sequence goes on along the minus strand of JAJMHJ010000002.1, from coordinate 89,001 downwards.
TTACCTAATTTGGAATTTAGGGGATCTTTTGGCGAGAATCTTTTGCGGTACCCCTAAATCTAAAGTGTTGATCGCTAAGCCTCGTACTTTACTCCTATATTCAATAGGGAGACTAATATTCATCCCATTATTTTTAACTTGTAATTATCAATCTGGTGACGAGTCTAGTGCGCTTATTAATTCAGATTTATGGTATATAACACTACAATTACTATTCGGGTTATCAAATGGACAATTATGTACATCATGCTTTATGATTGTCGGGGATTTATGTGATACTGATGATGAAAAGGAGGCTGCTGGTGGTTTCACGGCTGTGTTCCTTAGTATAGGTTTAGCTGTAGGTAGTGTTTTAAGTTACCTATTAGTATTAGTTGTTAACTAAAATAAATAGATAAATCCATTTTATATAGTTCATATCCATTTTTTTTCTTTAGTTTTTTCGCAGTCATTTTTAATGCTGGAGGACCATTCAAATGCGCGGAACTCTCATGCTAGTTTGATCCTGGCAGTAATTTTACCAGTACCAATACCATTATCAATGTCATTTTGGGATAATAATAAAGATACGTTTAAGGCAGCGGGAATTGCCACCGTCAAAGGAATTGGTAAAGGAGGTGCTGCTTTAGGAAAGGCTGGATATCAGACTTATAAAAATCATGATGCTAAACAGAAAGGGTTACCACCTCCACAACAAGGAAGATCTAATGATTCTAGTTCTTATGGTGGTGATGGGAGTTCTGGAGTATATGGGCTGTCTGGAAGTTATGGAAGTACAAGCTTGCCTAAATTGGATAAGGATAAATTGGCGAATCTTCCACCACCACCTCTTCGAGTTGGGTCTGGTCAGATTGCACATCCACAAAACCCACAAGTTCTGCAGCCTCAATATCAACAGGTTCAACCACAGTATCCACAAACACCTCAGCAACCACAGTATCAACAACCACAGTATCAACCTCAGCAACCGCAGTATCAACCTCAACAGCCACAGTATCCACAAACACCTCAGCAACCACAGTATCAACCCCAACAGCCCCAACAGCCCCAACAACCACAGTATCCACAAACTCAACCTCAACCTCCCCAACCGCAATACCCACAGGTTCAACAACCTCAACCCCAATACCAACAACCTCCACCTCAACAGGTCCCCCAGTCGTCTAATCAACTGTATCCTCAGCAGCTGTTCCAGCCTCAACAACCTCAATTCCAGCCTCAACAGCCTCAATTCCAACCTCAACCGGAACCTCAGCAAGATCCTTGTCTTGGATACAATCAAGCTCCAGTAAACCCATCTATAGATCTGTCTCCTGAGCCCCCAAAAGCCCCTTTGCCAGATCCAACTTCATTTGCTCCTCCTCCCATCCATAAAGCTCGTGGTAGTTTATCCCCACAAGGCACTCCTTCTCCTGGCTCCAACAATGCAACAATTTCCAATCCAACTAATAATCTGAGCTCTTATAATAATAAAGATCAACCACGGAAACCAGTCCCAGTAATTGCTCCCGGAATCGACACTTCTAAGTTTGCTCCTCCTCCAAGACGTCAACATGATGATTCTGCTAGTATTAATTCTAATCCTACTTCCGTTGCAAGTCCTGTAAATTCATCAAGGCCAGTACCTGCTCCTCCTCAATTACCTGCTAGAACTTCTGCTTCCTCTTCTCCAAATGTTACTGCACAAAAGAAGGCTCCTCCTCCAAAACCTATGAAGAAACCTAACATTAATATGCCTAATGATCCTCCTCCATATCGTGAAGCAGAAGTAAAAGGTAACAAGAGTGTTTCTGGTCCGGCTGTCCCTGAATCAGGGTTGCTGAATCTTTCAATTAATGAATCTCAAGGTCCAGTTGAACCTTTAAAACCTCCAACACCAACACGTGAGATTAAATCTAATCCAAGTGGAACTTCAGGAAATGAGCTTAATTCAGCTATTGAAGCCTCACTTGCTAGAAGAAACCTTCAGTCTACTACGACCGGTAACTCTAAAGATATGGCCAAACCGGAGTCTGTTTCTCCTACACAGAATGTTAAGGATGAAACATCAAGTTCAAATGGAAGTCTGGAAAAATCACCACCTCCAATTACCAAGCCAAAACCGCAATTGAAGCCAAAACCGCAATTAAAACCAAAACCTGAATTGAAACCAAAACCTGAAACGAAACCAAAACCGGCTGTAGCCCCAAAACCTTCAGTAGAATCAAAACCTACTGTAAACACATATGTTTCATCAGAACTGGCCTCAAGACAACTGAATTCACCAGCCCCTCCTCCAGCCCCTCCTTCCAGGACTCACACCGCTACTTCATCTCCAACACCCCCACCTCCCCCAGCCCGAAACTACACTAGAGGTAAATTATCAACTCCTGTAGCTACCCAACCTCCACAACCTCCACGGCCTCCACAAATAAACTTGGAACTAGAAACCGGCTGGTTTGCTAACGTCGACGGACCTTTAACTTTACCTTCTTCATTAAATGGACTTAACTATACTTTCTCTTCTAAAGGTAGTCAGCTGGCATTTGGAACCACCCATACCATGCTTTTAAGTCTCCGTCTCAAAGACTTGAGTATTTTAAGATACAAAATGACTTGGAATAATAATGATTTCCAATCGGTAGCTGTTGAAATATCAGAATTCATTCCATCACCAATTGAATATTCAATTCCTTCCAAAGCTGATTTAATCAACTACAGTAATCAGTTTGGTGAACATGTAGCAGGTTGGAGTGAACATCAACTTGGTAAACAAGTGGGTAGAGGTGAATGTTGGGACCTTGCTAAAGAAGCCTTAGAAAAAGGATGTGGAAAACATGCATTTGTATCGACTTATACTCATCATGGATTCCCAATATTAGGAGTTCAAGGTACACCAAATGGCCCCGAATTAATAACTGGATATCCACATCCACAAATTGATGAAATCAGAAGAGGTGATATCTTACAATTCTACCAGTGTACATTTTATGATAAAGCTACTGGATCAACTGCTAAATCTGGAGCTCCTGATCATACCAGTATTGTTACTGGAAAGCAAGGAGATAAGATATTTGTAGTTCATCAGAATGTAGGTGGTGTTAGACAGGTCATGAACGGAGAAGTCGTTATAAAAAATTTACAGGAAGGGTCATTATATTGTTATAGACCAGTACCATCTGTGTGGGCTGGATCATTATAATGACAGTAACAAATATATAGACTCTGATTTATAGTTAACTCAATGTATGAAGAAATTCTCAATCATTAAAATCGGTTTGTCTGCTCATCGAAAATCTCTCTCATCGCACTGAAAAATCAACCATTAATCTTTAGTATCATTGATGACTAACGAAGAAACTGGAGCTGTAGCTCCTTCATTATCTACTTATCAAGACCAAGACACATTTGAGTTTGATAAGTATACACATGAATCCAATAGCCGAAAGCATTTATCGTTAGATCCCATAGAAGATGAGAAACAGTATAGAGAAATAATCACAAATTATTATAGTATTGATGAGACTGCTGAGTATATAAAAGCCCATCCAGAATGGAAACGGATCACTTTGCAATTCCCTGATGAGCTTGTGTGTGATTCTAGTGCTGTGTCACAGTATTTGGGGGCCAAGTTGGGGCTTGTGAGTAATGTGGTGGCTAATACTGGTGATAGTTGTGGTGATAGTTGTGGTGATAATAGTTGTGGTGATAATAATAACGCTTGTTGCAACAGTCATAAATCCCAACCACATGATACTAATGAGCCACAGAGCTTGTGGATTCTTGCAGATACTTCGTATTCGCCCTGTTGTGTGGATGAAGTGGCAGCCGAACATGTGAAAGGAGATATGGTTATCCACTATGGAGATGCTTGCTTGAACCCTGTCAATAAATTACCAGTAGCATATGTATTTGGAAGACCAACTATTAAGTTTGATGAAATAATCAGTCAGTTTAGAACCAGATATGATGACACACAATCTAAGATCGTACTTATGTGTGATGCTCCATATTCATACATCTTGCGACTGGTTTACAATGAACTCGTTGTTGAATATCCAAACATTGTATTCAGTGATATCCTGCAAGAATCATTCCCTCAATGTCAAATTATTGGCTATTCACCAACTGATTCATCTAAAGGCTTCCAATCACTCAATAGAAGCTTCCAAGGAATTCCTAATGATTCTGATGAAGATTCCGAACAAATATTAACTGATTATGATTTATTTCATATTGGAGTACCTGAGGCACCAAGGCTCTTAAAACTAACAACTATGTTCCAGTCAGTTACTCTTTGGAACCCTAATGACAATAAGATTTCACAAGGACCATTTCCTAATTTAATGCGTCGTTATAGATATATGCAAATAGCGAGGTCTTCAGGAACTATAGGATTATTGGTAAATACTTTATCATTAGCCAATGCCAAAGTACTACTTAATCGATTAAAGTCCAAGATTACAGAAGCAGGAAAGAAACATTATATGTTTGTAGTAGGGAAACCTAATGTGGCCAAATTAGCCAATTTTGAACTGATAGATGTATGGTGTATACTAGGATGTGATCATCAAGGGATTATCATTGATCAGAATAATGAATATTTCAAGCCAATAATCACTCCATTCGAATTATTATTATCTCTTAATCCAGAAGTGGTATGGACTGGGAAATGGGAGACCGACTTTAATCGGTTGATAGAGGAAATGAATGGGGAAGAGGAAGAAAACGATGATGGGAATGGCCAATCAAGTGCTGGTGCTGATGATGATGCTGGTGATAATGATGATAACGATGATGATGATGAACCTCAATTTGATCCTGTTACTGGAACTTTTACTAGTACATCTAAACCATTAAGACGTCCACAATATCTTGAAATATCATCTGTCCCTGAACCTGAACCTGAACAAAATAATACTAACTCAGATGCCTTAGTCAAGAAATTTTCCTCTGCAGTTACTGTGAAAGATACGGTTTCTACTGCCGCAGTTCGGTTGCAAAATAGACATTGGACTGGGTTGGGAAGTGATTATCAAGATGATGAAGATAGTAAAGAGGGAGCTCTTGTGGAAGAAGGTACAAAAGGGATAGCTAGAGGATATGAATTTGATGTAAATAACAATAAGTAAAGTTAGTAACGTTACTGACCTCCTGTAAATAGGGCCCTTCTTATAGACGTTTATTTAACATACATTTGATTTCTATTGATGCGAAAAATTGATGCGAAAAGTTTCGGTACATCTGTAATGATTCAGTTGTTCAGTATTGATGATATATGGAATACACTAGGCCATAACCTTACAAAGTTGATCTGTGGACTAGCACTATTGAGGTACGTAAGCCCTTATAAGACTATGGATGTCTTTCAGAGCTCTGTTTTGAGTTCAAAGTCATGAGGTTTTTTGTTACTAACAAGCATTTTAGTTACATCTTAAGATGGACTGTGATCGAGATTTGTACAGTTATTTTAGTGCTTGTAAAGGCATTTGATGGAATAAATTACTCTTTCAAAGTACCGCCAACATCCTTTCAATGGAGCCAGGGCCTTCTCACGGAAATCCCCAAAACTGTAGCAGTGGTGACTGGTGGATCTAAAGGTCTTGGAATTGAGATGGTTAAACAATTAAAAGATACTTACAATGTCCATAAAGTATTTGTTTTAGATAAGGTCCAACCCCAATATGATGGCTTAGACTACGTTGAATGTAACATAGGTGATAAGAGAGAATATGAACAACGGTTGAAGCAAGTGATAAATATCTGTTCGGTTAATGGATTTCATATTGGTGTATTTATCAATAATGTTGGTATAAGACATAGTAAGTCATTATTAAGAATGGATGATGATGAAATTATGGATCTTTATAATGTCAATGTTTTATCATATATTTGGGGGGCTCGAATAATATTAGATAATCATTTGAATAATGATAATAGTTGTGGTAACCCCTTATCGATTGTAACGATTTCTTCGGTTCTAGGGATGTTAGCTCCCAGAAATTTAACAATTTACTCTTCCACAAAAGCAGCCTTATCACAGATCCATGAAGGTCTTCTGCAAGAATTAATTGATTATCCTAATATAAGACCTTTATTGGTACTCCCGGGACAACTTCTGTCAGGAATGTTTGATGATATCACCCCATCAAGAGAATTCTTTGCTCCTATAATTGATCATGTTAAACTAGCAAAACTAATAATTCATAAGGTTAACAAAGGAGAAGTAGGGACTCTATGTAAACCGTTATATGGGAATTTCCTTCCATTGGTCAAGATTTTACCTTATAGTATCATACGATTATGTCGATGGTTCTCAGAGATTGATCGTAAAGTCAAGGACAATTGATATAAATTGCACATATATATATACAAAGACAATATACATAATAATTATTGCTTCTTCTTTGAAACTTTTTCAATCTCTTTTCCAATCAATTCTTTAAGATTATCAGGATGGAAAGTTGTGAAAGTATCAAATAACTTCATAAATTCGATGTTGGTTTTAACTGGTTGGCCATTATCACCAAATCTAATTTCAACATTATAGATTGGATCGTACTTAGTGGTATTAGTAGCTATGGTTATCTTATTATTAGAATCATCATGTCCAATATATTTCACATTTTTGTATGATTTAGATTGGGTCAAATACCATAATATTCCACTTAATATAAAGTACACCACCAATGACATAACAGTGATATTGTATGCTTCATTAAAGGAGAATTTCTTTTCAACAATAAACAATAATCCGCTTACGATGACAGTAAGCACTCCAAGTCCAAGCTTTAAATCAGTAAGAGTAAATGATTCAGTATACCCCAAACTACCTAAAACATCGGATAAATTCTCATCTGTGATGGTTCTCAATTGGGTGATGGAGCTAAAGATTTGATGTTAGTGGTTGTGACCTTTAATATTTGGGTCTTAAATGGTTTATACATACTATAAGTTGGTTTTTGGGGTAGACATTATTAGTGTTGGAGACAATACTTACGTGTTGAAATATCATAAATTCACTAACTATGCGCATTTTATTTTAGTGCGGGTTTTTTTTATAAACGTATATATATAAGGTATTAGGCAGATATGAGACAGATATGAGACACACAGTATAATCATAGGGACCTAGAAGAATTGAAACCATCTAGTAGTTGGAATTAGATGATAACAATACCAACTTTTTCTTCTTTTTCTTCTTTTGTCCATTGAGATTCTCATTAGAATTTTGTTCATTCCTATTCATTTCTTCTTTAGCTTTTCTAATCATCTCTTCGGCATCCCAGTCATCATTATCAATGACATCATTTGGCATATCATCTGATCTCTTTATTTTAGTACCCCATACTGTTGTCTCAAATGCTCCACCACTAGAAGAATCACTTTCCACAATGGCATCTTCATTATAAGCCCCAGCCCCATCTCCTACTTCCCGATCTGATGATCGTATATTAACATCGACTTGAGGATCTTCTTGGGCTAGTAAGGGCATTTCTCTGTTATCAACCACTGTCACTCCTCCGAAATTATTAACACCATAGTCATCATAGTTAATGTTATAGTTATGGTTATAGTCATAATCATAATCATAATCATTATTATCATCATCACTTATATTATAATATCGATTGTTTTCCTTCTCAAAGAATAACTTCGTTCTTCGTTCTTCTTCCAATTGAGCTCTCTTACGATCCCGTTCCTCTCGTTGTAATTTTTGATGAGATTTCTTTGTACGCTTAGTTAAATCGACTTTATAAAAATCCCAAGTATTGGAGGAAATAAATTCATTTTTAAACCAATTACATTGAATAAATCCTATGGTTGTTCCTAATGGTAAATGAGATAAATATTTATACCGTTTGATGGAATTTTCAGGAGTCAATTCTTCGTATTGAATGTTTTCTACTTTAGCTATCACATTAGATGGTAAATGAGAATAATCATTATCATAATTGGTCTTTAAAACTTTGATATCTAATGGTGATAAAACGTAAGCCACCCCACTATTAAATCCAGTTTGATAATAAAAATAACTATTGAATCCATTAATATCTTCATTTTTCACTATGGATTGGATGTTAGGCATTTGTATAGTATTGTCATTATATTTGTTAGTCCAACTTTCCATATCTTTATCAATAGCTTCTAAAGCTAATTTAACATATTTCCCATCATCATCATATAATAATTTTTCTTGTTCATAGGTAGCCAAGATTTGTTGTTTTTCAGTTTCATAAGTATCAAGGATATAATTTAAATCAGCTTTGAAAAGTCTCAGATACGGTAATAAATCAGGATCATTATTGTTGGTATTCATAAATGGAAAGTTTTTAATATGATAATGTACATCTTCAAGAGTTCTAGGAACTGAAAATAATTTATTATATGGTCTTGACATTAATGTCATGATAACATCATTTCCAACTTTTGGAACTTCAAACCTTTCATCGATATTAACAATGGTTACAGGTTTAACTTCTTTGGTTCTAATAATTGAAGAACATAACGGACATTCTCGATATTTTTCTACTACAGCATTTGATTCACGTTTCTTAAATGATGGGATTTCTGTGTCTAATAAAGATAATAAACATTTTAAACATAGAATATGACCACAAGAAGTTATCATTCTTGGAGCTTCTGGTTCATCTGAAAGACAAATAGGACATGAATTACCTTTAGGGGATAAGATTCTAATTATATCACTCAGAGAAACTGGAACATTTGGATCCAATTCTTGAGGTTTATAATCACTTCTATAATCAACCACAAATTTATAATTCAAATTAATATATGACATTCCTGTCAATGGAACTTTATATCTATCAGGAGAATGATCATTAAATGAACGTCTTGATCGACTAGGTCTTCGTTTATTCTTAGCATGTCTGGTTTTATATTCATCCAGTTCTTCATATGATTGATAATGCAATAAATGATTGAGAGAAATTTGATTCTTTTTGTTGCTACCATTTACTTTTTTGCCTAGACGTAATTGATTTTCAAATTGCAGGGTGATTTCAGCATCTTCTTCATTCCTGGTGGTCTTATTTTTTCCTTTGCTTTTAGGTTTTTTATCGGATGGTTTTGTGGATTTTTTATCAGATGGTTTTTTATCAAAGTGCTTTTTATCAGAAGGCTTTTTATCAGAAGGATTGGAAAGTTTGAAAGGTTTGGAATTATTCACAGTGTCATTAGTAATACCAGTTACCGTTTTACCGTTGAGATCACTAGTACTATTATCTTGGCCATCATTATTGCTACCGGCATCATTATTGCTACCGACATCATTAGTACTATTTGCACTACTAGCATCACCTCCAGCACCATGGCCACTTCCACCTTCTCTATTTCCCTGATGGTGATGATACCGTCCTGGACCTAATGGATTCTGTTGTAAGTGAGGTCTTTGGTCTCGTACAACATTCCTCGACTCCTGTGGCCTATAGGAGGTCCTAGAGCTGTTCTTAGCCGCCGTTGACATTATTTGTTCACCAATATTAAAAGACAAATTGTTTTGACTCATCCTTCTTCATAGTATATGTTTCCTATTAGAAACACACAAGTAAATTCAAATATAGCAAATTAAATGCAGCAGCAACAAAACTTCCTATCACCAGAACCGCTGATAGTGGGAAAATTTATTAAGAGCCGGAACGTCTAAGAAGATAAATAGGTCTCTACCAAGCTCTAAAAGCCTATAAATACAAGAGAACCTATTCCTTTGATCTTGGTATCCCAATCGCAAATGTGCTTCTCCAGAACGTGGAAATTGTATGAGAAAGCTGCGAGCACACTGTAAGCTCATTGTAAGCGCACGGTGAGCAGCTCACGGCTAGCTCACTGTTAGCTCACGGCTAGCTCACTGTTCGCCAAACACTGCGGCCGCGACCCTCCGGCTTCCTTAGTTTATCAACTGCGGAAAATGCGAAATGCGACTACCAAGAAAATACCCTAAGATCTATAATCTCTATATATCTATACCTATACACAGTTAATACTGGTTGATAAGAAGAAATGGCTGGGAATAACCGATATGAAAGGTTATCCACAGATGGTGGGAACCATGGCCATGATTCCAATTTCACCAACGGCCCTGGTGGTTCCTTAATATCTGATGAACATGAAACTCGAGAGAATAATTCCCAGGCTGTACCAGGAGGCGACCTGTTTCAAATGCCTCGTATGCCCCCCAGTTATAATGATCTTTCTGATGATAATGGAGATCACGGTAATAATGATATTGAACAGTTTGAAATAGATGATTTTGATTATGATAATGATACCCCAACAAGAGGATTATTGACTAGAGCTTCATTCTTTACTAAGAAATTTGCGGCAGGATTTAGTAATACTGTTATTCATCCAGTTAGTAGAATAATAGATCCAATGTATGAAGGATTACAATATTTGAGTATTCAATATGAACGATCCATATTAAAGATTGGGAATCCATTGGTGGTTAAACGATTACTTTATGTGTTTTTCATGGTAATTATAATTTTTTTTGTTTCTCGATATACTATTAATGAAGGGATTAATGGTACTAGTGGGGGAGCATTTTCTTCTGGTAAATTTTATGATTTATCGAAACTATCCCATATGTTTCATGATCATATAGACGTTAGTACCATGAAAGAAAATCTTGAGTATTTTTCTTCTATGCCTCATATAGCAGGAACTTCTGGAGATTTAGCTTTGGCGAAGTATGTAGAAACCTATATGAAAAATAATGGGGTTAAACTGGTGGAGATGGGTGAGCTTCAAAGTTATTTGAATTACCCGAATGAGAAAAAGGATATGACCTATATTAAGGTTTCCGATGATTCTTTTACAGTTAATTTACAAGAATTTGATATTAATGAAATGGAATATATGAGTTATAATCCCAATGCATTAAATACTGATGGTGAACTAGAAGGAGCTATGGTTTATGCTAATTATGGATCAAAAAATGATTTTGATCTGTTGATCAATGCTGGAATTGATTTGAAAGATTGTATATTATTGATTAATTATGGAGGATCATTACCAGAAGCTAATAAAATTGAATTGGCTACTAATAATAGAGCTAAAGCAGTTATATTTATATCTCCTAAAATAACTACTCCTTCTGAAAATGGTGATTTTATTCAGAGAGAAAATGTAGGTAATTCTAGATTTAGTTCAGGTGATATTTTAACCCCTGGTTGGGCATCTGAAGATGGATATGTCAGTAGATTATTATGGTTTAAATCCAAAGCTACTCCCAAGGTTCCTAGTATCCCAATTTCTTATAATGATGGACAAGAATTAATAAAAAGACTCGATGGAGCTGGTTATAAATTTGAAGAAAATAATCAATATTCTGGAGATAAATCAACTCTGAAAGATAAGAGATTAAAATTAAAAATCTCTAATAAAGAGAAACAAACTCATAAAATTTGGAATGTTATAGGAACCATTCCAGGGCGTGAACAACGTGAAAAGAGTATTATAATTGGATCCTCAAGAGATTCAGCATGTTTTGGAACCATTTCTAGTAATACTGGTACTGTAATTATGTTAGAATTGATTAAAATATTTACCAGTATGCAAAGAAAATTTAATTGGATTCCCGCAAGAACCATTACATTTATATCATTCGATGCTACTGATTATAATTTGGCAGGACTGACTGAATGGATTGAAGAAAAGAAGAAGACAGTTTTTAGAGAAGCTTATGCATATATTGATCTTAGTGATGCAGTATCAGGAGACGATCTTTCAATACTTGCTAATCCTTTCTTACATCAACTTATTATTGATGGTCTTAAGGGTGTCCTGACTGATACTAAAGGTTCACGTGATAATGATGATGATATTAAACAAACAAGAGGACCTGTTAAAAATATGCATGAATTATATAAATCACAAAATCAAGGACTGGATAAAATTTCTAATAATATGATTGAAATCAAGAATTATATACCATTTATTAATTTACTCAATGTACCATCAATTGAAATTAAGTATAAAGGGAAATCATATCCCAAAAATTCATGTTATGATGATTTTAAGAATTTTGAAGACAATCATATTGATCCATCAATGGAAAAACATCAACAATTAGTAGAAGTATTAGGGAATATAATTTTAAATGCTGTTGAACAAGCTATTATTCCATATAGCTTTGGCACGTTTGTTGATAGAATCATTGAATATCAATCAGATTTAGAAAGATATATTTCTGAAGCCATTAAAGCAGATGAAAAACCAAATAAACCACAAATGCATTATGAAAAATTAATTCTGTCTTTTAACACTTTAAGAGAATCAGCTAATCAATTTGATGATTGGGTTAAAAGTTGGAAGAAGTTCATCATTGAATCTTCTGATATTGAACCTTCATTAGTAGCCATGAAAAGATGGAAATGGAATGAATGTTTGGTAGAATTTAATAATAATTTCATTACTAAAGCTGTTCAACCAAAGAGACCTGGTTATTTAAATTTATTATTTGGGGTTTCTTATAATGCTCCATCTTCTATAAATGATGATTGGCAATGGAATACTTTCCCTAGTATAAGAAATTATATTGATGTTGGTGATTTTGGAAGAGCTCAATATGAAATTGATCAATTGGCTGACATTATGGATATAGCAGCAAATGAGTTTGTAGCATATTAGTGATAGGAGGTGTTAAATTCTTGGGGGCGGGGTGTTAGAGTACTTATTTAAAAGTAGTTAGTTTATATATAGGGTATAGTTTGTAGCTGGATAAAAGTTTTATATGGAAACATGTCTCTTGAGAGTAGTGATGTGAATTTTACATTCAATGGATGTTCGATTGTTGCGAATCCTTTGGAGAGCATTTGCAGCCATTTGAGAATTGACCAGAGTATGGTTCTAATGGATGCTTATGGTGGTATAGATGGTATTTTCTTGCACTATAGGTACCAGGAGGATCTTTAATATGAAATAGAAGGATATGGGGTTTGAGAGATGGTTTCCGGGGCATTGAAACCAGTTAGATATAGTATGGGGTGCCAGTCCTTCTTGTAATCACTATATAACGTATAAAATCAATCTTACTATAAACCCTCCCGGTGGCCAAGCTGGTTAAGGCGCGAGACTGTAAAGAGTTCTCCTCAAAGTAATCTTGAGATCGGGTGTTCGACTCACCCCCGGGAGATTTTGTTTTTTTTTTCATCTAGTCATAGCATCATTATCTATTTATACTTGCAGTAGTACTCCTAAAGTAAATTTAGTATATTAGACTATGGAATCTATTTACAGTATGCAATTTTTTGGCGAGAGCGTATTCCAACTCTTTACCAGCTTCATCAGTCTCCTCCTTCAGTCTTCTCCTCCAGCCTTCTCCTTCAGTCTTCTCCCCTTCCCGAAGCTAGCCTAACAAGATCCTCTAAATAGTAATCCTTATATCCCCCAATCTCATCTAGCAGTCTTACTGATTCACATAATTTTTCAAGATATTCGAGATTTTCACCACTTGGTCCTTTAGAATTTTTTATGACATTGGCTGTTTTCACAAGATCTTCAGGACCAACAAATGACTCATTATCAATGGTTCCAATGTAGATAGAAGAAGTAATGTAAGATAACTCATCTTTAGTAGGGACCGACTTCAAAACCTGGTTAATCATTTCAGAATCCTTGGGGTTCCCAGCAACATTGGTTATAATAAATGGGACTGTATGAGTAGTATAACCATCCTGTTCTCTTATGTCTAGATAATCTTTAACTTGTGAAACATTTTCTGGGGCTATATAATAAGCACATCCCCATACTTTCAAATCTGAAGGTTTTAACTGATCAATTTTAAAGGTCAGTTCTTTGATGGGATTATCTTTGTTATCGACTAACTCATACTTATAAAGGTCATTATGGAAATGAGGATTCGATAATAAGTCTTGTAATGAAACTAATGTGACCACTCTTCCTGGATGTTCTGGAGTACCTCGATGATCTGACGAACTTTGCCAGAATCTTCTAATGTAGCCTTCTAAAAACCCTGTTACTTTAAAGGAATAGAGTGGCGGTGGTTTGAATATTAGTGAGCCATATCCAATGATCCACATACCTTTGGAACTGTTGTAGTTATCGTGAGTCATGATATTTGTCAGCCAAGGGTCGGGAATATGTTGTGTGGTGAGTGGTGTGTGGAAGTATTTGTTTCTGTATCTGTTGTTATACTGATGATATTTTTCTCATAGTCAGGTGTTCTGGGAAGGTCGTGGTGGTGTCGTGGTGGTGTCGTGGTGCTAGAACCTTGCACGAGAGCCCTGGGTTCATGGTACCAGACCCTGGGCTGGGCTGCCGAGGAAACCTAAAATGGCTGCAAACTCCAATCAATATCCCATCATTAATACAGTCCTTGTTACGGAAAATTATGGTTCGAAAGCTAATCTATACTATCGTATAAACTTTTAGAATCCAAAGAGTGGCGTTCCCACCTTTCGAACCCTATTAAACCATCTAGCCACTATGCTCTTACCAGTCCCATTTATCGTCTTGTCTTGAACAAAAATCTATTGATAGCCAAGAAATTCAGTGCGAACATCATCACAAATAGAATTAGGAGCATCTTGTTTATTTAGTAAAGGAAGTTTAACACTCTAAGATGGTGTGGAGTCAACTAGAGGTATGTATAAGTGGTTTGATAGTAAGAGACTATCTTTATAATGGTCTTGGGCTGGTCTGATGTGGGTATGATGAGCTTTTGAGGGATTAGTATACCTAAAAGGCCCGGAATATTGGTGACTTCAAGATATCATCGAATCTCTTGGCAACGTCGAAGAATATCTCTGACGTGACTTTGATGGGATGATTATACTTGACGATCTTAGGTGATACTTATGCTGTGTAATGATATGGTTAAGGGTGCTATAGTTTCTTTGAGATATTGTGGGGAGATTTAGGAGACATATGGGGTATGAATGACCCGTTTTAATGTTGTGATTATACGTTTATTCATCAACTGATATTCTGGACTGGTGACCGTGGTTCCCAGCAACTTACCCGTTCCAATAAAGTTAAATGTCCTAGAAATCCCCAACAAGTCTTTTGGCCCCCCTAAGTGCCATTTGATACTCCTGCGTTGGCTTATCTCTATACCTTGATATCCTTATATCTGGATACCGGTCTGGACTCTAGGATACCTTTGTATTTGGATGATGCTACTGAATTCCATAAAAGTTGGAATGGAGGTGGGGAGTACAAGTTTGGAGGTCTATCACCGCCATTGGTCTATTTCTATCACTACCCTATCTCTAATAATTACTAACATATTCTAGTTAACGGATCCTCATATAGCATATGCCTGTGTAGGGGTATTTTGTACGGGATTCTCTCTAGTGTCTTTATTTGTTAAAGAAAGACTTTATATCGGTGAAGCTACTGTAGCCACAATAGCAGGGTTAATTCTAGGACCCCATTGTCTAAATTGGTTTGATCCTCTATCATGGGGAGATTCCGAAGTGATTACTCTAGAATTGAGTAGAATTGTATTATGTGTACAAATTGTGGCCGTGGCTGTCGAATTGCCTAGAAAGTATATGAAGAAACATTGGATATCAGTGGCTATTTTATTATTACCAGTTATGACGGCAGGTTGGTTAATAGTGGGGTTATTTATTTGGGCATTAATACCTCATTTTAGTTATTCAGAAGCTTTATTAGTGAGTGCTTGTATAACTGCTACAGATCCTGTTTTGGCTGCTGCTGTTGTTGGTAAAGGTAAATTTGCTGAAAGGGTTCCTGGTCATTTAAGAAACTTATTAACAGCTGAATCTGGTTGTAATGATGGAATGGCATTCCCATTTATATTTCTTGCAGTAAATTTATTAGTTCATCCTGGTAATGCTGGAGAAATTGTTAAAGAATGGATTTTGAAAACTATTTTATATCAATGTTTATTTGGTATCGTTTTAGGTTCTATCTTAGGTTATGTCTTAAGAAAATTAGTTTCATTTGCTGAAAGAGGGAATACCATTGATAGAGAATCATTTTTAGCATTTTTCATATTTTTAGCATTTAATTCTGCTGGTCTCGGTTCAGTATTAGGAGTTGATGATTTATTAGTATCGTTTGCTGCCGGTACTGCTTTTGGTTGGAATGGTCATTTTGCTAAAAAAACTGAAGAATCTCATGTATCAACTGTAATTGATTTAATTATTAACTTATCATTTTTTGTTTATTTTGGAGCTATAATTCCATGGCAAGAATTTAATAATCCTGCTCTTGGTTTAGATGTTTGGAGGTTAATAGTTCTAGCTATAGTGGTTGTATTTTTAAGAAGAGTTCCAGCAGTTATGTCATTTAAACCATTTACACCAGATATTAAAAGTTGGAGAGAAGCAGCATTTTGTGGACATTTTGGTCCAATTGGAGTTGGGGCTATTTTTGCAGTGATTTTAGCTCGTAGACATATGGAAGAAGAGTATGTTCATCATGGATCTAATTTAGATTTTGATTGGGAAAATGGAATTCCTCATCAACAATTATTAAATGTGTTATGGCCTATTGTGACATTTATTGTTATTACCTCAATCGTGGTTCATGGATCTTCTGTGGCAGTTTTAACTTTGGGTAAAAGATTAAATAGAATGGCCATTACTATGACATTCACTAATACTACTGCTAATGAACAAAGTACTAATTGGTTATCTCGGTTACAAAACTTGGAAAAAACTTCAACGTCATTTTCTTTACATAGGGTTGATAGTGATGATGCTACGTTAAGACCTTCAATGAATTCAGCTGATGATGAAGGTGCTAGTATGACAAGTGGTAATGGAACCGGTGCTGATACTACTGGTGTTGAAACTAGTGGGATTAAATATAAACCTGCTGGGGGAGCTAAAAGAAAAAAGAATAAAAAGAAGAAACGCTCAAAATCAAATATTATTAAGACCTTATCAAGAAGTCATACTCATGATAATCGGGAAGATCAACAAGAATCTCCTGATAGACTGAGACCTCAAACTGAATTTTTACAATTAGGTAGACCATCTACCATGGTAAGTGAGGCTACTGATAAAGCTGGAGATATTGGTGAAACTGAAAAAGAAAGTTCTGAATCTTCACAAACTGAAGGAGGAAGTGGTAAGAAAGATATTAAAGCCACTGCTTATCAAGAAGGTAATGAAATTATTATTGAAGATAGCAATGGTGAAATCATTGAAACTTTACCAATCAACCGTAAGAAACATACTCATTCTCATAAATCGAATGATGGTGATGAGATGAGCCTTCATTCAACGGAATCTTTACGTCGTCATATGACTCAATATTCTTCGGCTACTGATGAATCTCTTGAAGGGAAAGCATCCGAACAAGATTTAGATTCTGGTAGAACTTCATCCAGACCTAAACCAGGTATTAGTACTCTCAGTCCTAATGATATACCAAAGAAATCTGATAAACCAGGAGCTCATATTCCTCATCCTCATCATCATAAAAGAGATGCTCATGGTGATCATTTATCTAAACAACAAGAGATTGAAAACTTACCAAGTATTGATAAGACTATGACTGGATCTACTGCTAGAAAAGCCTTTTATAAGAAGGATGATCCAAACCAAAGAAAGATTTATGCTCATCAAATTGATAATATATTGTTAATAGAAAATGAAGAAGGTGATATAATAAGAAGATATAAAGTCAATCGTCATGCTACCGGAAATCGGAAAAGAGCTGATTCGGTCGTTGATAAAGCATTATCATTTGTGGGTATTAAAAAGAATCCTCCTATGGGACAAGCTCCAGATTTAGAGAAAGCTAGTCCACCGATTGTACCAGAATATGATGCTGGTGCTTCTGAATTGAAAGATAGGAACGTTGAACTGAAACTTGAAAATCATATTAATAATATTTTGTCAGAAAATGGTAAAGAAAAAGTTGCTGCAGTTCCATTACCAAAGATAAATGAACCTGAAAGAAGAGAAGAGGATGAAAGTAGTGAGGAGGAGGATGAAGATGTTAGTGAAGACTCTGAGTTTGATAATGATGATGATGATGATAATGATGATGATGAAGATGATGATGAAGAAGAGGATGAAAGTTTAAAGGAAACAGAAGTAGAAAAATCCAGAAGACTTGCAGCATTAGGTCGTTTACCAGCAACTAGACATGCAGACGATGAAGAAGAATAATTACAACAATAGCTTAGAATTAACCTCATTTTTTACATATTTTACGTATTTTACATATATATATTTATACCCGTATGTATTTTTATTTTCAATATAATTTTAAACATTAATAGAAATTTACATGGAAAGTTTTAATGATGAGCTTTTGGAGCATTAGGTAATTCAATTAAAGATTTTTTGATGGCATCAACCCCTTTTAATAAATCATCTTCAGAAATAACTAAAGGAGGAGCTAATCTAATAATATTATCATGAGTTGGTTTAGCTAAAACCCCATGATTTTTCATTACTAAACAAAGATCCCAAGCAGATCTACCATTGGTTTTACTATCATCAATTACAATAGCTGATAATAATCCTTTACCTCTAACTTCAGAAATGATTCCATCAAATTCATTTTTTAAATCAGTTAATTTATTGAATAATAATTCCCCTAAATTATTAGATCTATCAACCAAATTTTCATCTTTAACCACTTGTAAAGCAGCCATAGCTACTCTACAAGATAAAGGATTACCCCCATAAGTAGACCCATGAGAACCAGGTTCCAAACATAACATGATATCTTTAGAAGATAAAACAGCAGAAACAGGAGTAACCCCACCAGAAATAGCTTTACCTAATAATACTACATCAGGTTTAACATCAGCAGAATGTTCATAACATAACATTTTACCAGTTCTAGCAATACCGGTTTGAATTTCATCACAAATTAATAACACATTATGTTTTTTACATAATTGTTGAACTCTAGTAAGATAATCTTTTGGTGGTACCACAATACCAGCTTCTCCTTGAATTGGTTCTAATAAGATAGCCGCAATTTTATCCCCAGCATTATTAAAAGCTTTTTCAACATCTTCAATTACTCCATATCTTAAAATAGTACCTTTTGGTTCCCCAGGAATTTGAGGACCTACTCCATTTAAATAAGGACCAAATTTAGTAGTAGCATCAGGATCAGTCGACATTGAGATAACTCCTAAAGTTCTACCATGGAAATTATTTTCGGCTGCTAATACAATAGCTTCATTTTCTGGAATTCCCTTTTTAACATACCCCCATTTTCTAGCTAATTTAATCCCGGTTTCTACGGCTTCGGCCCCTGTATTCATAGGTAACACCATTTCATAATTGAAAAATTCAGTAACATATTTAGCATATTGTCCAAAAATATCTGAACTGAAAGCTCTTGAACATAAGGTTAATTTAGATGCTTGGTCTACTAAAGCTTCAATGATTTTAGGATGACAATGTCCTTGGTTAACAGCTGAGTAGGCGGATAAGAAATCCAAGTATTCATTTCCTTCTGGATCCCAAACATGAGCACCTTTGGCTTTTGAAAACACTACTGGTAATGGATGATAATTATGAGCAGAATATTCTTCTTCGTAATGTTTAGCAGTAGCGGAGGAAATATCGACTTGTGATGACATGATGAACAGTGATGGATTCTAGTTTGTTATTAGAGAGCTAGAAATTGATATAGTTGGGAGAATCGATGGGATAAATGGTGGTTTAAATAGTTTCGGAATCAACTCCCAGATGAGTTTAAGTGGTTAAAAAGAATGGAGAAGTATGCAAATGGCAACATGATGCGACAGACGGAACTGGTACGAAGGGGATTGTAGCACCCATGGAGGAAACAGAATGCGAGCAAACTGGGTGCCAGGAAAACCTAATTGAGTGAAATTAACCATGAAATTAACTATCATGTTTATGAGTCTCCCACGTCCGCGCGTTAACTATTCGCAGAAACCCTTTTTTTTTTTCTTTTGATTTTCGTTGTAACCCATAGCTATTAATCAATCATGAATGATTATAAAAGAGTATCCACGCCACAATCACGGGCACCTCCAAGAACAGAATATGATGATATTTTATCAACCATGGGGATGAAAATCAGAAAAGCCGTTTCTGAAGGGTATAGTGTGCCCAACTCTAACAATGGATTAAGAGGTTCTTCCCCATTTAATAGACCTTCATTGCCTGATCATATGGATAAGCCACCAAGCTTGACCGATAGATATTCTACTTTGGATTCATCGTCATCTAATTTATCAGCATGGGAACAAAGACCTGTTCAACTAACAACGATATCGACCCCACAAGAAACCAATAAACGTAAATTTGTGGATGAAGATAATGATTTTGGTGGTCAAGGTCAAGGTCACGGAGAATATGTCCATCCACAATATGGACAATTAAAGTTTAATGAAGAGTTTTAGGGATGTTTTAATGTTTATAGGTTTGTTTTGTATAATATATGTTTTGGTTAATGTGTATGACTGTATGGTTTCGGTGCCATATGGGTGTACTGGTGACTCCTTCGTCTACTCTCTCAACCGTCTCGTCTCACTCCGGTTGGCTGTCCGCGCGCTCGTAATATCAACCATTTCCCATCTCATATCAAATCATCCCTAAACTCATTCTTGATCTTATATTCCTTATTTCTTGTACTTAGTATACCAGTTTCTATAGATATTGATACACCCGTTGGTTATGGTATTAAGTTCATTGAAACGAGGAGTGATCACCCCCTTCACTAACCTCACGTTGGAGGCAAGAATCCTTCAAATTTGTCGAGTTCTAATGATCGTTTTAAGTTTAATCACTCTTATAGCATCATTAGTAGGTCCATTATTTACAGGGAAATTATACTTGGCTCGGATAAACTGTTCACATATAGATGTTTCTAAAGGGATTTATGAGAGTTTACGATCGTCAGTTGCAAATGATCCAGATAAACAGGATTCTAATGATCCAGGATTTATGGGAAATGATATTGAATCACAATTACCAGTAGATTCATCTTTAACTAATTCTGAGATTAGCATTTTATCCAAATATGCTAAAGAACAAGTAGCTAATGCACCACAATATCTTTTATCGTCCCTTTGGGAATGGTGTCTGGGAAATTATAATATTACTGAAGTTCAAATAGATGATCATACTCGGTATAAAATTAATGATGATCAACTTACTTGTAAAAAGCTGACCAACTTGGAAAACTTATTTAATTATAGGGCTGCTTTTGAAGCCAATAATATGCAAGGGGTGCTTGCTTATGCTTTACAAACTTCAGATTATACCGATCAACATTTTATGAATATAGCCAAATCTCAAATGCAAAGATATAAAGCAGTACCAGTATGTCTTATAATGTCAGTAATATTGGACATAGCCATCTTGTTGTTTCATTATGTGCTTTATAGTAACCGTAAAGGTGGTAATGACTTATCTAGTCTCCCCAGGTTCTTATTACATATTCTTACCGGAATAACTGTGGCTAATTTCATTATAATAGCTATAGCTTCATGTGTCATAACTCAATTAACTGAACAAGTTAGGTCTGAAATAAATAGTAATTTTTCATCTTTTGGAATCCATTTACAATTAGGAACATCTTGGTTTTTGCTCGTTTGGCTTGCCTTTGGGGCTGATTTATTGTTAATGTTTAGTTGGATTCTTCCAACTTGGTGTTCTAATCCTCCTGAAGAAGAAGATTTCGATGAAAGTTATAATTATTCTAGATCTGGTGATATTGGTAAACGTATTCTTACTAGAGAAAGTCAATTAATGGGAAGCAGATCTGGTGGCCGTGGCCGTGTTAGTAATGGTAATGGTGGTAGTGGAGTTAATAGTCCTGCTTCTGATGATCCAAGAGATAAATTATTATATGAATCTAGTAATTCAGAATCTGATTCTTTTACTGATTCAGAATCTGATTCTGGAATTGGTTCTGATTCAGAATCCGGAGGGGGTTCATCTTTGGAAAATGTTAATTCTCCAATTACTTCAGTGGTTGATACTAAAACTGGTGGATATAATTATCGTAATAGGTCTGATTCTAAAGGGTCTAGAAAATCTAAATCCAAATCACATGATTTGTTTGGATCTATTGATCCTAATATTGATTCCTCTAGTGAAATCAAGACTAATCCTTTTGAATCTTCTCATACTAATACAATATTCCCATATGATGAAGCTGAAAGAGAAGAAAATAAACTAAGAAAATTAGGGGAAACATTATCCAGAAAGTCTTCTGTTAGACATCTTAATCAAAGACTAAATAATAGAATGCCCAATAAATCCAAACTGGGTTCTAATAGTTTACCAGCGGTGAATGAATTAATGATGTCCAAACAAGAAACCCAGAATTTTATTTATGATCATAATTCACATTCTCCACTCCCACATCATTACCGATTAGATACATTTGGATCTTTTCCTAATAATGAATTGAATCGAAACCAATCATTGAATCGAAATCAATCAGGTAAATCAACTTCGCATCATTCTTCCAATATTCGAAATATCACTAATCCGTCTGCATCAATTAATACGTCTTCAGCAAATACATCCACCCATAATTCCAATCATAATAATTCCATTCCCTATAATCCTTTTGCAGTGGAATCAACTTCAAATTGGAATACAATTCTGCATGCACATGATACCATTCATGAGCCAAGTCATCATTCAGTTCATCGAACTGGTCTGAGGGGTCATACTAATCTGAGAGACAATATCCAAACTAGTAACCCATTTAGAGATTCCAGTTACTTAAATGATGATGAAATCGACTATATAGAGTCTAACAACTACATAAACCGCATATAAGTTTATATATACATTTATAGGTAAAAAAAGGGGGTTTTTTTTGTGTGTGTTTTTGCAACAATTTGTCACAATTTTGTTAGTCCTCACATCAATTTCGCATCAATTTCGCATCAATTTCGCATCAATGTCGCAGCATCAACTTCAACCCGAATCTGTTATCTAAGAGTATCATGAATGGTGACACTATAGTAAAGGAAAAGGTATGGAATGGGTCTATAAATGTGGTTATACGATTATATGTTGAACCGGAGCTACGGCACCAACTATCTAATTCTCAACAATTAACTTCTGGGGGTTTCCTCGAATATTTGTTAACTGTGAACCGTGTGAGTTACTTCCCGATTTATTTCCAGTCAATTTATAATTACTTCAACCGATTTGTTAGTGTTCCTAAGGAACCAATATGGTTGAAGTATAAAGATATCCCGTTAAAATGGAACCTTCCTGTAGGGGCTTTATATGATTGTCATTTCTTGTCGGAACGAAATAGAGATGGTGGTAGTGACCAAGTATGGCAATTACAATTACAAACCCACCACTATCCAGTATCAGAAATAATTCCATTCCCTAGAAGTAACGATGAAATGATAGATTATAATAAATTTTTGAGAGATAATTTCTTCAACCAATTAAAACAGAGTAATTTCGTTATAAATGGGAATAGTAAGATGGTATTGAATTTAAGTAAAGATGATTCCGATGAATATTGGCAATCAGTAAATGATCATAATTTAGCAGATTATGACCATCTAAATAAAAAGATATTACCGAGACGAGTCCAAAGAATACCTATTAAAGTGTATGATACAAGTAAATGTTTAATTCAATTGCCGGTCAATAATAGTGAATTAACATTAAATGAACTACTCACTCGATTGAATATCAGTCCTGATGATTGTTATATACATGGGGTTGATTGTCATGGTTTGAAACTGGTTAAATTGATAGAGATCTGGAGGCTTTTCAAACATGTTGATAATTTTCTATATATGATCATTTTAGAATCCAAGGGTAATTAAAATGCATTTTTGTTTCGTTATATACTGAAAACAGCTTGAAGCCAATTTCTATACATCTTTAATTGTTTCTTTCTATTCACTAACAATCTTCTGTCAGTGGCGATTTTAACTTCTTTGAAAGGACCTTTGGTGGTGAAAATGTGTCTCAATTCTTCTTCCGTGAAGAAATAAACTCTAGTTCCATCTCCTCTAATATAAAAATTATCTTGTAATAATCTGCCCTTTTTGAATCTTACTTGAGCCAAATCATATCTTCCATAATCTCTAAATAATATTTCTCCACCAGGTTTTAAACATTTCATTAAATTTGCAATGGCTTGATCCCATTGATCCGGGTGTAATGCCAGAAATATGAATACCATTATAATTACGTCACAAGAATTGGGTTTTAAATCATCTGGTAATTTCCCTTCTGGATTAGCTAAATCCCATACTGAGGCATAAGCTTTACCTTTATCATGATTTGATTTAAATAAGTCATTTTCTTTAACTAAATCCACTGCTACCTTCAGATAATCGCATCCGAAAATCTTTAAATTATCATTTTGATTTTGTTGTAAGATGGGGAAGAAGGTATTTCCAGCTCCACAACCAATTTCTAAAATGGTGGTAGGTTCTTGAAAATCTTCATTGGTTAATTTGAATAACGATGGGAACTCTATTTGTAACCATTTTCTATCTTTAAAGAAGTTTTCTCGATTGTGCTTATAAAATATATCCCAATATTTGGCGGGATTAGAATTATATAAAGTTTTATCAAAATCTTTAACTGGATGTTCATATTGTTGTTGGATCATTTTTTTAGATTGTTCGATTTGTTCTTGGCCCCATTCTACGTGATCCCAAGCGTTGTGGTTAAATACCTCATCTTGATTTTTTAAGTATCTTTGACCAAAGGTGAATGGAGAATCCTTACCGATTCTAGAATCCAAAGGAGGTTTTTGAATTTTTTGGGGTTGATCAATGGAGGTGTCTGAGGAAGTGTTTGTGAAGGTGTCTGAGGAGGTGTTAGTGGAAGTGTCGGGTTGGGGTTGTGGAGGAGCATAGGGAGTGGAGTTGGAGATGTTGAGGGATTCAGTGCTGTTTGTTAACGAGTCAATCGGTATTTCAGACATGTTGAGGTATGGGGAATATAGGGCAGAAATGAGTTGATGAGCTTTTGATGTAATAATTTTTCAGACTGCGAAGAGGTAGTGATGAGGTTGAGTGAGAAATACACACACCATATGAACACATGCCTACGACTATATCTGTCTATTTGTCTACGACTATATCTGTCTATTTGTCTACGACTATATCTGTCTATTTGTCTACGATATATCTGTCTATTTGTCTACGACATATCTGTCTATTTGTCTACAGATATATAAAATTTTACCCCATCAATATCTTTTATTTTCTCCTCTAAGCATCTACAAAACTATACTTAACCTTGGATCCATAGGCTTCACCTTTCTTAACAATGACTTGATTTTTCCATTTATCTTGATTAATAGCATCAACAAATCTACTGTTTTCAATACAAAATCCACCTCTAACTTTAAATCCTGGACAATCCATACCTATACCAGAATAAAATTGGAAAGCAGGATCGGTAGTATGAACGATGAATTTAACATCAGAGTTTGGATGAGTAGCTTCAAATACTTGTTTTAATTCATCATTTCTAGTATCAAAAGAACTACCAGATTCATCAACAATAAAACAGAAATCAAACCAACAATTTTCATTGATTTCGGTAGGTTTTGTGATATCAGTATGAGTTGGCACAACATTACCAGTAGGTAACAAAGCATCATTAACTTCTAATTGTTTACTAGTAATTGATTTAACAATAGTACCATCGGTAGAATCGGTACCAGAAATATTGAAATAAGAATGATTGGTTAAATTAATGATGGTAGCATCAACAGGAGATGATGATAAATGATTACCAATGAATTCAATACCAACGGATTCTTCGTCGATAGTATATTTAATAATGGCTTCTACATCACCAGGGAATCCATTCATCCCATCTTTATCAAGGTAATTAAATTCAAAAGTATTAACAACTTTCCCATCATCTTTTTTGAATTGTCTAGCAATAGGACCAAAAAACATTTGTTTATCATAACCTTCAGGACCTCCGTGTAAAGTATTAATTCCTTCATTTGATGGTAATTTATATTCAGTACCATTTAATTTAAAGGTGGAATTACCAATTCTATTGGCTACTCTTCCAACAGTAGTACCAAAAAATGGGTTAGAACTTTCATAATATCTTTTAGGATCATCAAATCCACATACCATAGATTTCCCATTTTTAATAATATCTTGAATAATAGCTCCTCTATTAGCTAAAGAAACTTTGAATCCATTTGAAAAAGTTACGGTATGTAATCTATTAGCATAATCTGATTTATCATCATTAAAAATTTCCCAGTTATAATTATCAATATTATAACCAAAAGGATTTTCAGTAGTCCATTTCCATAAATCTTTACAAGCATCTTCAATAGTTAAATGAGCTTTCCATTGTAATTCAGTATTAGCTCTAGTGGGGTTAGCAGTTAAATTCAATACATCCCCACCTCTTCTACCAGTAACTTCATAAGGTAATTCTCTACCAACAGCTTTACAAAAAGCATGATAAACATCAAATACAGTAGATCCTTTCCCAGTCCCTAAATTCCATTCTCTAAATAATCCTTCTCCTTGATTAATTTTATTTAAATAATTTAAAGCAGCAATATGACCTTTAGCTAAATCAATCACATGAATATAATCTCTAATTGGAGTCCCATCATGAGAATCATAATCATTACCAAAAATTGATAATTTTTCTCTTCTACCAATAGCTACTTGTGCTAAATATGGTAATAAATTATTAGGAATTCCTAAAGGATCTTCCCCGATTAATCCGGAAGGATGAGCTCCCATTGGATTAAAATATCTTAAAATGGCAGATCTCCAGGAATTATCAGCTCCGTGAACATCTTTTAAAATGTTTTCAATCATATATTTAGTTTTACCATATGGATTAGTTGGATCATTAGGACAATGTTCAGGAATTGGAATCATATTTTCAAATCTGGTA
Organism: Yamadazyma taylorii; assembly: GCA_030583035.1. Classification (NCBI taxonomy): domain Eukaryota; kingdom Fungi; phylum Ascomycota; class Pichiomycetes; order Serinales; family Debaryomycetaceae; genus Yamadazyma; species Yamadazyma taylorii. Next base: position 62,164 of record JAJMHJ010000002.1, on the reverse strand, counting down.
GCATCTCCATAAACGGTAGCACTGGATGAAAATACAATAGTTTTAACATCATTATTTTTCATGGTAGTTAATAAACTAATGGTACCATTAATATTGTTATCATAATAATTTAATGGGATTTTAGTGGATTCTCCAACAGCTTTTAAAGCAGCAAAATGAATAACTCCTTGGATTGGATATTGTTTAAAGATTTTATCAAGGTTTTGTCCATCTTTTAAATCAGTTTTAAAGAATGGGATTTTTTGTTTGACAATGAATTCAATTCTAGCTACTGCATCATAACTTGAATTACATAAATTATCAACAATGACAACTTTATAACCGTTATTGATAAGTTCCACGACCGTATGGGAACCGATATATCCAGCTCCTCCAGTAACTAAAATGTATTTATCAGACATGATGATTCAGATGTGGTGATAAACTATATCAAGAAAAAAAAAATTGGTGTTGTCGAAATAATGGAAAGTTTCAAGGAATTTATATGTTTAGACGATTTGAGTTTGACACGTCGGTCCAGTGCACCCCAGTTAATGGATGTATTGGGTTATGGGGGTTTGGGTTGGTGGTTGGGGTGATTTGGAGGTTGAAATAGGGGTAAGAGAGTAAGGTATGTAATGGTAGGAGTTGGAGTATATATGTGATAGTACAGCCTTGTACATGAACAAGTATTAGGGAATATAGTTGAGAGTGTAGGTACCTTATGAGCTTTAAACATAAATTTAGTGAATTGGGTGATGATGAGATGGATTGGGTGAGGTGGGGCCAATTGTGGGTGGAGAGAAAATAGTCTGGTTACAACGTTGTAGTTGGTTTTCGGAGAAATATACCCCTTTGTGGGAAGATCTGAAAAGTTTTTCCACCTTGGTTATGAGCCCGCCGTGGTGAGACAATAGAAAATCCTGTTAAGAAGGTGCTAGTGACCCTATGGCACAAATAGGACAAATACCGTTTATTTATTTTTCTTTTTTCTTTTGTTTGCAATACACCGGTGCAGGAAGCAGGTGGGGCCGGATTATGTACAGATTAGCCAACGTTTCAAAAGATAACATGTGTGGGACGATAGGCTAAGGACAACCATCAACACTATGTGGGTGCATCACCTGTATCACTTGTATCACCGGTTCCACTGGCTTGGTTCCATCAGTTCCACCAGTAACACTAATACTAGAACAACTACATCTACTATAACTTCTACTAACAATCACTCCACTAAAAGTCCTACATTGGGTGATGGAAAATTCTCCCGCAGGTCTCATTCCTCGTTATAGGGTTATGATACAAGCATCTAATACTTGCTCGGAATACATGGGGTGATGTAAACACTTAAAATCTCTTAACTATGGCATTTTCATCTACAACGTTGTAATTTCAATGTGTGGTGTGCACATCTCATGTCCAGTTTAAATAACACAAAACCATCGGACCGCGAGATTTCAAAGTTTGCAGTGGAGTAAGATAATTTAAAAGTGTAGTTGTGTTTCTCTATTTGCCTTCTTTTTTTTTTTTCATTCTTCCTTATTCTTGTTTTTTAGTACAGCTAACAATTTTCAAAGAATAACATCACTATGACTAACTTAGTTCCAACCTATAAAGATTTATCATTCTACCCAAATGATGAAAAAGCCAAGGTTAGATACCAACATATCTTAGACCAATTCAAATCAAATTTCAATCAAGAACCACAATTCTATTCCAGAGCTCCAGGAAGAGTTAATTTGATTGGAGATCATGTGGATTGTAGTTATTTTTCATCCTTACCAATGTCTATTGAAACTGATGTTGTTGCAGCTGCTAATGTTAGAGATGATTTGACAGTTAATTTAGTTAATTTAGATGAAAAATATGAAAATACTTCATTTGAATTACCAAAAGATGAAGTTTTAACTATTGATCAAAGTAAATTTTCATGGGCTAATTATGTGAAATGTGGGTTTTTAGTAGCCTCTAAATTTTTAAAAGATAATAATAAGGTTTCTACTTTTAAAGGATTAAATGCTGTATATCATGGAACTGTTCCAACTGGTGGTGGGTTATCATCATCTGCTGCTATTAGTGTTTGTTCAGCTTTATTATTCTTAAGAGCTAATGGAATCACTGAAATCACCAAAAAAGATTTGACTGCTATGACTGTAGTTTCCGAACATTATTTAGGAGTTAATACTGGAGGTTTAGATCAATGTGCATCTATCTATGGGGAAAAGGGTAAAGCATTATTAGTTCATTATAAACCAAATCTTTATGGACAAATATTTCAATTCCCAGTAGTTAAACCTTATGATATGGTATTATTAATTTCAAATACTTTAGTTGAAGCTAATAAATTTGAAACTGCTCCAGTTAATTATAATTTAAGAGTTGTGGAATTTGCTGTAAGTGCTGAAATTTTAGCTAAAAAAGTTGGAATTTCTTTACCTCAAGATTCTAATTTATCTACTGGTACTTTAAAAGGATTCCTTGATACTTATTGTCAAACTAAATTAAATTGGCCTGTTTGGGATGGTCATGATATTGATTTAGGAATTAAGATGTTTGAAAAAGCTTTAGAATTAACTGAATCTTTATTCTCTGATGATGAAAAAAATGGATTCACCACTGAAAAAGCTGCTGAAACTTTAGGAATTTCTGTTGAAGAATTTACTAAAAAATTCTTAACTAAATTTCAAGTTAGATATGAAAAATTGAAATTATATAAAAGAGCTAAACATGTTTATGGGGAATCCTTAAATGTGTTCAAAGTATTAAAATTATTACAAAACTCCAATAATGAAAATTTCATGAATGAATTAGGTCAAATCTTGAATGATTCTCAACAAACCTCCATCAACAACATTGAAAATTCTACTGAAGAAATCGACACTGTATGTGATATCGCTCTTAAAAATGGTTCTTATGGTTCAAGAGTTACTGGTGCTGGGTTTGGTGGTTCTGTTGTTCATGTTACTACTGCTGATAAAATTGATCATTTATATCAAGCATTAACTGAACAATATTATCAAAAGAAATTCCCTGGTATTACTAAAGAAACCTTGGAATCTGCTTTGGTTATCACTCAACCATCTGCTGGTGCTTCTTTGGTTGAGCTTTAATGGTCTTGTTTATATACACTGATGTATAGAACTGTTATGTAAACCCATTCATTCTATATAGAGCTTTAAAAAAACATATTATACGTTTGATTTTTATTCGGTCATTTCCTACGAGCTGTGGTTGTTAAAACCTCTACTGATTACTCTTTCTTCATTCCTACCTTCTATATTTTCTTGCTATTCATTTTGCCTAAATATACTCTGCTATTCTTCTCGTATGGTAAGAAACAATTCTGATACATATTTGTTATGCGCACGCAAGTTTTTAATTATGAAACAAATATGAAAAATCATTTGCAACAATTATGCAACCACATCTTTTTGTATAAATATAGACAAGATGGAGGCATTCAGGAGATTAGTTTTAACTTTTCATTCAATAGATTGCTAGTAATATGAAGAGATCGTTTTCTGGGCCTCAGGATAACGAAAAATCAAATTGTAACATGGTTGGGAGTGAGACCAAGAAGTTAAAGACAGGTTTTAATTCATCACCAGAAACAATGAAATCAGAAGCTCCTGACACCATTATTAGAAGTGCTGATAACAGTAAAGCTGTACCTGATAAGTCCCTTTCCAACATGGCATACGATCAACAGAAACAGCCAGTAAGATCTAAAAGAAACTTACCTGGTTTGCAAATAAATCCTCCAGAAATTCCCAACACCAGACAAAATCAGATGGCACATGTGACTCATGGACGATACCAGGGGGGCTATTCAGGCCTACCATATCAAATGTTTCAACAGTATCCATTTCCAGCCCAGCAACCAACGTATCAACATCCATCAATTCCAAGACCGTATCCACTTATTCGGTATCCTTCTCAACCACAAGCGCAACAGTTTACACTAGGGCAACAATTTCCACAAACACAACAGCATCTACAATATGCCAATTCGACCCCGTCATCTTACCACTCAGCTGCTTACCATCACAACCCTTCAAATATGGGTGATAACGTATATCCGTACCAGACCCATTCCCAATACTCGTATTTTGGGCACCCACAATATTTATGGTCCAACGAAAGGGGTGCTATCAGTTCAATAACAACACCTGTATCAGGAACTTCTTCAGGGATCCTGCACTTTCCACAGACTAGCGTTCCTTCTCAATCTTTCCAAGCTTTTCAATCGTATCCTTCTCAATCGGCTCAATCACTCACATCATATTCTTCTAATTCTGGTTCTGATCTTCATACTTATTCACATACACTGGAAAATTCGCAATTTTTGCAACCATTAGAGAAATCAACTACTCCACCAACCACCAAACCAGTGACTGGAAATCATTATAAGTTGATTCAAAGAGTACAAGGTAACAACAATAGCAACAACAAAAACAACAACAACAATTTTAAAAATAATGGATATTTATGCCCCCTGTGTGGTTTAGGGTATTCGTCACGTGAGAAATTGAAGAAACACATTAAGGAGCATCGTGATATTAATAAATATTGTTTCTACTATAAAGGAGCCTATTATCTGTTATTTGATCCAGATGAGGAGGAAGAGAAGAAGAGAAAACACCAGAAAGATAAAATGTAACAGAGATATTTTCTACGAATCATTCAAAAGTCTCTACTTTAAGGTCATCAACTTGAAATCTATATTAATTATTATTTACGCAAATATGTTATTTATTGAAAATGCCTTATTTATTCATGAAATGAACTTGACCGTCTAAATCTTGTAATCTTTTAGCAGCTTGTTCACTAGTTATATCTCTTTGAGCTTCACCTAACATTTCAAACCCAACACAAAATTTCTTAACGGTGGCAGATCTTAATAATGGAGGATAGAAATGCATATGGAACCAAGAATTATTCTTTTCCTCTTCAGTTCCATTGAAAGGAGCTTGATGGATTCCCATAGAGTATGGGAAGAAAGTATTGAATAAATTATCATATTTAGTAGTTAATACTTTAAGAATATCAGCTAAATCAGTTTTTTGTTTATCATTAAAATCTTCTAAAGATCTTAAATGTTCTCTGGCCACGACCAAGGTTTCAAATGGCCATAGAGCCCAGTATGGAACAACCACAAGGAATGAATCATTAACAGCAACTATTCTTTCCTTTTCTTTTAATTCCAATTCTACATAATCTCCTAATAAATGACTATGATTTTCTTTAGTATAATTGGTCATATTATTTAATTCTTGTTGAACTTCAGTAGGAATAACATCCAAACACCAAGCTTGACCATGAGGATGAGGATTTGAACATCCCATAGCTGCTCCTTTATTTTCAAAGATTTGTAAATATTTATATGGAGCTACTCCAGTATTACCATCATGTTTTAAATTTAAATATAATTCTTGCCATAAATCTACCACTTTAAAAATATCTGGAACACTCATCATTGGTAAACTTGAACTATGATTAGGAGAAAAACAAATGACAAAACATTTACCTTTAACCCCTTGAGTTTTCATTAATTTAGATTTTTTATCATCTTTATCAACAGCTTCATCAGAGGTATATTCTGGTTGATCTAATTTAACTGCTGGGTAATCATTCATGAAGTAAAATGTCGATTCATATTTAGGATTAGAGTCACCAGTGGCTCTAATATTACCAGGACATAAATAACATTTTTCATCAAAATCTGGTAATTTAGTCTTTTTAGCTTCTTCTCTAGCTCCTTGCCAAGGTCTTTTTGATCTATGAGGTGAACATAAAATCCAACTGTTGGTTAAAGGGTTAAAACGACGATGTGAATGATCAGTGAAATCAAATTGTTGCGTCATAGTTGTAGCTTTATGAGGATACTTATATTCAGTTGAGTTATTATTCGCCAATAAGTTTTTTAACTCTGATTTCATTTTTCAAAACGTCTTTGGGGGGTGGGCAACTTGCTGGGATTTATATAGTTTTTTTTCTTCAGTCCGTGGTATTACGGGTGATGGTGTGTAGGTTAAGAAAAAAAAGTAACGTTACTATTTGGTAACAGGTATTACCGGAAAAATACAAATGCTGGAAACACAAATAGGAAACTTAAGAAACCTTTCAGAACTGGAACAAGCAAGGGACACAAAAAAAGGAAACACAAAAACGGCAATGATCTAATTTGTGAAAAAAAAAAAAAAAATATCAACGAATTTCACCTATGTACAAATTCTGCCATTAACTTGTGAGCTTTTGCTGTTTAGAATTTTTTTGTGAGTTTCTTGCGCGCATTTGTTATGGGTGGGTTAGAAAGAAACAGAAACGGCAATAATTCAGGTTTACACTACCCATCACGCATGCACACATACACTACTAACCATGCGTGAGGCACTACGGACGTCCGGGGGAATTACCAGAGAAAAACCCTTGTTATGAGGATATTTTCCACTACAACGTTGTAGTTTTAGTCCCAGGTGTTTTCATGTTAAGGGCTTGGTGCGCATTCAATGAGATGACGTTATTTAACATTTAATCATCCTATATCCTATCTCACTTCATAATCCTTAAATACTTTACAAAACCTAACACTAACCATTCTTTGATTGCAATCATTTCACTATCATGACGAGATTCGATAGAACCGTAATAGTAACAGGAGGGGCTGGGTTCATTGGATCCCATTTTTTAAAGACTTTTGTTAGAAAATATCCAAATTCATATTTTATTTGCATTGATAAATTAAACTATGCTTCTAAAGATCTACATAATATATCCGATATACAATCATATGATAATTTTAAATTCATTCAACTTGATTTAACTGAAAAACATCAATTATTTCAATACTTGGATTCATTATCATCAATCACTGATATCATTAATTTTGCGGCTGAATCTTGTGTAGATAAATCATTTAAAGACCCATTATATTTTACTTATAATAACATTCTTAGCACCCAAAATATTTTAGAATACTATAGATTATATTCCAACCCTTTAAAATTCATTCATATATCCACCGATGAAGTTTATGGAGAACAAGTAGAAAATGATATTGTTAAAGAAGATGATAAGTTAAATCCTACTAATCCTTATTCCGCTACTAAAGCTGCTATAGATATGATTATTAAGTCTTATGAATATTCTTATAATCTTCCTATAACAGTAATAAGGTCAAATAATGTGTATGGACCCGGACAATATCCCGAAAAAATTATTCCTACTGCTATTGAAAAATTAACTATGGGTCAACCAATTCCTATTCATGGGGATGGTTCTAATAAACGAAGTTATTTATATATCGATGATTTTATTAATGCCATAGATTTATTATATGGCCAACAAACTTCTGGTGTATATAATGTGGGGTCTCCTTTTGAAATGGATAATTTATCATTAGTCAAATTAATTATTTCTTTATATTATAACATCCATAACAATCAAACCCTTATAAATATTGATGATCATATAACTTTTGTAAAAGATCGAAATTATAATGATCTGAGATATTGTATTGATTATTCAAAGTTAAAGAATCTTGGTTGGAATCCTACCATTGATTTGAAGACTGGGTTACAAACTTTAATACTGCTGTAATTGAGCCACTTGTCGTATTTGACTATCAAATAAACTATTCTTTATAGGCATATCTAATGAATAAAATGGATCCTTCATAACATAATCAGAATAACTAATATACACTTTTTTAAATATCTCATTAGTTAATTGTAATTGATTATTAAGTTCATATTTCCCCATACTCTTAGTTACTACTGGTGATGTAATCATAATGAATTTGATTCCTGTGACGGTTTGAAACACGTACAAATTAAATAAATCGGTTTCAATACTTTGTAATCCGGTTTTATTTGTGTTTGGATTACCTGATTGTCCTGTAGTGATAATACTATGGTTTAAATCACTATTATTATTAGTCCCTATAGGTCCATTACTATTGGGCCCTCCACTAGAGCCTCCACTAGGGCCTCCATTAGGTCCTCCTCCACTTCCTCCTAGTCCACTACTGATACCTTCCCCTGTTGCTTTACTTCGATTCATGACGTCTATATCCTGTTGGCTCATTCCGGTGAATCTTGAAGTAATAGCGTGGACTCCGTGTAAAGTCCCGGCCAAAACCAAATAATCATTGGCGGTCAATTTATTAAGGCCGGGGTTTATATCGTTTTGATAGATCAATCCTCCAGCCTTGTTCAATATGTATAAAGAATAAACTATCATTAGGGATTAAGTAATGATGGGAATTAGTGTTAGGATTGTATTGATGATTTCACTTGCACAGATTTTGTGCGCGATTGAAAGTAAGTGTGGTAGAGGGTGAGATTGAGAAGAAGAAAAAAAAAAGAAACTTCCCCACAAGGACTCGAACCTTGAATCCCCTGATCCGTAGTCAGATGCCTTAACCATTGGGCCATGAGGAATATTTCTGAGAAGTTTGGTTTAGTACATGGTTATGTAATGATTGTTACGTGAACAAAAATTAAAAAGGTAATAGTAGATAGTATTATAGGCGGTATGTAACTATTCCTACTGCCATCAGTACTAATATTACTACTACTATTACTATTACTATAATTATTGCTTTCATTACCGCTGTCACTACTACTACTACTGCTGCTGCCTTCTGACTCTCATATCCCCTCAGTCCATTGACATCCTTGCACCAAATCCTTTCACCCACTGATAGACTTACATGATCTCTTATTTTTTTTCAATATACATTTAAAAAAACAATCAATATAAATAAATATACACCTAAATCACTAAAAAACACATTATAAATCATTAGACTTTTTCGGCTAACTCTTCTAATAATTTATAATTACGTTGTTCAATAGATCCATTACCTGGTAATCTTGAAGATCCCATCAAATAATTATCAACTTGTCTAGCACATTGTCTACCTTCTTGAATACCCCAAACCACTAATGATTGACCTCTTCTACAATCACCAGCAGCAAAGATATTTTCAGTACCAACTTTATAACCATTTGGATCAACGGTTTCAATGGTACCTCTCTTGGTTTTATTAACTTCTAAATTATCAGCTTCTGGTCCAATAAATCCCATTGATAATAAGACTAAATCAGCTGGGAAGAATTCTTCACTACCTGGAACTTCAGCCATTTGCCAAGCTCCACTATCAGATCTTTTCCATTCAACTCTAACAGTCTTAATACCTTTGACGTTTCCATTACCATCATCAATAAATTCTTTAGATAAAATTGAATATTCTCTTGGATCTTTACCATAATGAGTGTTAACTTCGGTATGACCATAATCAACTCTAAAGATTCTTGGCCATTGTGGCCATGGATTATCTTTTGGTCTAACATTTGGTGGCATTGGTAATAATTCAAAATTAGTCACGGATTTAGCTCCATGTCTAGTAGAGGTACCTAAACAATCATTACCAGTATCACCACCTCCAATAACTATAACATTTTTACCTTCAACTTGTTCTTTAATATCTTCTAAAGTACCATCTAATAAAGCTTTAGTATTCTTAGATAATAATTGCATAGCAAAATTAATATTATTTAAATCTCTACCAGGAATTCTTAAATCTCTTGGAATTGTTGATCCAACTGATAATACAACTGCATCATTAGCTGTCCTTAATTCATCAACAGTAATATCTTCACCAATGGTAGTAGAACAAATAAATTCAACTCCTTCAGCTGCCATTAAATCGGTTCTTCTTTTAACAATTCCTTTATCTAATTTCATGTTTGGAATACCATACATTAATAATCCACCTGGTCTATCACTTCTTTCATAAACTTTAACGTGATGACCAGCTTTATTTAATTGGTCAGCAGCTGATAATCCTGCTGGTCCTGATCCAATAACAGCTACAGTTTTACCAGTTCTGAAGGTTGGTGGTTCTGGTTTAATCCATCCTTGTTCAAATCCATGATCAATAATTGCACATTCAACCGATTTAATATTAACAGGATCTTCATTGATTCCTAAAACACAAGCTCCATTACATGGGGCTGGACAAATTCTACCAGTGAATTCTGGGAAATTATTGGTCATTAATAATCTTTGTAAAGCATCATACCATCTATCTTTGAAAACTAATTCATTCCATTTTGGAATAACATTAGAAATTGGACATCCAGTATCTGAAGTACAGAATGGTACTCCACAATCCATACATCTAGCAGTTTCATATTTTAATTCGTCTTTAGTTAATCTAGAAGTCATTTCATTCCAATCACTAGTTCTAGCTTTAGCAGGTCTGTATTTTTCATTTCTTCTCTTATATTTCATGAAACCTTTAACTTTATCTAATTTACCAACTGCTTTAGTTTCTTGGTCTAAATTAGTAATGGTATCTTCAACATCTAAAACTTTAGGTTCATCTTTACTCTTTGAAGGTCTATGAATATGACCTTGTTTGATCTTGGAAGCTTCACCATTAGTAGCATCACTTTCAGGATCTTCTTTAATGGATTTTAAAAATTTATTTCTTTCATTTAATTTAGCTTCTTCCTTCTTCTTCTTTTCTTCTTCTAAAACAAGTTTATAATCATGAGGTAAGACTTTAACAAATCTTGGAAGGATTCTATTGAAATCATTCAAGATATCATTAGCAACTTCAGAACCAGTGTAATGACGATGATCTTCAATTAACCCTCTTAAGAAAGCAATTTCATTTGGATCATCAACAGCACTTAATCCAACAGTACCACTGTTAACTTTATCACTAAAGTCTTGAGCCATGTCTAAAACATAAGCAATACCACCACACATACCAGCAGCAAAGTTTCTACCAGTAGAACCTAATACAACGACTCTACCACCAGACATATATTCACAACCATGATCACCAGTTCCTTCAACCACAATATTAGCCCCAGAGTTTCTAACAGCAAATCTTTCAGCCGCAACCCCTCTAATAAAAGCAGATCCAGAAGTGGCACCGAAAAAGGTGGTATTACCAGCAATGATTTGATCTTCAGCTTTGAATTTGGATCCAGCTGGTGGATAAACAATAATTCTACCTCCTGAAAGACCTTTACCAATATAATCATTAGCATCCCCTTCTAATTCTAAAGTAATACCAGGAGCAAGGAAAGCTCCAAAAGATTGACCAGCAGATCCTTTAACATTAACATGTATAGTATCATGAGGTAATCCTTGTTCCCCAAAAATCTTGGATACTCTATAAGATAAAGTAGTACCTAAAGATCTATCAGTATTTACTACATCACAATCAATAGTCACTGGTAATCCTTTAGCTAAGGTAAGTTCAGATTCATCAATTAACTTGTTATCAATTCTAACATGTAATCTATGATCTTGTTTTCTAACACAGTGAGTAGCAACACCAGGTCTAATACTATGAGCAGGAGTTAAAATTGGGGATAAGTCGACATTAGCATTCTTGGTATTTCTAAAGTCATCTCTAACCACCAATTTTTCAGTTCTACCAATCATTTCATTCACGGTTCTAAATCCTAAATCGGCCATGATTTGTCTGAAATCATTTGCGACATAATAGAAAAAGTTGATGACATGCTCTGGAGTTCCTTTGAATTTCTTTCTTAATTCTGGGTCTTGGGTGGCTATACCAACTGGACAAGCGTCTGTTTCACAACGTCTCATTAAAATACAACCCATGGCAATCAAAGGAGTTGTAGCAAAACCCCATTGTTCAGCTCCTAAAAGTGTAGCAATAGCTACATCCCTTCCTGTCTTAATTTGACCATCAGTTTGTAAAATTACTCTTCCACGTAAATCGTTCAAAACTAAAGTTTGGTGTGTTTCAGCTAAACCTAATTCCCAAGGTAATCCTGCATGTTTGATTGAGGTCCATTTTGCGGCACCTGTACCACCATCATGACCAGACACTAAGATATTTTCAGCACCAGCTTTAGCTACCCCAGCGGAAATAGTACCAATACCAACTTCGGATACTAATTTAACCGAAGTACGAGCTCTTGGGTTTGAACATTTCAAATCATATAATAATTGTTTTAAATCTTCAATAGAATAAATATCATGATGAGGAGGAGGAGAAATTAATCCAACCCCAGCAGTAGAATGTCTAGTTTTAGCAATGGATTGAGAAACTTTCTTACCAGGTAATTCACCCCCTTCACCAGGCTTAGCCCCTTGAGCCATTTTAATTTGTAATTCATCAGAATCAGATAAATAATAAGAAGTAACTCCAAATCTTCCTGAAGCAATTTGTTTAATAGAAGATCTCATGGTATCACCATTTTCATTGACTAAAGATCTTTCAGAATCTTCACCCCCTTCACCGGTATTAGATTTACCACCTAATCTGTTCATAGCTACAGCAATGGTAGAGTGAGCTTCCATAGAAATAGAACCATAAGACATGGCCCCAGTGAAGAATCTTCTAACAATTTCAGTCCAAGGTTCAACTTGATCAATTGGAATAGAAGAACTATTATCATAATCAAAATCTAATAATCCTCTTAAAGTACAATTTCTCATGGCTTCAGTTTCCTTCTTTTTATAAGCTTCATAAGCATTTTGATTTTTGTTTCTAACGGCATCTTGCATAGAAGCAATGGCAGCTGGTTCATTAATATGACTTTCACCACCATCTCTCCAGTTATATTCACCAGTTTCTGGTAATCCAATAGGTTTAATGGTTTCTCTATTAGGGTAACCTCTTTCATGCATGGAAATGGCATCTTGGGCAATATATTCAAAAGTTACCCCTTTAATTCTGGAAGCAGTACCAGCAAAACATCTATCAATAACAGAATTATCAATACCTAAAGCTTCAAAGATTTGAGCCCCTTTATAAGAACTTAAAGTGGAAATACCCATTTTAGACATAACTTTTAAGATACCAGTATCAACCGCATATTTATAATTGGAAATGATTTTTTCTTTAGTTAAGGATTCATTTTTTAATAACCCTTCTTGTCTCATTCTAATCAAAGTTTCAATGGCCAAGTAAGGATTAATGGCATCAGCCCCATAACCAACTAATAAACAAGCATGATGAATTTCTCTTGCTTCAGCAGTTTCAATAATTAAAGCTACTTTAGAACGTTGTTTTTGTCTAACTAAATGATGATGAACTGCACCAATGGCTACTAAAGCAGAAATAGGGATATTTTCAGCATCAGTATTTTTATCAGATAATACTAATACAGTATGATTTTCAGCAATGGCAGTGGAAGCTTCTTGACAGATTTTATCTAAAGTATTAATATATCCTTGAATAGCATCGGATTTTTTAAAAGTTATATCAATAGTAGTCACAGACCATTTTGGATAAACTTTATTCATATTTTTGATGGCATTCAAGTCTTCAATAGAAACAATTGGAGATTTTAATAATAATCTATTACATTGATCAGGTTTAATTTCTAATAAATTACCTTGAGGACCAATGTAACAATCTAAAGACATGACAATTTCTTCTCTAATAGGATCAATTGGAGGATTGGTAACTTGAGCAAATAATTGTTTAAAATAATCATATAATAATCTTGGTTGTTCAGAAATACAAGCCAAAGCAGTATCATTACCCATAGATCCTAAAGCTTCTTTACCTTCAGCCATTGGAGCTAAAATTAAAGACATTTGTTCATGACTATAGCCAAAAGCAATCAATCTTGGATCATTTTGAACAGTTGAAGTAAGAGCTTCAGAAGGTTTGTGAGATAAATCAATATTTTTATTAGTTAATCTTTCAGTTAAATCATTCATGGTAATTAAATTAGCTAAACTCCAAGATTTGAAATCATATTTGGAAGAAACTTTAGCTTTTAATTCTTTATCATCAACAATTCTTCCTTCTTTAGTATCAACTAATAACATTTTACCAGGTTGTAATCTACCCTTTTGTAAGATTTTTTCGGGTTCAACATCAATAACCCCAACTTCAGAAGCAACAATAATTCTATCATCATCAGTAACATAATAACGACAAGGTCTTAACCCATTTCTATCTAAATTAGCCCCACAATATCTTTCATCAGCAAAAGTGAATAAAGCAGGACCATCCCAAGGTTCCATAAGACAAGCAGCCCATTCATAAAAAGCTCTCTTTTTAGGATCAACTAATTTATCATTTTGCCAAGCTTCAGGAATTAACATCATTACTGCTTCAGGTAAAGTTAAGGTACCATTAATAACCAATAACTCTAATACATTATCAAAAGCAGCAGAATCAGAACCACCTTCTTCAATGATTGGATATAATTTATCCAATTCATCACCAAATAATTCAGACTTCATAACCCCTTCTTTAGCTCTCATCCAATTTTTATTACCTCTTAAGGTATTAATTTCCCCATTATGAGCAGCTAATCTTAATGGTTGAGCTCTATCCCAACTTGGGAAAGTATTGGTAGAAAATCTGGAATGAACCAAAGAAAAATGTGCTTCATATTCACTATTGACTAAATCATGATAATAAGCAAATACTTGATTAGGAGCTAATTGACCTTTATAAACAATGGTTTGATTTGATAAAGAACAAATATAAAACCAATTATGTAATCCAATGGTATGAGTAGATTGTTTTCTTAAAATAAATAATCTTTTTTGAAATTCTTTATTATATTTAGTAGCAAATTCATCATCAGAAATGGTGTGATCACCAGATAATTCCTTCATAACCACAGCTGGTTGTAAAATTAATGGTTCTCTTGATAATGAAGCAGGACCTAAAATTGAGGAATCATGTGGAACAGATCTCCAACCTAAAATCTTTAATCCTAAAGAATCAGCAATATCTTCAAACGTTTGTTTGGATTTTTCAAAAATACTTTCATCTTTTTTGAAAAAAATATTCCCAATCCCATATTGACCTAAATTTGGTAAATCAATATTACAATGATATTTAAATTCCTTCTTTAAAAATACATGAGGTAAACTACTTAATAAACCAGCCCCATCTCCATCTTTAGGATTTAATTCTCCTCCTCTATGGGTCATATTACATAACAAGTTTCTGGAATCACTTACAATTTTATGACTAGCAATCCCTTTTAAATGACAAGTGAACCCAACACCACATGCATCTTTTTCATATTCTGGATTATATAATCCTTTACCTACAGGTAAATTAGATGCCCAAGATTTATTTTCGGGGACTTCATCATATTGATAAACCTTAGTTTCATAATCATCTTGAACAAATGAACTCATACCTTTTGTATAATTATTATGTCTTTCTTTTGTTTTATTTTTTCTTATTAGAAGTTTCTGAGTTAGCGAGGTGAAACAACAGCAAAGAAATTCAAAGTCAATTACAGTTTATTTATTTAGACAAGACCGGTTAAACCAAAAGGAAAGAGTAACAGTTAACCAACTAAAACAAAAAAAAAAGATGAGTCTTATAAAGAGAAGAAAGTAAAAGAATAGAAAAATTTTTTTTTTTCAAACAAAGGATTTGAATCATCCAGATAAATCACAGAAATATTGCAGTCCCCCATACTTAACGAGGCCCTCGGGGTTTCCCCCCAAGGTAACATTATAATCCGGTAACGGGGATTGGCTTTAGATAGAGAGAAAGATTTTGTGTAATGTTTGCGTGAGGATATCTAATCACCAGCCAATGAATATTGAGATGATAATAAGCTGAGACTATTAGTTTTTAGGGGGGTCATATACGATAATATTGACGGTTAAGAGGGTAGAAACACAGGGTGATATGGAGAGTAGAGGATAGTAGAGAAAGTATAAGTAGTAGTCTCATGGGTCAAGATTGAAGGGTGAAATAGAATGGTTTAAGTTTGGGAGATTAAGAGTTAAGGAGAGGACTGGGAAGGAGCTGAAACCCTAATTAGGCAACAAGTACCAATGATCAGCGATGCAGATGACTCATTTTGATATTCACACTGGGGCATCTAGCCCTATATTGGTAGTAAGCTGGTCCAAGATTTGCTCTTTATCAGTGCTAATTGGGGACTAATCTGGTGCTAATCTGGTGCTAATCTGGTGCTAATCGGGTACTAATCTGGTGGAAATCTAAGGAAATGGCCGGTGGGTCTTGAAATATTATGACCGGTTTGTCCCGAATAGCTCAAATAGGGGCTCCGAATTATTTTACAATTTCGGGCCTATTTTTCATTGCAACGTTGGTTTCTTATTATCAGTGTCCAATAAAATTGTAGGATTTGTAATAAGTCGAGGGCTTTTCATGTGACGGACGGGTGACTCCAATCCACAGATTCACCCACGAGTGTTGGTCATTTGATTTGGGTCACTTGATCTTAGTCACTTGATCTAGGTAACATGGTGATTACACTTAATCTCGCATTCAACTCTCACTCACCTGTGGCCTCTTCCTCTCTTGTGCGATGAGCAACACCTTTCACTACTAATTAACCATCTTCAACCATGGACCTGATCTCTTTTAAACCAGAGATCTTAGAAAGAATCATCCCAGATATCTCTCTAGATCGTCACTTGAAAATAGGTATTCGTTCAAATCAACGACAATTCGATGAGTTCAAAACCGTCGACGTCTTATCCAATAAATCAACCAATTCAATCACATCTTCTTACATTAAGAATGGTAATACATTAATAATTTGTAATATCACCTATGGAATTAATGAACTCGCTAATGACTTTGACCAATTTACTTCAATATATCCCACTGTTTCTATTTCAAGAGGCCGGTCTGGAGCTCCAACTGATGAAGAAATGAATTTATCCCAACAATTATACGAACTTATATTATCTCATAAATTATTACCAATAAATTCCTTAAAATTCAAACCAAAACTCTTGGTAGATAACCAATTACAAGAATTACCCGACAGTAATAAATGGTTTAAATTTAACTTGTTTGTCAATTTCAAGATATTTGATCGGTCCGGTCCTTTACTACCTATATGTCATTATAGTTTAATCAATTGTTTAAATCATGTTAAATTGCCAATTATTTATATGGATGATACGTTTTCTGGTGGATTGAATACCTTCAGTAAGTTATCGGTGGATAACCTTAAGGTATATCCAGACACTTATCCATTACAATTGAATGTTAAATCATCACAAGTACCAGTAGCATCTAATTTTGGTATTTATGAATTAGATGGTGAAAATGTTATTATTTGTGATTTGGAAAATGAATCAGAAGAAGTTAATATTTTAACTAAGGCTAATATCATCGCCAATGGTGATGCAAACAAAACCATGTCACATTTCAGTATGATTAATGGGAATATGTTGAATATATCCAAAGATGATATGAAGAAGTTAATAAGTTATTCTCATTCACGAGCTATAAATATCAATCCTGGTGAAGGAATGTTAGAGGATTAGCATTAGCATGATATTAGAGTACTACGGTAATAATACAGAAACTAGTAGAAGATTGGTTTTATATAGCTGTATATATAAATCTATTCACTTTCACTATTAGGGGTCACCTTATCCTTAGTCAATAATCGTTTCTTCTTATCAAAAGTAGATTCGTGTTCCATTAATGGAGACCTAGATTTCTTCCCACTGGACAGACTTTCAAGTTCTTCTATTACCTCTGCTTGTTGTTTGTCATCTTGTACATCTTGTTCTAATTCTTCATGTTGGTTGAATTTTTGCACTTGTTCATGAAGATTTATAATATTTTGTTTATAGTCATTAATAATCTGTTCATATTCTTTCTTCCCGTCATTGATTAATTGATTCAATTTATCACCTCCTAAAAATTGATTACCATCACTAGTTCTCTTTCTATAGAACAATAAATAAGCAGCACTAGTAATGGTATCTTTTGGATCATCAATCTTTGTAACCCTACTATCATTAAAATAATACCATTGATTATCTCTAAAGTTTAATACTGAGGCAGTATAATGACCTCCTCCTAATCCTCCATAATGATTATCAACAGCTATCAAATCATACACCAAGTTCTCGTCAGGATTATCAATATAATTACTCATATCTAATCCTTCAATAGGGAAATCTATAGTAACATCAATTTTATCACTAAAACTACGAGCCATTTGAAATCTTTTTAAATGAATAGTTAAAATATCTCCAGTCGACCAAATCTTGATAGTTTTAGTGGCTTGTTTATGATCTTTACATTTTGGACAATACCATAAATCTTGATCTCCTAAAATTTCTGGTTGATAGAAATTATCTAAACAATCATATAAGGAAATCGTAGATTTTTGTTTGGCTAAAAGCCTTTCTCTATTCATTTCTAATTCTGGATTGGGGATTTCATTGACATTTTCCCATGTATGGTTATCTTTAAATAAATGATCATAACTTTCATTGGTCCATTCCAAAACAATTAAGGTATTTTTATTAACCAATGTTGGATGGTTATCGATGTTATTGGTCCTATCATTGATACTCACTTGTTGGGTCCCTTTGTTATCAAATCCTTCGGATTTATTTAAGGTTCCAACAGAATCAAATAAAGATCCAAGTCTATCATTATCACTACCTTCCAGTCCTTCCAGTACTTCTTGGTCTAACTCTTGTTCTAACCCTGGAGATAATTGATGGCTTGGTTTCAATTCTTCAGCAACTTCCACTTGTTGTTGTTCTTCTTCTTCTTGTTGTTGTTCTGGGTCTTCGTTTTCTCCTCTTCCTTCTACCCCTTCTGCTTCTGCTCCTTTTTCCTCTTCGTTTGGAAATGACACTGGCTCGGCGGGCTCATCACTTGGCTCCGCTTCTGATGAACATTTATCTTCTCTTTCAACTAAAACATATTCTTGTTCTTTTTTATAGTTAGGATAATGATAGTAATTATATTTCAATTCGGGTAATTTATCAGCTAACCTTGGCAAATTATTAATATTAGGTCTCATTTGAGGAACATGAATGGCCCTTTCGGAATCGAGTTTATATCTATGATTATCTTCATAATATTTAATGGTGAACCCATAATCACCACTAACTTCAGGATCTGCTAATGATACATCTGAATCATAACCTTCACCATTATTATTGTTATTATCATTGTCATATTCCTTGATATCAATTTGATCAAAATCTTGTTTTTGATAATATCGTTTATATGGGATTTGTTTCAAATTATTATAATGATCATCAAGACTAACGGTGGTCAACAGTTGAATTACTTGTTCTAATTTACCTCTAATCTTTCCAAATGAATTGATGTCTTGTTGGTCTATAGTAATGAATAAAGGAATCCCAAATATATTAGTAATGTTATATGACTTGTCAGCTTCTGGTACAACATTAATGATAGGGAGAATCAATTGGTCAGGATTCTGTTTATCATGAGGAATTATATAAACAATTATATCATCATTCTTATTTATTAACTCACTTATAGGAATAAATTTATACTTATTTGAATTAGATTGGAAATCTTGATAGAAAAATTTATTGAAAATTTCATAAATGAAGATATCTTGTTTATCAACACTTAAAAATTTAGATAAATAATTTAATAAATCATCAAAATTAGAAGCTTTGTTTAATTCGACTTGTAAAGACATGATTCTTTCTTTGACAGTTTTATTAAAGTCTAAATCCACCACTTTAAAAGTATGATACCATTTCTTATCTATTGGTAAAGGTAAAGTCAAATCATTAAAAGGATCATAAGTAATGGAAGTTTTAGAACAATCAGGACATACCAATATACTTTGATATAAACCAGAAAATAAATCAATGATAACAGAATCATTTCTTTGTTTATATTGATTCCAACTAATATCAGCCAATCGTTTAATAGCTACCATATCATCTATTTCATCATCTTTTAATTCAGGTTTTTCAAGATATGGCTTATCATAAATTCTATTCAAATCTTCATGTAAAGCATCTAATAACCAACTTAGAAATTCTTGACTATCTTGTTGTTGATATCCATAAAACATAGAAGAAAAATGCCCAATTGTATACTTAAATTCTCTTGGGGATATAGAACTCATGGATTGAGAATTTGGAGGTTGAAATATTGAAGAATAATTAAATAATTTATGAAGAAGTGATCCAAATGCTTGTGCCATATCCCCATTATACCCTAAAGGATTAGATTTATTCAATTCTTTTTGAAAAATATTAAAAAAGAAATAATAATTGATTTCAGGAATATGAATTAAACATTGTAATGCACTATTCATATAACATGTATTTCCCAAATTAATCAATCCCAAATGTCCATTATTAGATAAAATCTTATCCACGCTAATGTTATCGAGATTATTATAACTATTTTCAATACAAGAATCAATTGGATACTTACCAGAAGTTTTATCACAAATTTCAATTAAAACATGATATCTTGAAGAAATGATATTTTGATTTTTGAGTTTATGAGATAAAATCTGTTTAAATACCAAATTCTTAAAAGTTATATCATTTAAGAATTGATTGACAGTGATCGAAGAAGGAAATTCTTCGATATTTGAATCATTTAAAAACCATAATCGGAAATTATTACTATTATAATGATTATCACCACCCAGTTTAAAATAATTCAATTTAACAAAATCATATAAATCTTCAAAAGTTTTGATACTTGACATGAAAAACCCATGTGGTTTAGAATTATTAGAAACCTTATTGGTTTTACTTAAATGATGAAGTACAAAATATGGAGGGAATTTTTCCAAGGTTTTATTACCAGTTTCCTCATCAATCATGATAGCTCTAGCGATTGGATTACCATTTAATCCAAACCATTCTACCAAATATTGGAATACTTGTGGACTAACACATACAGACTGAGTAGCTTCAGTCTCATTGACCAATAACATTCCAGCAGCATCAGTTAAGATCTGAGTATTTATAGGACCTAAGTGATGTTTTAATTGTTTAAATGATTGAACATCACTAGTTAAAAATGATTGTAAAAAAGTATTGGGGATCAAATTCCAATAATCACCTTCTGTGACTTCATATTCATTCAATAATCGGGAGATCAATTGACGCTTTTGGTTTAAATCATTGATGGATTCTTCTGATTCTGTTGATTCTGGTGGTCCATCGCTAACCATATTAGTATCATTAATACTTCCGGGTTCACTGGGGGCACCAGCATCGATATCTCCCATGGATTCGATGTCGGCATCTGCATCGCCCATTATATCTGACTTGATTTCATCGGCTTCTGTCATTTGATCTACCGAATGTAGATGTGGTGTGCCTTGGTTGCTGTAATGGTGGTTTGCCATTTCTGGTTTAGTTGAACATTTCATCTAGCCATCGCGATTTGAGTAGTTTGAGCGCGGTTTGGCTCTGGGGGCTAATGATGGGGAATGGCACGTTAGTGGGTCGGTGCTAAGTCTGTAACTGGGTCGGTGTTGCTTGCAACTTTGAAGAAGTGGTCCTCAAGTTAAGCCATGTCATTTCAGCTAAGTATTTTAGGCAGCTCACTTAGGCCAAGTTAAGCCACTTAGGTTTCTTCATTGAATCCATCAACCAGTTAAATTAATTAACCCATTATACTGCCAATGGCTGCAATTGCAAAAATCGCGAACTTCACCATTCTACTGAACAAACATCCTTGACCTAGAAATAAAGACTACATACCAATACCAAATGGCTAACTACTTATCAAAACCACCAAAACTATGAAATACTACACAGGTGTACACCTTCATTTCACATTATATATCTCTCAAAATTTCATGAATTTCAAGATCCTACAACTCCCATTTAATACAACCCCGTTACTCTTATCAACTCCCACTCTTAAAGCCAAAAGCTAATCCTCTTCAAATGTCGAGTCGTGTTCTCTACAAATACTGCGACTGATAAAATATGGAGCAGCAGGATATGAAGCAGGGTGTTCTACCATATACTAAACCATATAACAGTTAACAATTGAGTCAGTGTCAACATACAATTAGGTCACCTAAACTTATAAAAGCATAAATAGTCACTTTTACAACCTGCCCCATTTTAACATGGTTGAACATCCACTGGCTTCAGATTTAGCCACTAACTCTGGCAATAATCATTCCACTGCAGACCAGGAGGAGTTAGATGAAATGATAATTGATTACGTTTGTGATCAAGTTCTTCCAGAATACAATGTTAATAAAGAAACATTAAAGAAATGGCAAGTGGAATTGATTGATAATATCCACGATCCTGATGTTTTGGCGGCTATAATTGAAGAAGAAATCATCTTAGGGAATCCATTGAATGACAAAAAGATCCCATTAGATTACTGTAAAGTGGATTCCTTATTCCATAAATTAGATCAATTGACAGCTGAGGTATATGTTGACTTTAAATTATTAATATTAGAGCTTCTAAATAATGTCATGACTAGTAGTTATACCAATAAAGTACTAACGGTTCGTCAAAATATTCATAAATTGCTTATTGATAAATGGCTACATTATTTATCTATAAACGAATCAAGCTTATTAGTACACAAGCTAGAAAAGATCGTTATAAATCTATTGGAGTTAGGGTGTGATAACAAAACCTTACAATCAATAATTAACGGGGTATTCCATTCCCATAAAATCGAGGATCGATTATATTTATTGTTATTTTTAAACAAGTTATTCAAACGATATCAATGTCATTTCAAATTTGTCCTTTTGAATGATTTGGTATCCAGTCCCATTCCATTTCCACTAGAAAACCATACCAGATTCAACTCCAAGGTATTCTCTATACAGTCATGGATAAAAGTTAATTCTTCACCTAATAATAATCCTAGAAATCTGAATATGAATGATAATCTCCCGGTTATGACTTTATTCAAATTTTCAAATTCTTCTTCTTCTTCTTTGAATTTTTCTAGTTTTAAACTTCAATTACTCAACTATAATCAATTCATGGTTGAAATCCAGAATAACATGAATAATTCCAAAATTCAATTTACTTTTAATCAAATCTTATCTCCAGATGCCAATAGTTTTGTTGATCATAATGTTGCTAATCATGGATTTACTCACTTTGTTTTAACTTTCGATAAATCAGGAAATTTGAATCTTTATATAAATGGGGATTATTCTGAATCTGTTCCATGTCCTGGATTGTCAAAACATATAGATCAATGGGATAAGATATATATGGGAGATGATGATAATGATAATGATAATGAACATACCACATCATCAAAAGATGAATTGATTATTCGAAACGTGACAATTTTAAATACTGATTTATATCCTCAATGGATTAATTTATTTTACAATATGGGTTTGGGATATGATTGGAATTTCAAAGAGTTTTCTGACGATAATATTTTCAATTTATTGAATCATTTAAGTTTTAGAGGACTTACCAATACTTCGTTAAAGTTTAAGGAGATTGCCAGTAATAAAAAGAGAAAAAATAGTTTTAGAGATTCTTTAAGTCATTTGAGTTTAAATTCAAACCATAATAACTCCCAGATGAATTGTGATTCTTCTGAAAATCATAATAATCATGGTTCTACTGGATCTTCTGAGAATACTGTTGATGATTCAAATAATAGTTCCAGCCAAAGAAGTCCGAAAAGTTTCTTATTGACCATGAAAAATTTAGTGGATAGACATCATATAGCTAATAGCTTGATTTCATCCAAGATCACTGAAGATAATGTTCTTTTTAATAGTAATGATAATGAATTCCTAAAGAATTTAGAGAGTGCATCACCACAAGGATCTAGAATTTATTGGCACGATTCAGAGTCTATTTATGGAGCTTTCTATGTAATAGGAGGAACTCAATTGATTTTAACATTAATGGAATCAGCTATTAATAACTCAAAATTACAACCCGTTCATCGTGATAAGTTATTGCAAAGATCATTGACTTTATTGTTTGATTTATTAAATAACAATTGGAGATTGAGTAAAGAATTTGAAAATATTAATGGTTATGGAATTTTATCAGTATTATTAACCAATTATAAAATTATCAATAAATCATTGGTGTTTGATTCGGGTGAAAGTAATAATGATGAACTTTATCATGAGGATGATCATGAGTCTGATGACTTGATGATTTCACAAGATGATAAAAGTTTACATACATTATTATTGAAATACGTTGGGTATGACTATTGTAATCCAAATGAATCTATCATAATCAATCCAATTGCTTATAAATCTTTAATTCTAAACTTTGATTTATTTCTTGATTCCAATTCATTCAGTTTATTGTTGTCTCAATTTATTACTTTTATGGTTGACAGTAAATACTATGAGTATAATATAATGGAATTGAATAAGATGAAGTTGCTTAAGAAATTGTTGCATTTTATTAAGGATCCTAATTTGACAAGTATTGAATTTACAGATGAAATTAATGAACAGTTTATTTGTACCATGTCTATTATCTTAAGATCTGATACTTCAGTTGATACCATTAAATCGATTTCCCATTTTATCATTTATTCTTTTTATTCTAGTCCTCAAGAGTGTAGTCCTAAATTAGGGGTTTTGGCCTTACAGTCTTTAACAGATTTCTTATGTGAACAAGATTCAAGTATGAAGGTACTTAAGAAATTTTCCAGATCAATAACCATTCATTGGATTCTATTATTACTCAATATAAACACAGTCAAACATTTATCAATCAATTCTAAAGAAGTTGTCAAGTGTGCAATTAGATTGTTAGCTAAACTATTAAAAGTTCTTGGTCCTCATATCATCAAAAAATTCTTTTTTGGTAATAGGGGTTTAGATATTTTGACCCATTTTTTAAAGCCTTGGTGGTCAAATGATGAGATTTTATGTGAAATTTATTTAGCTGCTTTTGGATTAGATATTAAAGATCTTGACAATGGAGATGAAGATCCAGAACAGATTTATTTCTCTTTAACTCAATTGGTTCCTTCTAAAGAATCAGTTGGCAATAATCATTTCAATAAACTTGTTTTACCGGATTTTTTAAATCTATTGAATAATTTGGTGTTGAGTTCAGTTTATACTCTTAGTGAAAAGAAAGGGAAAGTATTGAGTGCACCTAATAGTCCAGATCCTAAGAATAATAATTCTAATATCGATCTAGATATCTCATTAGATGCTATTCATTTAATCAGTTCTTACTCTATATCTATTGAAAAAGGATATCAGAATGTTAGTCCATTGGCTACTTTTTATGTTTCAAAAGAATGGTTAGAAGGAATATTTGAACTCGTGGGGTATTTAAGATTGTTTTTAACTTGGGAGAATTCCGATTTACTTAGTAATTTTAAAAATTGTTATAATAGATTGATTAAAATCCTTTCAGATATTTTCATTTCAAAATTATTTAATTCCAATAACTTTTTCACTATTTTTAATAATTTAAGTGATTTCACCAAGAAATTAATCTTGGACACGGTATTTCCTAAGATATTTCGTCATATCAATGAATTTATTTCAGTATCAAATTTCATCTTTAATGAGAAGGAATTCTTTAATGAGTCACTCAATTTATTATCATTCTATTATAATGAATACGTCAATCAAAATTTCTTGATCAATGAACGAGATTTGACGGATTATATTGTTTGTATATTATCAACTATTGAACTTCATGAGGCTTCCAATAATTCGTCAGTTAAATCACTTAAATCATACCTTGGGAAGTTGATTCTTCTTAAATTACGGAAAGATTCTGAAGATGTAAAACCAGACGTTGATTGGATTAATATCAGTTCACCAGATGATCAAGATAATGAAAGTATTAAAACTAATCAAGGATTAAGTTTAATTCCAGAAGATATCTGTACAACAAGGTTCAATGAATCAATTAAACTATTACTTTATAGACAAGTTGTGATATTCCAACCAGATATTTTAAATATTGAAGAATTAAGCAAAGTTATAATTTTACTATTTGGGAATTTCTTTAAATTTTATGGTAATGAACAAGAAGACCATATAAAGCTTAATTATGGGAATTTTTTCAATCTTTTAAGAACAACTCATATGATTAGACAAAATGAATTTGGCAATGTAATAGAATACATGTGTAAGGGTATTGATTATAGTGCCAGTTATAAAATCGTGCAAGAATTTTTCGATACGTTATTGGTAAAGAATGATGAAGAAACATTAAAAGCCATATTGAAATTTCCTACTCTTAAACATATATTAAATAAGTCATATCATTCTTTGTTATCAAAGCTGCAAGAGTCCTCCAAGTTGAATATTTATGATATGATAAGCATTACTCTTAGTAATGGAGGAACTTTGGGACAATTGAATAATATTTATATCAAAAGTTTTGAACGTGATTGTATTCAACTTAAGAGTCAATTACTTAATAATGAGTTGACAAGATTTAACAGAGCTAGCCAAGATCACAAGGAAAATATTTTATATTTTGTATCTAGTTATAATTCCTTGAAAGTTGAACTGGAAAGATTGATCTATAAAAATTATCGAGCTGATTATGTTTTAGATTTCATTGAAAATTCAGACAGAATAAGAAATAGAATGATTATTGAAGATCAATTATCAGATTCAGAAAAGTTGGCTTATCAAATTGAAATTCCTGTTAAAGATGTAGAAATCTTACCAAATGATAAATCTTTAGAAGGGTATAATTCATCCACAGGGAATCATTCTATTAACACTTTGAGTCTCTCCACTGATGAAGTGTTATTAGATTTGGGTGGGGAAGATTCATATGAAGTGGTTGATGATATTAATGAAGCTCAAAAATCTGCTTATGAAGATAAGAATCGGAAAGTATTAAGAAGCTTATACCTAGGAGATCATATTGTTTCTCTTTGGAATATAAGTCAAATTAATGGATTAGCCCCTATTGAAAGTTTGATGATATTGGGATCTAACCATATCTATATAATAGAAAATTATTTACATCAACCTGATGGTAATGTCATTGATGTACAAGATGCTCCAATGGAATTAAGAGATCCTTATTTACAATTGGTCAATTCTCAATCCAATTATTTTAAAAATGATACTGGCTTAAGATCTCATAAAAGTAAAACATGGAGTTTGGTTAATTTAAGTTCTATTTCTAAACGTCAATTTTTGTTAAGGGATATTGCTTTAGAAATGTTCTTCACTGATGGTGCCAGTATTTTAGTCACTTGTATTACTTCAAAAGAACGTGATTCTATTCATAATAAATTGCATCAGTTTTGTGTGGGAAAAGGCTTAGATCATGATTTAAGTCAAACATTACAATTATCATCTTCATTACCGGGATTTGGTGGTCAGAATAATACGTCTTATTTTGCTTCTAAATTGTCATCTGTATTATCAGTAAACAATCCTGATAACTTTTTAACAGCTACTAAAAAATGGAAAGCAGGAGAAATGTCAAATTTCTATTATTTGATGATCATTAATACTTTAGCGGGGAGAACTTTTAATGATTTAACTCAATATCCAGTATTCCCTTGGGTTATTGCTGATTATACTAGTGAGAGTTTAGATCTTTCAAATCCTAGAACCTTCAGAGACTTATCTAAACCAATGGGAGCTCAAACAGAACCAAGAGCATCTGAATTTAGAGAAAGATTTGAAGCTTTACAAAGTCTTGAAGATGTTAACTCTCCAGCATTTCATTATGGAACTCATTATTCATCTGCAATGATCGTGACTTCATTTTTGATTAGGTTAAAGCCTTATGTTCATTCATATTTATTACTTCAAGGAGGTAAATTTGATCATGCCGATAGATTATTTAATTCAGTAGAAAAAGCATGGTTATCAGCCTCTAGAGATAATACTACTGATGTCAGAGAATTAATACCCGAATTTTATTATTTACCGGAATTTTTATGTAATTCTAATAATTTTGAATTAGGAGTGTTACAAAATGGAGAATCTCCTAATAATGTTGCATTACCCAAATGGGCTCATGGAGATCCTAAAATATTTATTCAAAAAAATAGAGAAGCATTAGAAAGCTCATATGTATCAGCAAACTTACATCTATGGATTGATTTAATATTTGGATTTAAACAAAGTGGACCTGAAGCTATCGAATCCTTAAATGTATTTCATCATCTTTCCTATAATGGAGCCATAAATTTGGATAATATTAATGATGATATGGAACGGAAAGCTGTGATAGGAATGATTAATAATTTCGGACAAACTCCTAAACGGATTTTCAATAAGCCTCATGCTCAAAAAGATGTATTAAATTTACCTAATTATTACTTTACTAGTATAGATGATCAGGAAGTTCCTCTGGTGGTATTTGAATCCAAATTAAAATCACCTATTAAAAAGATTGAAATTAGTTCAAAGAGTGGTAAATGGGTAGGAAGACCCACTTGTGTCTGTAGTGAAGATGGGTTATTAATTCGGAAAGTGGGGAATATTAATGATAATTCAGGTTCTATAGTTGTTAACAATTCATCTTTCTTGGATATTCACAGGTCTTATATTACCAATATCTTACAAATCGGATATAAAGTGTTCCTTACGGCATCTAATGATGGATTGATCAATATTTGGAAGTGTAACATGAAACCATTACTTAATCTACAATTCCTTGGAGTTCTCAGAGGACATATAAGTCCTATAAAGGAGCTTAAATTTAATAAAAGTTCTAAAGTAGGATTATCTTCTGATGTGGATGGGAATGTAATTTTATGGGATTTCACTAGATTTAAATTCATTAGAAAAATTGAGTGTAGTGATTCACAAAAGCAGATATTAATTGATATTTCTAATGATACAGGTAATATTGCTGTGGTTAATCAATTGAATAATCATATAGAATTATATACCTTGAATGGGGATGAGATTTTACTGACTGATTTACCTAAAGGTGATATCACCAGTATTAGATTTGGTAGTATAAACGATTCAAGTGTTCAGTCTGGGAAACACCTGACTACAAATAATCATAGTTATTGGAGTGAAGAACTTTTTTCAATTGCATATGGTGGGGGACCTAGGTCGATAAAGGTATATAGTTTGAAGACCAATGATGGTTCTTCAGACTGGCAATTGAATGATTTCTGTCAAATGTCGTTGAACCATGATATGATTGGTGATATAACAGCTTATGAATTATTTAAAAAGAGTATAACCGATCCCGAAGACCGTCTTACCAGAGGATATTTAGGGTTAGTGATGGGGGATAGCAATGGTAGAGTTTATCAGTGGTAGAACTTTACACAAACCGTTGAAGTAAACATAGCAGAGACAGTACTTTGGTGCTAGTATATTTAACGATTAATGTATAATTGAATTAGGACATAGAACTACCTTTAGAACTACCTCTAGAACTCTTGCTACTTTCACATTTCCAGCACACAGAACTTCCAAGTACCCAATAATCTTTAAACATAATCGCTTTTTTCAGACTCTTTATGTCAGTTTGTCTCACCAAGCATAAAATTAGCGCAGGCGCACTGTCAAGATAACAATTTGTTTAGGTCAAATTTTAACAATAACCATCACTTTAATAGTGTTAACCGGGTTATACCACACAAAAAGCTTATCATATCACACAAGTAGCTAAATTTGAACCTTTGAATTCCAACTTCCAACTTTCGACTTTCAAGGATCTAAACGGGGACTGGCTATTAGAATAATGACAAGTAGTCTGTGGCTTCCTCCTATACTGGTAAAGACAGTTTTAACATGTGTTATATGGTATATGGTATCATCAGTAACCTCACAATTGACCAAGAAAATATTGGTGGAATATAATTATCCATTATTTCTAAGTCAGTTTCAGTTTCTTACCGGGTCTATCTTATCATTAGGATTCATACTTTTAGTTAAAAGCTTCCCAAGTATCAAGAAACATTTCCCCACTGGAAGTATACCGACAGATCCACAAAGGTCAATATTTAGCATTGGAGCATTTTTAAAAGTTCTTCCCTTAGGATTATTTCAATTCGGAGGGAAATATTGTTCATTAAATGCTACTGGATTAATTTCATTAGCAGCAGTTTCTAGTGTTAAAGTATTATCTCCATTATTAATTGTGTTGAGTTATAAATTTATTTATAAAATCAAATTTCCATTAGTGACATACTTATCATTAATACCATTACTTGGAGGGGTAATTTTGATTATCATTGATGAATCACCTAGTTCTGATGTAACCAAAGGGTTTTTAGTCAATGAATTTAATGAATTAGACATCGACCAATTGAAAGGATTTAGTTATTGTTTCATTAGTCTTATAATATTTGCGGCCCAAAATATTTATGGGAAACAACTTATTACTTGGGATACTGATAACCAGACTAATTTAGCTATAAGTACTACTAAATCAAATACTCCTACAGATGGAGATAGATCTAATAGTAAATATGTTAGACAACGGAATAATTCCATTAGATTACCATATTCGACTTCAGATTTAAGATTAGATGAAAAGAAACATGAACAACAAGAGGTTTATTCATCAACTGAAAATGAATATACTAGAGAAGCTAATTCTAATCAAATCCAATTTTCTAATCCATTTGGATCATTCTTACCAGAAAATGAACGAATAATAAAACCCGATCAAATGACTATTATATTTTATTGTTCAGTAATCGGATTTTGTATATCAGTTACTGGATTTTTATTGAATGAAATGCCTCATGTATTAGATATTCTTACTGGTAGATTAGATGAATCTACTCCTGATACTAAATCTGGTTTACCAGTAGTGATTAATTTAATATTATTAAGTTCAATATCTCATTTCATTCAAACTTTATTAGCATTTCATTTATTAGGGCTGATTCCAGCTGTGTCATATTCTGTCGCATCAATGATGAAGAGAATCTTTTTAATTACGATTAGTATAATATTGGCAACTAATGATCATGATCCTAACAAATATTTTGGTAAGATCACTGGAAGTCAATTAACGGGTTTGCTGTTTACCGGTGTAGGATTATATTGTTATGATCGTTGGGGGTCAAAAGCCGTTAAAAATAGAGCATAAACAAGAGTATTTCTTTTCTTTTTTTCTTTATCTTTATAGGCTACGCAGGAACGTAATAGAGACATATATAAAATGTTTGGAAGCTAGAATGCTCAACTGTAATTGATCTATAATGTCAGTTAATAACTTTTTACAGCAATAACTGAAACACTATAGCTCTAAAAAATCAATCAAGCCCGTAATTTCCGTGACTACCCGTACTCAGAACAACTGACAGCTATTCCAAGTATGACTAGTATACTCTAGTATAGGTTGTAGAGAGTAGTAATCGTGGAATATGGACTAAATGTCCCTAATTATTACCCTACAATAATACCTATACATAAAATAGTACAATAAAGAAAAAAAAAAACTTCATTTGAGTTGAAAATTTTTCTATTTAAACCCACTGGGAGCGCGACCCAGTCAGAACTGTGAGACCCATGGTTTTGCGGGTAATGCAATATACTCTTTAGACTACCAGATACCAATACACCATACCATAACAGACCATACCATAGTTCACAACACTCCAATGAAGATAAGCCTGACTATACTTACATACCTAGCATTAATTGGGTTTGCTAATGTTGTAAATGGGGTGAAGTTGCAAGGAAAACTCACCGACATCCCCGAAACTTTTCTGTTAGTAGACCATAATCAATATGTCAATGGAGACAATTTAGCTAGCAGATGTGATATAAAATTGACTTCGTTAGATAATAACCATCATAGTTCTAGTCGAATATTACTCAATAGAAACTACGAGTTTAGTTCCAGATCGTTGGATCTGGGGAAATACGATCTCACCATAACATGTCATGACTTTTCATTCAATCAAGATCGATTTATAATTGATGTTAATGATACCACCATCTTAGCATCGGAATATCGTTTAGATAAAACAGAATTAGGACAACCCAAAGATATAACCAATGAACCATTAGCTATTAAAACCATGACAACCAGACAATATTATGAAATTCGTCAAAATTCATTAGCAAATATGATTTCTAATAGTCCATTAGGATTCATTTTTAAGAATAAGATTTATACAGCCATGTTCATTTTCTGTGCTGTTATGATGGTGGGTCCTTATTTACTTAGATTTTTTAATCCAGAAATGGCCAAAAGAATGGAAGAGCTTCAAAGAGAACAAGCTAAACAGGGGACTATATTTGTAGATCCTAATGAAAAGTCTCATGATTCCAAAAATCCATCCAAGATTGAAGAGATTTCCAGGGCTAATCCTTCAAGTGCTAGAAAAAGAAGATAATAACTATCAATGCTTCTATTATATATTGACTAATATACAGCTGTGGGTATCACTACCACTATCACTACCACTACCACTACCACTCTCACACTTTGACATTAACCTTCAATCCAACCAGTAAATATCTACTAAACATCCATAATACAGCACTCAGTAATAACATAAATCCACAGAACAATGCAAACATCTTATAATTATATCCACTACCTTTATCTATAATAGCAGCAGCTAATGGGAATCCAAACAAATAACTAAAGCTCACAAAAAAATACATTAACCCATATCTTGAACCAAACTCTTGAACAGGAGAAATTTGTCGAATACAAGCTGGTGATAATGATAATATTGAAGCAGAAAAGAATCCAAATGACAGAATAAATAGGTAGATGAAAGGTCTACTAGATCCTAAAGGAATCCAAAAAATGAATATGGTGGTAAAGCATCCGGTCAACATTACTACCATTACATTGAAATATCCAAATTTATCAGCCAAGTACCCCGGGATCCATCTTCCTAATATTCCACAACAATTATATATGGTTAATAAGAGATATGATTCATTTTCACTGATCCCTTGCGATATAGCAAATGTCCCATAATACGTGATTACTAGCATTAATCCTAATTCTCCAAAAAATATCCCTCCTGCCAGTGATGAAAATTTCTTATCTTTGAAAGCTTTAACATTTAAAAAATTTCTGCTAGTTTCTAATACTTTAGTAAGTTTTACTTCTTCAGTAGTAAGTTTATCACCATGATACTCACTATCATTATCATTATGGTTAATAGTTTTGACTCTAGATCTAACTAAACCAGTAGCTAAAAGGTTACATCCAAGGGTGATAAAAGCCAAGATTCTAATGGCCCAAATAAATCCAACCTTATCGTATAAAGACCTTAAAACCAAGGGGAAAAATATCCCTCCAACTGAACCACCCGTAGAACTAATCCCAATAGCTAGACCGATATTCTTGAAAAACCAATGGCCAATAACCCCTATCAATGCTGGACAACAAATTGATATTCCTGTTCCAACTCCTATAGATAACGATAAAATGAACTGCCAAATTTCTGTAGAGCTAGCTACTCCCATAAGAGCTCCAAATATTAATAATGATCCTACTATTAATGGATAATGAGGTCCATTGATATCAAAATAGTATCCTGCTAATGGGGTTAACCCATAACTGATAGCAAAGAAAATTGAAAAAATCCATGATACAGTAGAAGCTTTGGTATCAGAAAGCTGATGAGTGGTGATATATGTCTGTACAACTCCAATTGAATTAACAAGTCCAAAAGAAACTACCAAACCAAGAAAGCAGCCTAATAATACTCCATATGCTTTAAATCCACCATCGGGGTATTCAACAGGATCGTTTCCATGATCATGGTGGTTCTGGTTCTGGCTTTGGTTCTGGCTTTGGTTCTGGCTCTGGTTCTGGCTCTGGTTCTGGCTCCGGTCATCGGGATGTTGGACTTTACTCGTATAGGTAACTCTGGACTCCACACGGATGCCCAAATCAATTGAATCTGTCATAATTATAACCCCATAAGCTTGAGAGCAGTTATAGTTAAAGGATCTTCACTAGATCTGCAAAGGAATTACAGATTCCGCGAATGGGTTGCAAATTCCGGCTGCAAATCTTATCAGTGAAATAACAAAGAGCTTTAGATAGTGGTGAAAAAAAGAGTGTACCAACATAATGATATATATTCTATGACGAGATCTATGATGTCTAATACATGATATAGACTCTCAACTTCCCTATACTCTCGCATTAATTCTGATCCCAACTGCTTGATATCTACTTGAAATCCAAAAGATGGTGGCCAACGTAGAAATCAACCCGCAGAATAATGAAAACATTTTATAATGAAATTTACTCAGGTCACCAATAATAGCCCCACTTAATGGGACTCCAAATAATGTACCGATACTTACAAAGAAGTACATCAACCCATACCTTGATCCAAACTGTTTGACTGGCGTAATCTGTCTTAAACATGCAGGAGTTAATGTTAATACCAGAGTAGAACAGAACCCAAATATCAGAATGAACACATACAAAACCACATGATCTGATCCAAATGGAAGCCAAAGCAAAAATATAGAAACCGCTGAACCCAATAACATGATAATCATCATGTTAAAGTGACCAAACTTATCACTCAAATACCCAGTAGTTAACCGTAAGAATCCCATGGCATTAAATAAAGTAATCAACAAATATGCTTGACTTTCAGGTAAGCCTTGGGTAACTGCATAGGTCCCATAGTACGTGGTAACAGAAACAAGTGATAATTCTCCACATAACACTCCTAAGGTAAGAAATATAAATCTAGCATCTTTGATGGCACTATAATCAAAGAATTTTCTAGCTCTCAGATAGAATTGATCTAATTTATTTCTTTGGGTTGCAACATTATCATTATTATCATCATCATCATCCAAATTTTCCCTGAATCTTTCTTTAACTAATAAAGTAGCAGACACATTAAGAGCTAAACAGAAAAATGCCAACACCCTTACCGACCAAGCAAATCCTACTTTACTATAAAGACTTCTTAACATTAATGGAATAATAACTCCACCTAATGACCCACCAAAAGTACTTAAAGCTAAAGCAAGTCCAATTTTCCGATGAAACCAATGACTATTAACCCCAACAAGAGGACTAATACATAAAGAATTTCCAATCCCTGCACAAAGGGAAAGAGCTAGTATGAACTGCCATACATCATGACAATCAGCAGTAGCCAATAACCCGATAAATAATAAAATGGTTCCAATTACCATTGGTTTCACTGCTCCTTTGGCATCAAAATATGGTCCTACAAATACCGTTAACCCAAATGCTAATGCCACATAAATGGAGAAAATCCATGAAATTGTAGAAGCACTAACGTGGGATAATTGATGAGTAGCTAAATAAGTTTGCATGGCACCAACAGAATTGGCGGTACCAAAACTTGAAACCAATCCTAAGAATGAGCCTAATATCACTGAATATGCTCTAATTCCTCCATCAGGATAATCTCTTTCATCTTTTGAAATTAAAGACGCTTGATTATTGTTCCTGCCATCGATATTGGAACGGGGATTATTACTCCGTTGGTTGAAAGTATCAGATCCGTCGTGGTGATTTTCTGGCGGATCAGGATTCCAACCAGAGCCAGAAGCTCCATTTAATGCTTCAATTGTATGTAAAGGGATATTATAATTAGATTCCAATGGTGAGGTTGAAGTCATGGTCGATATTTGCTAAAGAAGGAGAAGAAGAAGATGAAGAAGTGGGTGTCATTTTTCGCAGCTTTCCCCCGCAGTCATATTAACTGTTGCTGTGTCTAAATCAGTGAAGAATTAGGGAGCTAAGGTAAAGGCTATAAGTTTCAAGCCCTAAGATCATCATTTTCTTTGTCAACAAGTTTATTAGAAAAGTGATGAAACACGAACAAATATAGATGAGACCTTTGATATCTTTATATGTGACTGTGGATGGTGCTCTCCCCCTTATGCTCCAAAGAATTGGTTGCAAAAATCTCAACTTCAAATGAGAAACCTAAAGTCGTGTATTCCTATATATTCCATATATTTAATATATTACAATGTTATAGACATATAAACCTCATATATCGTCCCTCCCATAATAGCATGATATACATCCAATCAAATTAATCCACAACCACATCATATCTTAACATTAAATCTTAACCCAACGGTCTTATACCTACTGAAAATCCAAAAGCAGGAAGCTAAAAGTGACACCAATCCACAAAATAATGAAAACATTTTATAATGAAATTTACTAGAATCTCCTATAATAGCACTCCCTAAAGGAATTCCAAATAAATTACCCATACTAACAAAGAAGTACATCAACCCATATCTTGATCCAAACTGTTTGACTGGTGTAATCTGTCTTAAACATGCAGGAGTTAATGATAATATCAGAGAGGAGAAAAATCCAAAGCACAGAATGAACACATATAATACCACATGGTTTGACCCAAATGGTAACCATAACAATAAAATAGATATAGCAGATCCTAGTATCATAAGAATCATCATATTAAAATGGCCAACTTTATC
This sequence comes from Yamadazyma taylorii, assembly GCA_030583035.1. NCBI lineage: Eukaryota > Fungi > Ascomycota > Pichiomycetes > Serinales > Debaryomycetaceae > Yamadazyma > Yamadazyma taylorii. The sequence continues at coordinate 26,039 of JAJMHJ010000002.1, read as the reverse complement.
ACTTAAATAACCTGGACATGCTCTCCCCAATACCCCTACCGCATTAAAGATAGTTAACAAAATATATGATTGACTTTCAGACATACCTTGGGTGATGGCATAAGTTCCATAATATGTGACAATTGATAATAAGGATACTTCACCACATAAAACCCCCAATACAAGAAATACAAATTTACTATCTTTGACAGCACTATAATCAAAGAATCTTTTACTAGATTCGATGAATTGTTTCTTCTTTAACACTCGAGTATTAGCACTATCATCAACACCAACGGCACCACCATTGATCTCATTGGCATTTCCTGTTAAAGGATCTCTAAACCGTTCTTTAATTAAAAGGGTTGCCAATCCATTTAATGCCAAACAAAGAAATGCAAGAACTCTAATAGCCCATACAAATCCAACTTTCCCATAAAGAGCTCTTAACATTAAAGGAATAGCTACCCCACCTATAGAACCACCAATAGAACTGATTCCAATAGCTAATCCAATATGAATATAAAACCAATGACTAATAACCCCTACTAATGGACTAATACATAAGGAATGTCCAGCTCCTACACATAAAGAAAGAGCAAGAATGAATTGCCAAACTTCATTACAATTAGCAGCTGCCATTAACCCCCCAAACACCAATAAATTCCCGGCAATCATAGGCCTTAAAGCTCCTTTGGAATCAAAATATGGACCTACAAATATAGTAATTGTGAATGCTAATGCTAAATAAATTGAAAAAATCCATGAGATAGTACTAGCTCCAGCATCAGATAATTGATGAGTAGCTATATAAGTTTGAATGGCCCCAACTGAATTTAAGCAACCAAAATTAGCAGTGAGACCAAGAAACGATCCAAACAACACCATATATGCCTGAAGACCACCATCAGGATAATCCATATCTCTATGAACTGGTTCTTGTTGTATTGGTGAAGGAGTTATACTAATACCATCATCACCATGTTCATCATCATCATTTTCAATGTCACTATTAGCTCTTGAGTTCTGAAATGATTCTAGTTCTATAGCTAATTCACCTCTTTGAGGTAAGGAGCTACTATTATCATAAAATGGTCTAGTAGTATGATCTTTTCTGGCTATTGGGATTGTATCTGAAACGCATATATGTCCATTATGACTCACAGGATTAATACTACTACTGGTAGTAGAATTTCTATAAGGATCTCTATAAGAATCTTGAGGTCTTGTGATCTCACGAGTAGTAGTTTCTTCAATATCTTGTTCTTTCTTTTCGGTCTTTGCTGACATGCTGGTGAACAAATATACTTAAGAAGTTATACGTTGAATTAATTCAAGATAAGAAAAAATCATTTAACCAAGGAGGTCATAGTGCAGATACCATGAAAAATTTTTTTCAATAGCATTGCCGGGTCGTAGCAATGGGCAATAGGGTGTATACAGGAGAACAAGTACGTCCACGTCCTACAAGCAGCACTTCCGCTGAAACGGTAATACAGAGTCTGGTAAGCTAGATAAGTAGTCTATATTCGGATCTATTCTATAACTCCCCATCCTTCTCTTATCAGTGTTTCATATCCTCCATGCTCTAGTAGTCTACCCTCTACTTGTTTCACCCCCTTTTACCCCTAATTCTAAATGTCTACACCCATAACTTCACACACACACACACACACTCTCTCTCTCTCTCACTGTCTCTCACTCTCTCCCCCCCCCTTGTCAGGTGACATAAATTTTTTTTCCTGCTATCTACCGGCCGGTTATCATCGCAGATAATCAGATAAAATCCCTTATCAACAGGGTTTATCAGCATGGTATCACTCACCTATACCTCCTTCTATATCTATAGATTCGTCTTCTCTACCACTTATACGCTAACTATATACCAATAATTTATGTATCTATAGAACTTTAAATCAGTATCTCCTTCCATTTCATAGTTAAATGGTATATTCGTTCTCTGGATCTCTAATATTTAATGGGTCGTTTTTTTTTTTTTTTTTTTCTTTCTCTCTGAAAATTTTTCAATTTCTGATTTTTCATATCTTTTTTTTTTTTAGTTAAGGACAAGTGAACTTGTTTTGAAAAATTTAATTTTATTAACCAATCACAATAGTTGTGCAATCCTAGGATCTTTTTTCAAAGGATAATCCAGGAATCAATCTTATACATACTGGGTTTCTCTGTTGATTGATTTTTGCTGAAACAAGAACACTAAAAATGAGTGAAATTCAACACTTGCCTACCCCTGGGCCTAATCCTAATAATACATCAAATTCTATTCTTTCAAAAAGTGTAACACCACCATCACCATCACCATCTTCTCAAACTACTCAATCTTCAAATCCTGACTCCATGTCTCATCAGAAACAAGTACAAGTACAAGCACAATCACCAAATGAAGATAAATCAACAAACTTGCCGCCAATAAGTCATAGTTTTCCATCGATTGGTAATGTTCCTAGCCATTTAAAGTCACCACCACCAACTTCAGGATCGGGTCAAAATACAAATGAAAATAATATTGGTGTCCCAGGATCTAGTGCCCCAACCCCTACCGGTTCAGCCCCTACCGGTTCAGCCCCTACTGAACCAGTTTCTACCAGTGCCCCAGTATCTACTGGCCATACTACTACCCTTGATAACAGTGGGAATGAATCAATAAATGAATCCATCGATAATAATAATCCTGTTCACCCTAATGCTAAAACTACTACTCAAGTTACTAATGGAACCACCACCACTAAAACCAATATATCATCACCAGTTTGTCATAATTGTAAGACTCAAACCACTCCATTATGGAGAAGAGATGAAGTTGGTCAAGTCTTGTGTAATGCTTGTGGATTATTTCTAAAATTACATGGAAGACCAAGACCTATTTCTTTAAAAACTGATACTATAAAGTCTAGAAATAGAGTCAAACAACCATATAGTAATTCTGCCAAATCTTCTACTCCTAATACACCAAAATTAGAATCAAAAGATTATCCACATCCTATTCAATCTCAAGGACAACCCCAAAGTACTTCAAATACTCCTTTGATGAATGCTGCTGGTGATAGTTCGTCGAAAAAGAAGAGTCCTAAATTTAGTAAAAAACCATTATCAGTTAAAGATGAATCGTCTCATCAAATTTCTGGTCAACAATTTAATAACCCTTCTTTACCTAATTATAATCATCATTTACAAACTCATTTATCTCATCCAGTACAACCTTTACATTATCCTTCTTCTACTCCAACTCAATTTGCTCCTGGTCTACAAAGAATTACATCTCCTTTATTGTTATCCAATACTTCATCAATTTCAAATACTAGATCTAATAATGTTTCCAATTCAACTTCAAATCCAACTCTGGGAAATGCTGCTACAAATTCTTCAATTCATCAAGCTGCTGGTGCTTTAGAGAATATGTCTCATGAATTGGGTCCAAGTGCAACTTTTAAACAATCAAGAGCTTCTACTCCAGTATCTTTGATTAATAATAATAAGGTTCAAATCAAACGGGAACAATCACCAGTATTTTCAACTCCTTCTTCAGCTTTGAATTATCCAAGATCTTTAACTCCTGGATCAAAACCACTTCATCAACCACCACCACCACAACAACAACAACAACCACAACAACCACAAAGATCCCAATCTCCTTCTCAATCACAAATTGGTCAAACTCAACCTATAAATTCTCCAAGTTTTGGACCTCAATTCCATTTATCAAATACTTCAAATTCTAATTCAAATTCTACTAGTAACACTCCTGAAACTCTTCCACCAATACATCAATTGGCAGGAATGAATAATAAGCCTAGTTTACCACACATATCTAATATAACTGATCAAAAAACCCATAGTAATTATCCTTACCAACATGGACAATCATCAGACCAACAATTACCATCCCAAGCACCATCCGATCAACAACAATCACAACAACAGCAACCACCAGGAGGTCCTGGTCAGCCATATCAACCAAATGGATCTGGTAATGGTAATAATAACAATAATAATAACAACAATAATAATAACAACAACAATAACAACCACAACAACCATAATCAGACCAACAATAATGGAAATTCTGAAGCCGAAGAAGTTACCATATTGAAAACAAGAATCAGTGAATTAGAATTGGTAAATGACTTATATAGAACCAGAATAATGGAATTAGAAGCCATGGAACAAGCAGCTAGATTAAGAGAAACTTCTATTAGAAAAAGACTTGATGAAGTGATTAGTTTACAAGAGACCAGTGGAGGTGATACTAAGAGAATGAAATATGATGGTCAACATTAATAGTAAATTATTAGGCGAATAAAAAAAAACTTTTTTATTAGTATTTAATTAATATAGAAATAGAAACAAATTTTTCAAGTTTTAACATCAGGAGATTCTTTACCAATGAATTTCTTAAAGTTTAATAAACTAACAACAAAATTAATATCATCTTGTAAAAATTCATCAACTTTACCAAACAACTGAGTTGGATCATTACAATATTTTTCTAAGTATAATCTTATAGTAGCCCCAGAAGATCCAGTACCTGATAATCTAAGTACTACTCTTAATCCATTTTGGAACTTAATAAACAATCCTTGATTTGGTGAAACACTTCCATCTAAATCAGTATAACTAAAATTTCCACAATCTTTGATTTGATAACTTCCTTTAGTAAAATGATCTTTATTATCAATTATACTCTTTAATAAATCAATAATTTTATTAGCTCCATCACTATCAACATTTTCATAATCATATCTAGTAAAATAAGTTCTACCATATTTTTGCCAAAATTTATCTTGAACTGATTTAATACTAGGCTTTTCATCAGGAAATTGTTTATTAAAAGCAGCAATCACATTTAACCAAGCTACAATAGCCCATAATCCATCTTTTTCTCTAATATGATTCAGACCAGTACCAAAACTTTCTTCACCACAAATACTTAATTTTTTACTATCAAATAATGAACAAAAAAATTTCCAACCAGTTGGCACTTCGTAACAATCAAGTCCTTTATCCTTAGCTACTAAATCAATAGCTCCAGAAGTTGGCATAGATCTAGCTAATCCATAAACTCCTTGATTTTTAAAATATGGGATATAATCACAATATTCACTAATTATAGCTACTGAATCTCCTGGTGATACAAAGGTATTGGCTCCATAAATCATATTTCTATCCCCATCACCATCTGATGCAGCCCCAAAAGAAATATTTTCTGAATCAACTTTATCAACCAATGTTTTAGCATAAGTTAAATTAGGATCTGGGTGTAATCCTCCAAAATCTGGTTTAGGAGTAACATTTTGAACACATGATTCTGGTAATCCTAATTCTTTTACAAATACTTGATAACCATAAGGTCCAGTAACTCCATTTAAAGCATCAAATAATACTGAGAAATTATCAGAATTCTCATTAAGAAATGATTTGATTAAATCAAAATCAAAAATGGATTTTAACATATCAATATAATCTTTAGTAGAATCAATGACTTCAACTTGAAATTTATCATTATCAAAACTTTGAACTCCTAATTTTGAAATATCAATTGTTTCTGGTAATGAATCAGTATCGATTTTATATTGAGTTAGTTCACAAGATTGTTCAAACATTTTATTAGTAACAGATTCAGGGGCTGGACCACCATTTTCTAAATTATATTTAATCCCCATATCTTGATCAGGACCACCAGGATTATGAGAAGCAGTTAAAATAATTCCACCGGTAGCATTTCTAATTCTAATAACATGAGAAGTAGCTGGAGTACTTAAGATTCCATCTTGTCCAATGATCAATTTCTTCACACCATTGGCTTTAGCCATCTTAATAATCAATTGAATGACATGATCATTATAATATCTACCATCACCACCGACCACTAATTCTGCTTGATCACATCCTTGTGGAATCGAATTAAAAATAGCTTGGATGAAATTTTCAGTGTAATGTTTTTGTTGAAAGACATGAACTTTTTTTCTTAAACCGGAAGTACCAGGTTTTTGATCTTTAAATGGAGTAGTATCAACTATCATATTAACCAATTGTCAATTGACGAATCTAATGAAGAGAAACACGGGGGAGGGAAGAGGGGATCTTTGCTTTTTTATAGACTTCTAAATGTGTCAGTTGATCCAAAAGTGGTCAACTTTGCTGCGACCTCAAATAGAAGTTTTTGGAATTTTGCACACAATTAGAGAAGCTACTGGCAACTATACGAACAGAGAATTTAGAAATAGAATTTAGGTAGAGAATCACTACAGTCCTTGTAACCCAGTCCTTGTAACCCATCTCTGGATCACAGCCCCTCGACCACAACTCTTGTAACATAATTATCATATATTCCTTACTTTTTAAGTCTCTCTAATAACTTTATTCATAGCATCTGCCAAATAATCAACATTATTATCATTGACCCCAGAAATAGAAAATCTTCCATCTTCAGTAGCATACACGGAATAATCATTTCTTAATTTAATCACTTGATCTTTAGATAACCCAGTGTAAATAAACATACCTCTTTGTTGGTTTAAATGATCCCAATTGTAAATTGAACCATCTAATTTTTGGAATAATTTAGATCTAACGTCATTCAATCTTCCAACTACATTATCTAAATCAGTTAACCAATTATTTAATAAGTCAGGATTTGACATAATGGTTTCAACAATTTTAGATCCATGAATTGGAGGAGATGAATACATTGGTCTAATAAGTTTTTTCAATTGAGATTCAATAGCTTTAGAAGATTCAGCTGATTCAGTTATAATAGAAATCGATCCAGTTCTTTCCCCATATAATCCCATATTTTTAGCAAAAGATTGACATAAAGAATATGATGGGATTTTTCCATCAGCTACTAATTTATTTAATTTTCTAATCAGTTCAATATCTTTATATGGATCACCAGATGCAAATCCTTGATATGCCATATCAACCATTGGGAATAATTTCTTTTTAACAACCAAATCTAATACAGTATCCCATTGATCATTTGATAAATCCATTCCGGTAGGATTATGACAACAAGCATGTAATAAAATAATTGATTCGTCAGCAGTGTTTTCAATGGATTGAATTAATTTTTCAAAATCTAATCCGTTAATATCAGTGTTATAATAATCATAATAACTTGGTTCTAATCCTGCATCAGTTAATACAGCAATATGATTAGCCCATGTAGGTTTAGGAACGATGATTTTTTTACTACTATGAAATCTGTTTAAGAAATCAGCAATTACTCTTAATGATCCAGTTCCACTAATAGTTTGAGCAGTGACAATTCTACCATCATTAATTAATTGTTCTCCATTAGAATCTTTACCTGAATTATTAAAAATGAAATTTTTCACCAAGGTTTGGTAATTTTTATTCCCAATAATTGGGGTATATTCTTTTTCAGTCTCAGTTTCTAATAATAAAATTTCCGCTTGTTTAACACTTGGAAATACAATTGGTTTCCCATTGTTATCTCTATAAGCACCAACCCCTAAGTTAATTTTAGCAGGATTTTCATCTTTAACAAATGCTTCAGTGATTCCTAAAATTTTATCTGGTGGGGCTAATGGAATTTCATTCCATTTATTTAAGACAAAATTGGTACTAAAGCATCTAATTGGTGTAGCTATTCTACCGATTTGGGCAGAGGTAATTTGACTTCTTAACATGGCTTGGGTCTAAAGAAGGTTAATTATAAGGAGAAATGGGGGAAAAAAAAATTATTTGATTATGAAAAAAACGTCGGAATTGGTTATGGTATTTATACCCGTACACCGGCATTGGGTGAAAAATGGCTGAAAAAGAAAAGACGGGGAAATCTCGTATGGGCTCATTGAGGCACCTACAGGAATTGTCAATGGAATCCCAACTGAGTCAACCCCAACTGAGTCATTAATTGAGCGATTCAATTGGTACGACCTAATTCAATCAGTGTCTACATGTATCTATATAACCTAGAGACCTTGAATCTATAACTAACAGTCCTTAATGTTTAGTTATAACTACCCGAATGAAGGTGGGACACTGGAACTGGATTCCACGTCCACTGGGCCGATCAATCATAAGATTATGCGAAGAGGGGCAAGCACCTCCACTTGGTAACAGTTTAGGAAAAGCCGATGAGAGTCCAACTATATATTAGTGTTCACTAGGAAGCAATTGATAATCGAATATAGAAAGCATTGATAGGCTCCTACAGGCTACAAGAGCAGAGGTGTATTGAATCATACCAAATACCACCAGTACCACCAGTACCACCAGCACCACCAGCACCACCAGTAGTTTACAGAACCTTGCAGACATTATCACCGGTGAATCATATTATGATTGGTGAATCATAACGACGTGCATAAGTCAAATGAGGGGTGTTGCAAAACGGGCAAATACGGATATTCTTCCATATTCAGACGCGAAGAGATAGGACTTATATAAATATCGAGTAGGTTGTTAAAAGGACTAATTCCTCTTATAACTCTGTAACTCTTGCAACTCTTGCAACTCTTGTAACTCTTGTAACTCTTGATTGGTTAGAGTAATGTACCTAAGAAGTTTTACTGGTATGGATAATTTCCAATCAATATAATTGAGCTTGACTCAGAAATATATTTAATTATTACATACTACCACAATATGTTCAAGATGTTGACATTCAATTATATGTTCTAATAACCATCTAATAGCCATCTCATCTGTTTAATACTGGTCAGGGGGCTAATACAATTAACATAAACAGTGGGACTTTAACGAGCCATCTCTCATAGTATATCAATTAATGGGACTATTAATGGTCTACCATGAGCACATTGAAATGGTAATCTACAGCGACCTAACTTATTTACCATATCATTCATAGTCGCCAAATCCAATTCATCTCCAAACATAATAGCTCCCCTACATGCCTTTGAATTAATAGCATTAACAATAATTTGTGGCCAATTATTAATACTAGTAAACCAATCATTAGTTAATTTAAATTTCTTATAGTCTCGCACATCATTGATATAATCTAATAGTGCTTGAATGAGTTTATATTGGTCAATTCTGCTCAATATTTGAGGGATTTCAATAATGTGTGGTAACTCAATCGTAAGAAATTGGTCAAGATATGACTGGTACTCATTGAATAAACCCAAGTATTGTTGAGGAATTTCAATAGACGTTGCAGCCATTGATCTTTGATGATAAAGATCATGAAATAATTGCTCGACCTGAATTCTTTCATCCATCGCATGCTGATCAATGATTTGAAGTTTATTCTGGATCATCACCAAGATGAATTTCAAACTGACTTGTCCAATGACTCGGATTTGTTGCAAGTCTTGACGATTAATAGTGGTTGATTTGGGTTTTGTAGGTGATTCGCTAGGTAAAGGAATAGTACTTGACCGACCAGGTGACGGTGACTCATTAAGTGATCCACTTCCAATGGTAGTTTGATCTTTGCTTCGTTTAATGGGTGACATGGGGAATATCTGTTCCAGGTAAAACCGATTAAAAATCTTATTCAAGATATTCCCAATATTGTTTTCGTGGCTACTATTCCATAAGGTCTTATTAGAATCTTGGAATAACTCACCAATTATTTGTGGGTAATTGGTAATGGTAATGATGAATATTGGATACTTCTTATAGGCAAGATTTATATGATAGATTCGGTTATTGAGTATGACAAACTGGTAACCTCGTTTAAATCGTTGACTTAAGCTGGCGGTGATTTTATAATCTCCGTAATGTCCTTTAATTCGTGATATTTGTGTACTAGGAATTTGAAATAATGCCGTTAATAAATCATCATGTTCATGTACATCTATTTTGAGTTCATCATCTACCCAAATTTGTAGGTTTATGGGTCTGTTAAGCAGAACTAGCTGTCTCTTAAGATCGCTGATAAACCTATTCACCCCTTGTCGTCTGGTATGGTGTTGTCGTACAGGTATATTATAAAAAATGTCATATACCAATAATATAGTTCCAGAATTAGAAGAGGTATTGAATGGAGTTAGCCAGAATCTATTATTGGCCTTTGGATTACTTATGATGTCATCAAAGTCAAATGGATAACATTTAGTGCCAGTAGGGTCGATTTTATAGTTAGTTGCATTGGTTGTCTTGGAGATTATATAAGTACGACTCACATGTCTAATAGCATCAATTGCTTGTCCTTTAAAGCCATAAGTAGTGATATTACACAAGTCACTTAATTGGTGAATCTTAGATGTTTTATACTTTCCTAAACTTTCTAAATGGTTGACAGACATTCCAATTCCATCATCTTTGATCATTAATGAGAGTGAATTCCAATCAATAGTAACCACGATATTCTGGCTGCCAGCATCCATACTATTGTGGACCAACTCCACTACTACTCTTTGTAAGGAAGTTACAGTGGTGTTGATTCGATTAATAACATTTTCATCAAGCTGTTTCAATTCCATACACTGATGTATTAAGTTGAATGGATGGAAATCATCTCCAGAGATTAAAATGCTCATCATGTTCGCAGCAGCAGCAGCAGCAGCAGCAGATATTATCGATTGTCACACTACCTCTTCGTGAATATAAAGTGATGAGGAACCGCAAAAAATTTTTTTTGTTTCTTCTTCTTTAACGCAAATTCAACGGTTTATCAGCAACAGTAAAGTTTCTCATCGAGATTTAAATCAGTTGATTGGAATCCATGACCGTGAGATATTGTTGCCTATGTGAGCTTTCTTTTTAAACTGGAGATTAATTTGGTTGATCTTGGGTGCAGTGCCTTCCTTGATTGCTTTGTCAATCTAAGAGATTACCTTCGTGTATCTCGTCTGAAAGGCAGTGCAATGATCAGCTAGACATTTGTAGAATTTACTCTATTAGGCCCTCAGAAGTATAAGAATTAGGGAGCATTATCTATGTCTTCCTTTTGGTTTGACTGACTGTCATCTATTACCTTCTTTTGAAAGGTAAATGGTAGAGGAGGGAATTACAATACCGCGCTTGTGTAAAACAATGTCGTAGTACCGTATGAACTCACCGTCACCTTCTCTCAAAATTCTTGGTCGGTTGGTGCTAGTGTTGGTGCTAGTGTTGGTGCTAGTGTTGGTGCTAGTGTTGGTGCTAGTGCTGCTGGTGTTGGTGCTGCTAGTGCTGCTTATACTCGGTAGCATCGGCTCGCAAAAGGTGCTGCCGGTCCATCGGATTTCTCCCTACTGGTTAATCGCCGATAACGCCGCAGTCGCATACGATGCCAAATAATTATTAAACCCTGTAGCTTGTTTAAACGATATTAGAAATTTTCAACGGGAGTGCTAAAGTTATTAGTTTTCTACAGTCTTAATCATAGTTCTATCATTTGGTGCTGTGGTTTTAATTTGGGAGTTGTGATTTTGTGCTATTGTGCTTTTGTTGTTTTGTACTTTTGTACTTTTATGGTGTTGTGCTGTCCTGTCCTGTGTGGTAGTGTTAGTAATCACAGTTGTTTATAACTTCACACAATGAAAGTATCAACACTAATTCATACCTGGTTGATATTCCTTATAGGTATTTCAACCACAGTTGAATCATCAGCAGTAATACCGAGAGTCGTTAATAAGAAATTACAAATAAAAGATGAAATCTGTAATGATATTCACCATCTTCCTCAACAAGAACAATGTCAATATATATCCACATGTTCAGATTTGGTTATAGGGAAGATCAACTATTTACTGCTTTATTATTGTCATTTCAAATCATTCACAGTGGTATTAATCATATTTGGATTATTAATATACTTCATTTGTATTGGGGTAGTAGCCTCTGATTATTTGTCACATAATTTATATTATATTTCTAATTGGTTACACTTACTGGATAATTTGGCTGGACTTACAATCTTAGCTATGGGGAATAGTTCCCCTGATATCCTAAGTAATTTTAAAGCTATGAATCTAGGGGAAGGAAATTTAGCCATCCTGGAATTAATAGGTGCTAGTTTTTTCATTAACACTATTGTAATTGCTTGTATGGCTATAGCCCATCCATTTAAATTACCTAAACATTTGGTACTTAGAGATATGGTGATGTTCGTATTGATTAATTGTATGATTCTTATCTCTTTGATCAATAGTTATCTTAGCTTGGTTAATTGTATTGCTTTATTTTCATGTTATATAATCTATGTGGCTTATATAATTGTGAATCATTCTATTCTAAGACATAAGACCATGAAAAATTTACGGGACGAAAGAATTCGAAATCATTATTTGTTACATAATGATATCATTACTCCCAATAATAATGATAATGGTAATGATGACCAAAGAACCAATAACCAGCTTTGGCATCTACCTACCATAGATAATTTACCATTCTCTAACATTGATGAATATGATGAAGATTATCAGAGGGAATTGATCAATGAATTCGATGAATTCACTAGAATTAATGAGGATATCAGCATAACCAAATCCATTGGAGTCAAACAATTAATCCAAGAATTAAATTCACATTCCAGTAATAAAATTGAATTAACTCATGAAAGAAATGATTTAATACATCATGTTCAACCTGAGAGGTCCATTGGATCTCCTAATTATAGATATAATGATGAAGAAGAACGGTTAGGAACTGGTCCTTCTATAGTCATGACAAATAATGAACAAGATGATGATAATGATAATGATGATTCTTCCATTGATTATTCCAATTATTATAATCAACAATATGACCAACCATCTGCTAGTCCTAACGGTAATTATAAAGGAGCCTTAGATTATATTTATAATCTAGGAGAAATAAGTCTGTTTAAATCCCTTTCTTTTCTTCAAAAAATTGCTTTCATTCTTACGTTTCCACCTTCTATTTTAATCAAATTAACTATCCCCATAGTTAATACCAATATTGATAAAGTTAAAATTGTCTGTATTGTTATATTCATGAATTTAAACATGTACTGGAACTTGACGGTGTTCTTACTTGTTAATATACCACTACTGGTTAGTATAGTGTATTTATGTGTTTTATCAGATAAGGTTATGTTAACTCCCAATGATAGTGGTTCTAAAGGGGAAATCAATGCTAAAAGTCAATATCTGATAATTGTGGCTACAGTTGGATTCATTAATTCCATTCTATGGATTTCTCTTTTTGCTACCGAAATCATCAATAATTTGAAGTCAATTTCCATTATTTATAATATAAGTGATGAACTCTTGGGATTCACTGTATTTGCAGTGGGTAATTCTATTGGTGATTTAATTTCTAACTATACCATAAGTAAAATGGGAATGCCTATAATGGCCTTTGGTGCTTGCTTTGGTGGTCCTATCTTATCTTTAAGCTTTTTGGGATTAAATGGTTTCATTATTTTAATAAATAATGAGAATTATTCAAAGTCATTTATAAATGATTTTGGGTATTTGATATCTTCTTCACAATCATTGATTGTAATTAACTTGGGTGTATTGATAAATTTGGTGGTATTTTTGGTGTTAGTCATTAGGAATGATTGGTTTTTGGAAAAGAAAATAGGAATAGTATTAATTATAAATTGGGTTTTGGTGGTTTGTATTTGTACATATCTTACTTAATTATTATACAACCTGTAAATATATGAATAATATATTAGCGAGAGAGGAAAAGAACAGAGAAACCATATATGGGCTTTGGGCTTACATAGTATTTCTTTTGTTTTAGATATATATATATTCGTATTTTATTTACTTTTTTTTTTATATGTTCTCGTAACAGTGACCTATATATATGGATATATGCACCAGGAAAAAAAATTCATTAAAAAAAATTATCATCACATTAAAATTTTAAGTCTAATCAACTTAATCAACTTCTTCAACAGTTGGACCATCACCACCTGGAGCAGCACCACCACCTGGGGCACCACCGCCTGGGGCACCACCTGGCATACCACCTTCAGCACCTGGAGGAGCACCACCAGCAGCTTGATAAGCACCAGAAATGATTGGATTAGCAACAGCTTCTAATTCTTTTTGCTTATCAGTATATTCATCAGTAGCAGCAGCTTGAGATTCATCTAACCAAGTAATGGTTTCTTCAACGGCTTTAGATAATTTTTCTTTATCTTCTTCACCAATCTTATCTTTCAATTCACCATCATTAATGGTATTCTTTAATTGATAAGCATAAGATTCTAATCCATTCTTAGCTTGAACTCTAGCAGCTTCTTTTTCATCTTCTTCTTTGAATCTTTCAGCTTCATTAACCATTCTTTCAATATCTTCTTTACTTAATCTACCTTTATCATTAGTAATGGTAATCTTTTGTTGTTTACCAGTACCTTTTTCAACGGCAGAAACATTCAAGATACCATTAGCATCTACATCAAAGGTAACTTCAATTTGTGGAACTCCTCTTGGAGCTGGTGGAATACCAGATAATTCAAATTTACCTAATAAATTGTTATCCTTGGTTTTAGCTCTTTCACCTTCAAACACTTGAATCAAAACCCCTGGTTGGTTATCAGCATAAGTAGAGAAGGTTTCAGATTTTTTGGTTGGAATAGTGGAATTTCTGGTAATTAATTTAGTCATAATACCACCAGCGGTTTCAATACCTAATGATAATGGAGCAACATCTAATAACAATAAATCTTGAGTCTTAGATGATTGATCACCAGTTAAGATAGCAGCTTGAACAGCAGCACCATATGCAACAGCTTCATCAGGATTGATGGATTTATTTGGTTCTTTACCATTAAAGAAATCAGAAACTAATTTTTGAATCTTTGGGATTCTAGTAGATCCACCAACTAATACAATTTCATGAATTTGAGATTTATCAACTTTAGCATCTTTTAAAACTCTTTCAACTGGATCAATAGTAGATCTGAATAAATCAGCACATAATTCTTCAAATCTGGCTCTGGTGATAGAAGTATAGAAATCAATACCTTCGTATAAGGAATCAATTTCAATAGAAGTTTGAGCAGAAGAAGATAAAGTTCTCTTGGCTCTTTCACAAGCAGTTCTTAATCTTCTTAAAGCTCTTTGATTACCAGACAAATCTTTCTTGTTCTTTCTCTTGAATTCATTGATAAAGTGGTTGACTAATCTAGAATCAAAATCTTCACCACCCAAGTGAGTATCACCAGCAGTAGCTTTAACTTCGAAAATACCTTCATCAATAGCTAATAAAGATACATCAAAAGTACCACCACCTAAATCAAAAATTAAAACATTTTGTTCCCCTTGGGTGTTAGATTTTTTATCTAAACCATAAGCAATAGCAGCGGCAGTTGGTTCATTAATAATTCTTAAAACATTTAAACCAGCAATTAAACCAGCATCTTTAGTAGCTTGTCTTTCAGAATCATTGAAATAAGCTGGAACGGTAACAACAGCATCAGTAACTTTGTCACCTAAAAATCCTTCAGCAGTTTCTTTCATTTTACCTAAAACCATTGAAGAGATTTCTTCAGGGGTAAAAGTTTTAGTTTCCCCTTTGAATTCAACTTCAATTACTGGTTTACCTGATTTTTCAACCACTTTAAATGGGAAATGTTTAACATCATTTTGTAATTGTTCTTCTTCGAATTTTCTACCGATTAATCTTTTAGCATCAAAAACGGTATTTTTTGGATTCATAGCAGCTTGATTTTTAGCAGCATCACCAATTAATCTTTCGGTATCGGTGAATGCTACATATGATGGAGTGGTTCTATTACCTTGATCATTGGCAATAATTTCAACTCTATCATTAGCAAATTGAGCAACACAAGAGTATGTGGTACCTAAATCAATTCCAATAGCTTTTGACATCTTTACAATATATTATTCTATGTATTATTAAGTGTCTAATAAATTTGTAATTAAAAGAAAAATTATCTGTGATCTTCATGCCACTTATATAGTAATTGCAGCCATTGCATCTAACGGTTGCGAATTTCTAGAAATTTCGTCTTGGTGTTTACACGCGAGGAATAATTGCTAACATGTTGGAAACGGGGGGAAATTTAGTGCGGGCGAGAAAGTTCCAGTAGAAAGGAGAAGGGTCTAGATGGATCTAGAATGTTGTGGGGTATCAGGAGATGAACCAACCAGTAGGGATATTGTTAGGTGAGGGTTAGATAGGGTATTAGACTGATGGTACCATAATATCAATGATAAAGTGAGCGATAGTTAAAGTAGTTAGAGTAGTTAGTATTCAAGAGATATGATGGTATATAGGGAGTAGAATGACTGACTACGATGCTGACCACATTAGGTCCCATCTATAGGTCCCATCTATAGGTTCCATCTATAGGTCCCATCTATAGGTCCCATCTATAGGTCCCATGAACTATAGGTCCCATGAACTATAGGATTATTATGTATAAGGGACCTGGGTCCCCCTTGGCATGGACTTCTCAGAATGGGCTTACTTAGTCTGAAGAGACTAGTTGAGCATTTTATCTGTTAGTGTAAATCCCATTAGTGACTTGACGCCTCCCTTTAGTCTCTAGTGCACTATTTGGCATTGTTCAGTAAAATTCGGTCCCGCGCATAGAATTAAATACTTGCACACTCGCGGTACTAAGACCTAGTGACGCGTATGGCGGCAATAGTGGGCCTATTCTAAGACCCCTAAAGACCATCTACCTCAAGTTCAAATGAAATACACAATACACTAACCATATTTTAGTACTACCCAGGAAATACAAAGACCATCCCAATATCATACCTTAACATAACCCTACTTCCTACATACCAGGCACCCTATATACCGCTAGGCACCCTATATACCACTAGGCACCCTATATACCACTAGGCACCCTATATACCACTAGGCACCCTATATACCACTAGGCACCCTATATACCACTAGGCCGCCCTACCTACCGCTACACCCTACATTCCCGAAGTTTAAAGTTGAAGCTAATTTCATGTGAGTCGTATTTTTTGAGCCGCACTCGACAATCGTAAAATTTCACAATGGAGATTCAAGAAGTCAATCTGTAAAGACCACTATTTCGTCCTATTTCAAACCACCTGGTAACCAAACCGAAAACAACAGTCAAAAGCTGATCAAAAGCTAATCAATACTTGTTACCTAATCCTTATAATGGCTAGGTTCAAATTAAAAGTCACTCATCTCTATATCGGATTAGCGTTATTTATTGGTGGTTATTTGATTACCAAAAGTAGCAGTTCTAGTAATGCTTTTGATGTTAGTGATACCTTAGATAAGTATTCAGCACAAACATTAAATGACTACTTGAATAATGCTAAAAAATCTAAATCCATTCAACCGGTTGATTTTAATTGGTATGATGTTCTTGGACTTGGGAAATTCTTTGATTATTATAAACCATTAATTGAACCATTAACTTGTGAAGAATTTTCTAATAGAATTGGTAAATCTGAAAGAACTTATTTAAATTGTTTAGACGATCCAGAAAATAAAGAAATTCCCTTGATCCTTCAAGAAAGTGTTAATTTATATTTTGGAGAGACTGAAAGAGTTATATTTGGGAAAATCCATTTATCTAAATCATTACCAAATCCTTCAAATTTAATTTATTTATTACCAAATGAACATTATATGGAAATTCCAGTTAATAAAGATGGGAAACTGATTAATTTAAAATCATTAGATTTGAATAAAATGTTAACTAAAGCTAAAAAATCATTTAATAAACTCTCTAAAAAACCACCTATTAAAGGACAAGATTTTACTCCAGTTGATATAGAATATGATTCTTTCCATTATAGAAAAAATTTAAGAAATTATGAAACTCAAGATCTGATTGTTAAACGTTTACATGAAAAATATGCTGATACTAGAAGAGCTAGAAAATATTATGGAGAAGCTTATATTGTTAGAAAAGAAACTCAATTTGAATTAGATTGGAGATTTTTCAATGATAGTAGTTTCTTATTAGATGAATTAGATTTTATGGCACCAGAACAAGTGAATGCATTTTCTAAAAAAAATACTAAATATAGTCAATTAATTAGAACTTGGGAAATGTTTTGTTATCAACAAGGGATTACTACTTGGATAAATGATATTGATTTAATTGGATGGAAATTTAATGGACTTCATTTACCTACTGATTCACCTAATGGGAATTTTCAAATTTCAATTTCAAGTTTATTCCAACTTGTTGATAAAGGATATAATCAATCATTAATCTTTAATTATTATGATCATGATCATGATAAATCCTTAAAATTCACCGGGTTCTTGGATATTAATCCATATTTCAAAATGAGAGATCGTAATAATAAAGAAAACCTTATAGATATTAGACTTATTGATGTTGAAACTGGATTATTTATAAATATTGAAGCCTTGACTACTTTCCAATATGAAAAATTAAACGGATTCAAAGCTAAACCTTTATTACAAAGCTTAAAAGAAACAGATCTTGATAGAATTAATAGAGCCATTGACCTTTATAAAGATGATAGAACTGGGTTATTAAATACTAAAGATTTAGAAATTTATGACCATGATTTAATATCACCATTATTACCAGTAATGTATGAAAATTACATAACTTATATTCCTCATGGTTATATGAAATTGTTAACTAATCAATACTTTGATCCATTTAGAGTCACTAGAAAAAATTTTAGATTTAGAGATGGATTAAACCTTTGGGTTCCTATTAACAGATGTAGATTACCACAATTTGTTAATAATCCTACTAAAGAACAAGATGCTACATGTTTACAAGATCCAATCATTAAAACATATTATAACAATATGAAGGATGCCACTAGCTTTCATGAAGAATTTTGTAAATGGTTTGATGTATGGAGTAAAGGAGATGAATACCATTTAACCCCACAACATGTTGAAGGGATTAAGTTTTAATTTAAAATTTTATTAGGTGTAAGTGTATGTGTAAGTATATGTGTATGTGTAAGTATATGTGTATGTATAAGTATATGTGTATGTATATGTGTATGTATTTGTAGTCTATTATGACTCTTGTTAACTGATTGACTCGGTGCCGAGACTCCACTTTCACTCTCACTCTCACTCTCACAGCTTCGCCAATGATATGATATTTAAATTTATCTTGATCAATTTTTACCATTTCCAATCACTTATTCCTATATCAAAATATGTTTAGAAACTTTACTAGATTAAATAAAATCGCCAGTCAACCAGTTAGACAATTCATTAGATTGAATTCAAATAACTATAAATTAAACACCGAATCTTTTGTGTATAAATATCTTCAACAAGGACCTAAATCAGTTAAATTTACTAACGAACATGAATGGTTAGCTGTTCATGAGGATGATACTGGGTTTTTAGGGATCACTAAATACGCTAGTGAAGCTTTAGGTGATGCTACTTTTGTAGAATTACCTGAAGTTGGTGATAAATTCGACGTTGGTGAAGCTTTAGGATCTGTTGAAAGTGTTAAATCTGCTTCTGAAATTTATAGTCCAGTTAGTGGAGAAGTATTGGCTGTTAATGACAATTTAGAACACAATCCTCAATTAATTAATGAAGATCCTATGGGAAATGGATGGATGGTTCAATTGAAATTGGATGACCCAACTACTGAACAAGGGTTATTAACTGAAGAGGAATATGAAAAATCATTAGAAGAAAGTTAAACTACTTAATGAGTAAAGAAGGGTGGAAGGCTGGAAGGCTGGAAGGCTGGAAGGGTGAAAGGATGGGCCCATTTTTCACATGTAATATCTTGGTTCCTTGTTCTACTCTACTGATGGTCAATAATAACACCTTATGGCCCATAGGTTTAATCGTAATTCTTCACTATTGATTTGGTTGGAATTTATCTTCCCTCCTCCCTCTATTTATATATCCTTTTAATATTAACATACATTGAAACATAACATATACACTATTTATTTTTGGCTTTTTCTTTTCTCTTTCTTTCTCTGTTGTCTCTAAATTATTTACTATTAACTAAAATGAACGGCAATTGGAACTATAATGACAATTAAAATAATGATTACTCCTAAAATCAAACACATTCTCATCTTCATATCTTTCCACCACATATCTTTACGAACTCTATTGGCACCTCTTCTAAATCCTTGTGCAGATATAGCCAAATTATCAGTTTTATTTTCAATTGAATCTAATCGTTCACCTCTTTCAGCCACTTTATTAATGTTATCTCTCATGATCCCTACGGTATCATCGATTTGTGCTTGGATAGCAGCAGTTCTGGAATTGGATTGGTCCCCTGTTGATTGTTGGGGGATATATGGATCATATGGTACTGATGAAGACATGTTTGCAATGGGTTAAATTGGATCCGTCGACTGATCTTTAATCGATCCTATGATCCCTTTTGTGCAAATGACAGAAAATTTTTGAGACCCGCGCCAGCCAGGGTGGACAAGTTAGACGGGGTGAGGGAACTAGGGGTAGTGGTAGTAAAGGAGGCGTTGTGCTTATGGTGAGCAGTGGTAAAGGGGGTCCTAGGATGGCTTTAGGGTCCAACTGGTGGAACTAATGAAGCCCATATGGTATTAATGGCTTCAAGTAATTGTCTACACTCACATAGAAGACCACATCCTACAGACCACATCCTACAGACCACATCCTACAGGCGATAACGTCCCTAGTGCAATAGACATACACTGGTAACAGTCGTATTGTGGAAGTACTATAAATCCTGAAATTGGCAAGTTTTACTATTACTTGTAAATTTTTAGGGCCAGTTATAACATTGAAAACTGTCATGGATTACCATCCATATTCTACTACTGAAATACTTGGATTGGGTTGGCTAATATAGAGATACTAGAAACTTACTGGACCCATCAGTTCTACACCCTATCTACACTGTCCTGGGGTTACTGGGAGGGTAGTATATTAGAGTTCTACACCATAATCCTTTTCGCAGCCATAGTTCCCAGTTATTATTACTGAGCACAACTACTACAATTTATAGCGATCCATGAATTGATTATTATTGAAGACATTTTGTTCTCCATGTTCAGTCACGGTTGTTCAAATCATAGACACATCACTGACTATATTCCCTATGGCAGTATCTTAAGAGTATCACGTGTTTACCAGTTTCAGTGAACTGACCTGCAGTTGGTTATGGGTTGTTTAGTGTTTCCATTAATAGTAACTACTCTATTTTTCATGTTCCATTACTTACTTACACAAACTCGTCTCGTCATCACTCGTCTCGTCATCAACTTCTCTTAATCCTTTTGGTCACCAACTGGGTAGATCAATGTCAATGGCTGGCTAATGCGCCAAATCTGGTGGCCAATGCGATCAAATCTGGTGTCATCCTAAACACTACCATACGATCTAAGCCTACCAACTGTTAGTGTGAGAGTGCAAGTTTATAGACACTAGACTTTGTATAAGCTAAGAGACTGCTAATACTATCAGCTCATTTATGTACTACTGGTTATTATTCTCTCGATGAAGGACATTGATCTTGATTCTTCAGCTCATATGTCTACCTGTTCCCTTTACCAGTTGATCCACTGAATCACTCCGTCTCTGGGCTAATCTCTATTCTCTTTCGTTGGTGAAAACAAAAGCTAAATGGCGTGCACTTACCCAATCCGCGCGCTCCTCGTCCAGTTCTCCTTTTTAGTTTCTTCCAAGTTGCCAATAGTTTTTTTCTCTTTAGTGTTTTTCAAGTGAAATCAACAAGTAGTAATCATGGACGGAGGTATGTATTTTCCAACAGCTATAAGACTAATGATAGTGGTCTCAATCGTTTCAATGCATCAAGACAATTGTATCATGGATGCTTGCTTCGATTGATGGTGCCCCCTTTGCCCCGTTCGTGTTGACAGGTGTTGGGTGTTGTGGTTGCGGGCATTTATGATTGGTGGTGGTAAATGTTGTTGTGCTGTTCATAAACAGGCCTTGGATTTTTTTTGTTTGGACGTGTTTGATGGTACTTATGTCACTATATATCATTCCAGCATGGGTCTACGATCAATCACATCTCCTTACTATGCCCTTTGTGGATGTGGATGTGGGTTTCGTGTAGGGGTTTGTGTTCTATATGCGGTAAGAGTGGGTTGAGACTTGATTTTTTTGATTTATACTTGAGTGATTAATGAGTGACCTCTAAGTTCAATCTTACATTCAATTGACCTCCTTTATGACAGTCGAATCTATAAAAGCACCTAATTGTTTAGGTGTTGATCGATTACTAAAGGTTGCGTTCAACAGATCAAGTCTGGTGGTTTGTTGCTTGTCGGCCAATCGATGAAATTTTTCACTGGATTTTTTTGTCGGTGCGCTCGTTGACCCTTGCGAAATTTTCGGCAAGCTCTATTACACGAGTACCCAACTACACGAACACGCGCACTAGGCCGGACTACCTGGGACTGGGGCGGGCCTCTCTCTGGCCGACAATTACCATTATCATTATTATTGCCATTGTCATGTTATCATTTTTTTAGGAGTAACTTACTAACGCCCATATAGAAGAAGTCGCAGCTTTAGTTATTGATAATGGTTCAGGTATGTGTAAAGCCGGTTACGCCGGTGATGACGCTCCAAGAGCTGTATTCCCATCAATTGTCGGTAGACCAAGACATCAAGGTATTATGGTTGGATTAGGTCAAAAAGATTGTTATGTTGGGGATGAAGCTCAATCCAAAAGAGGGGTTTTAACCTTAAGATACCCAATTGAACACGGGATTGTTAACAACTGGGATGATATGGAAAAAATCTGGCACCACACTTTTTACAATGAATTAAGAGTTGCTCCAGAAGAACATCCAGTTTTATTAACCGAAGCTCCAAAAAATCCAAAATCTAACAGAGAAAAAATGACCCAAATTATGTTTGAAACTTTCAACGTTCCAGCTTTTTACGTTTCTATTCAAGCTATTTTATCTTTATACTCTTCTGGTAGAACTACTGGTATTGTTTTAGATTCCGGTGATGGGGTTACTCACGTTGTTCCAATTTATGCTGGTTTCTCTTTACCACATGGTATTTTAAGAGTTGATTTAGCTGGTAGAGATTTAACTGATCACTTAATGGGTATCTTATCTGAAAGAGGTTACTCTTTCTCTACTACCGCTGAACGTGAAATTGTTAGAGATATTAAAGAAAAATTATGTTACGTTGCTTTAGATTTTGAACAAGAAATGCAAATTTCTTCTCAATCTTCTGCTATTGAAAAATCTTATGAATTACCAGATGGTAGAGTTATTACTATTGGTAATGAAAGATTTAGAGCTGCTGAAGCTTTATTCAGACCAAGTGACTTAGGTTTAGAAGCTGCTGGTATTGATCAAACCACTTACAACTCCATCATGAAATGTGATGTTGATGTTAGAAAAGAATTATATGGTAACATTGTTATGTCCGGTGGTACTACTATGTTCCCAGGTATTGCTGAAAGAATGCAAAAAGAAATTACTGCTTTGGCTCCTTCTTCTATGAAGGTTAAAATCATTGCTCCTCCTGAAAGAAAATACTCCGTCTGGATCGGTGGTTCTATCTTATCATCATTATCTACTTTCCAACAAATGTGGATTTCCAAACAAGAATATGACGAATCTGGTCCTTCCATCGTCCATCTTAAATGTTTCTAAGCTCATTAAACAAGAATTAAGTAAAAATAAGAAAACAGAAATTTTAGAAAAATACAAAAAAAAAAAATCCAAAAAAAAAGAGAGGGAACATTCGAGAGTTTGTTTTACTTTATATTCAATTTCTACTTCTTTATCCCTTTTTCTTATCTTTTAATGACTTAGTACATTTTTAGTTATTTCCTTGTCAAATCCCCCTTTGTTACAGTATACTTTTTTATCTTATCTTTTTTTATTATCTTTATGTTACCTCTATTACTTTTAGATTATTAAGGTTTTTCCTTATTTCAAAAGAAGATTAAAAAATTTTAGAAGAATCTTTGATTTTGTGTTTGTTGTTTTGAATTAAGTAATTAACCTTTTTTTTCGTTTTTTATTTTTAATTATATAATAAATAAAGAAGAAAGAAAAGTTTTATATTTGATAAGTTGTTTGTATTAAATCCTAAATCTCTAATTGAGGAGTTTGTCCCTTTAGTCTTCCCAAGACACATTTTGGAGCATATCTCTTTATGACATTATCTTCATGTAACATATCGAAATTCTCAGTAGCATCTTTACCGGCAAAATTAACAATAGTATCAGCACCTCCTGGATGATTGGGTAAGAATTCAGTTAAATCCAATACCACATTTTTCACTACACACCAACAGTCTTCACGAGTGTTATGTTTGGCTACTTCTTCCATAGAAATCTCTTTATCAGGAATACTAAAAGGTTCTGGTTTAGCAGAAGATTTAGAAGTAGCACCAGTAGCACCACCACTATTTGAACCATTGGAAGAACCACTGGGAGAATTCCCAGAGCTTCCACTAGCACCATTTTGACCATTTGAGCCATTTGAGCCGTCTGATTCATTACCTTTCTTCCAATCAACAACAATTCTATCATTATCTGGATCAATATGTAAACTAATTTGTTTCAATCTCCCCAAAGCACTCTGGTTAGAATTACCAGATTGGGATAATTGTTGTAATAAGTAACTGCTGGCTTGATCAGCTGCAACTCTTCCAAACACCACACATGCTAGTAATGAAGAGCCACCTAGTCTGTTATGGCCATGAACACCACCTGCCACTTCTCCACATGCATACAAACCTTGGAAAGCGATTTCATCACCACCATTCTCTTGAAATAATACTTCAGATTTATCATTGATTTTAATACCCCCCATAGTAAAATGTAATACTCTAGTAACAAATGAAACATAGTATTTAGCAGTCTTGGAAAACTCAATTGGTCCATTTGGAAAATACTGCTTACCAAATTTATCAGATTCGTTATTGGCTGCACAATCATTATAATATTTAAATTCATTAGTCAATTTATTTTCATCAGTTCCTAATTCTTTCAATAAATCTTCTCCACTAACAGTTTTCATCAAGTTTCTTTGATGATAATGCTTAACATGAAACTCTAAATTTTTACCCGCTTTTTCAGTCAAAATTAATCTAATAGGACCATTACCAGCTTGGTATTGCTTAAACATTTCTCCACTTACATAATCTCTCGTACCTAATTCATTAACAAATCTTTCACCTTTGTTATTAACCATAATCCCACCTTCACCTCTAAGGGCTTCAGCCCCCAAGAACAAGAACCGAGGTGACTTGGTCCCATTGATTACTTCTTGATCATTTAAATCAATAAGACCAGTAGGATGTACTTGAACTTTTTCTAAATCAATCCCAATTCCATGATTCTTCATCATAATTTTTTGTCCATCACCTGTAGCATGCTCTCCATTGGTTGATGGAAGATCAAATATATCGTTTCTATACTTTCTTAATAATGAATTTTTAGTAAAATCAGCAGCATAACCACCGGTGGCCATGATTACTGGTCCTCTCAATTCACCTTTGACTTTATTGGTCAATTGCTTATATTTGACTCCTGTGATATACTTACTATCAGAATCATCAACTAATAAATCAATCACCTGAGTCTTTTTTAAAATTACTACTCTATCTGGCTCATCAATTGACAAGTTCTCTAACGTCTCTAATAATTTATAAGTAATGGCCATACCAGGAAACTTAGCATCTTTCCCTCTATGGGTTCTAGGCTCAGAATGCCCTCCTAATCTGCTAACAACAGACAAGTCTAGTTTAAAGACTTCTTGTAACCAATGAACTGCTTCTGCTGAATTGTAGGTTAATACCTTGATTAATTCGGGATTAGCTCTATCCTTAGCACTAGCTAAAGTATCCTGATAAAATTTATCAACTGAGTCTTTAATGTCTTGAGCAACTTGAGTTCTTGTTAAAGAACCATTTATACCTGATGTAGCCTTTCCACTATTACCACTAAGGAATCCTTGTTTATCAATAAGCACTATATTGCTACCTCGTAAGTAAGCTTCATGAGCTGCTGATAAACCAGCTAATCCTCCACCCACGATGATGATTGGATTTGATGGGAACTTTATTTCGTCTTCTGACATTATTGAAGTAAGCTTATATATTAGACTGTTTACTGATTTTTGTATTAGATTTTCTATTAAAAATATAATAATAGTAATTGACAAAGTTGCTTATCCTTTATAACCTTGATTGGC
>JAJMHJ010000001.1:932213-964057 GCA_030583035.1 Yamadazyma taylorii | reverse complement strand
ATCTTGTTATGGATAATGCAAGTATTCACAAGAATGCAAGTATTGCACGTATTATCCAAGCTAGGGGTTATAGACTTTTGTATTTACCACCATTTTCACCTGAATTGAATCCTATTGAGCAATTTTGGTACCAGGTCAAAAGTAAATTAAAGAGGGAGAAGCTTCTTCATAAGGAAACTCTTAGCTTAAGAATCAAAGAGGCTGCAAATTTAATTCCAGTTGAATATATAAAGAATAGTATTGAACACTCTAAACATTGCTTCTCTACTTGTTTAGAAAAGAAACCACTCTAACTTTGTGTCGCCTACGACTTAAACGTAATCGCTCAGCGATAATTTCAATCTTAGGCTAGCGATATAATTTCAATAGCATAATGATTTTATTCTATTTGGTTGTACGCATTTGCTTTGTTTGCAGTGCGACAAATTTTTACTTTCTACCACGATATTCGCCCTAGAGCTAGAGCGATAATCATATTTTCTATCCGAGTCATTTAAACATTTCAGACTACGATATTCTTTTACACAATATACGATATTTTTATATAGCTTGTGGTATATAACAATCTCTTAAAAGTGATATTCATTTGTGAATACTTGCGATATTTACAGTTCCAGGCTCCGTCATTCAAGTTTGCCCCAGGCGATATTGGAATACTATCAGAACGACATTTAAAAAAGAGTACTACGACATCCTAATGACAAAGGTGCGCTATTCATCCTGAAAACACTGTATGAAATGACAATTCAATAGGCTTTATCTACTCGCCACATATCTCGAAACCTGGAGCACTTAGACGACTTAAGATCCTGCGGTTAAATGACAAACAAGGAATTCCGTCGATACATGCTAATTGCATATGGCTATCATAACCCATTATGAGATCTAATGCTGTTTTAGGTCATGCAGTACATATTTGACCTTTGATTTATGTTTCTATTCTTTTCTATTTGTCTCGTCTTGTGTCTGGTCTGGTCTGTTTCTTGCATGACACTTGTCTTAATCTTTACTTGTTTTCTGTAGTCTGTCCCATTTTATGTTTAGTGTAATTCAATTGCAACCAATTTGGAATTAGGGTCAAAGTTAATAAGTTAAAATATCTATAATGATATTTATCACACTCACTACCACTTCAATACCTACCAATAAAATCACAATATATTCCAAATTCTTTTCATGACTATGACCTAATTGTTCTTTTAACATTTGCAATAAATCACTAATTACTTCCAATCTTTGATTTAATAATTCCACTCGTTGATTGATTTCTAGATAGCCTCTAGTGGCTTGATAAATTGGTTCTAATTGAGGTTCTACCCACATCAATTCTGGTGAATCTAACACAGATCCATGTAGATTAATATTGATTCTTAAGATGAATAATTCTCCGATGGATTTCATGATTTCATTCCGATTCATTTCTACTTTACCAGTATCAGCAATTTGTTGAGGAATATCTTGAGTATCTTCAATAGTATTATTAACTAATTCTTCAAATAAAGATATTTTCACTGATTGACCAATGGCATGACTAATAGATAATTTCAACATGTAATTAGAATCATCACTCAAGGTAATAAAATCATTATAAATTCTTGGTTGATATGATTTGGTAATATAATAATTAAATTCTTCAATTTGAATATCTTCATTGGATAATTTTTCATTTTCAAAATTGGATAAATCAATTAAAAACGATTGTTCTTCTCTTATAGAATATCCCCACATGACAATAACTCCGTATTCAAATATAAATATCTCATTCCTTTTACCAAAATCGATTTCTCCCCCTTCATCTGCTAACCTAATTAATTTGTTGGTTTCATCATGTTCACTTCTCCAATCCTTATATGTAAATGGAGTATATAAAACTTCATCAAATAACTTGATGTTGGTATTATGAATTCTTTTCCGGTCTTTTAACCATCTTAATAAATCTCTCATTTTATATGATCCACATGTACAATAAGCAGTAACTCGTGGTAATAAATCTCGATGTACTTTCCCTAAAGTTTCTGCATCTTTCCTAGCTGGTACATCTGTAATTCTAGTAACTTGTGAATAAATTCCATCATCATTACCATTCATTTGTTGTTCAAGGATCGGATCTTCTGGCAACAACTTCATTTTTTGACTAGTTCTACTAGTCCTCTGTAGTCCAATCTTGGAAGAAGCATTTGATTTACCCTTCTTGTCTGGTCCATTTTTATTGATATGGCTATTACCCTTGCCGTTGGAACCATTAGATACTTCATTTGTTTTTGATGCACTCACCACTCCTGTTGAATCATGCTTGTATGGGTTCTCCGGTATATCACTATTCAATAACGGGGTTCTATCGGACATATTAAATTTATTGAGTATTGTAGCTCCAAATGAAACCTATAGATATTATGTTTCCTTCCTTTCTCTTTAAGTCACAAGGCTACCTCTTCGCGCATTTCAAAACGTTTTAGATATTTTTTTTTTCTTTTCGCAGCAGCACTTCTCATCTCTTATTAATTTTTTTTCACAACTTGTTAAGCATTTTGTAGGCAACACACCAATTTATTATGGCAAAGAAAGTGGTTAAGACTACAAAGTCCTCCAGGAAGCATGGGTTCAGATCCTTCAAAGAAAGGATCGACTCCATAAAGATTGAACCCACGCTAAATCTCAATAATCGGGTCTATGATGAAGTAGAAGAGACCTCATCGCATTTCATTAGTACTTTAGATCATTGGAGTGAAGTGAACTTGAGTGGGAACTTTAATGACTTTTTAAGAGAAATAAGGAGATTCAGTCAATCATTACCTCAAGTTATTCATCATCAAACCCAAATCTTCGACAGCTTGTACATACACATAGAGAAAAATGATCCTCATTCAATCCAACCATTATTAGAATTATTAACTCAATTTATTCATGATTTGGGTTCAGATTTCATGAAATTTTACGATAAAACCTTGAAATTATTAACCAAAATCGCTTTAGAAATTACTCCTAATGAATTGCAAAATAATATCAATGCATCAAACTTACTTGAATGGATATTTAATGCTTTGACATTTATATTCAAATATTTATTCAAAAATTTAATAAATGACATGGAATTAACATTCAAAAACTTATTACCAATCTTGACGTTGAATAAAAGAACATATATTTCTCGTTTCTGTGCCGAAGCATTATCTTTCTTAATTAAGAAAATGAAATCTGACCAGTTAAAAGATATCATAAGATTCTTAATTGTTGATGATCCACAAGCTCAACTACTTCATGAAGCTAATGCTTATAAGGACTCAGTAATTATTGTGTTTGCAGAATCTATGAAAACGACTAAAGAAGCATTCCATTCAAAAGCTCTTATGATTTTTGACAGGTTAGTACAACTCAGTCTATTGAATTTGAATTCAAATATCATTCTTTCTGGGATATTATCAGAAATATTTCAACATGGGAATAGTAAATCAATAGCACCATTCCTCAATAATATTATATCTGCATTACAATCATACGTATCTGATGACTCCATCACACAGAAAAACCTAAATCAAATCATCGAAATTTCCATAACTTTAGTGTTTTCTGAGTCAGGTAAAAAAACCACTTGTTGGGATTCTATTATATCTTTGATTTATGAAATCTTTGAAAAATTACAATCTTCAAATGATATAAGTTTCTTTTTATACTGTTTAACGGTGTTAATAAGAAATTGTGAAATTTTAACCATCAATAAGAATTTCAAAAAAATCATGGAAAAATTAATTAATTTACGTAATGGTGAATATTTCATTACTTTTATTGATTCCACTTTGGAAATCTGTGAGTCAAATTTAATGAACTTAGGAATTCTTAATATTTATCAGGAATTTGTTAATAATATCAAAAATGATCAAGTGCTTGAACAATTATCCTATTTTTTGATGAAACGTCCAAACTTTGAATTATCTGTCCCTCAAAGTATATGTGATTATGTTATCAATTCAATTAATACTGACAGTACTGATACTTCAAATCTTATTGAAGTATTCTGGAAATTATCCCTAGTAAAAGATTGTGGTAAACACTTATCTATTTTAGGGTTTTTAGAACAATTGAATCCTGAAACTTTATTGGTTGCTGATATAATTGGTATTTCCTTAAAGTTATTAGAACCTAACGAAAAAACTGTATCCTATTTGGTAACAAATTTTGAGCTGTTAAGCAAATCTTCATGGTTTGTCTCATCATTTGCTAATAACTTAACATCATATAAAATTGATCATGATCAATTAATTAATTGTAATACTATTTTATCGAAGAATATGTCACGAGAAGATCGGAAATTGAGAGAAAATTCTATTGATTTAATCATTAAAATTTTTGAAATCACAAATCTACCATGTCCTAATTTCTATACCCAAATTAAATTGGTAGAACAAATTCCATTAACTGTTGGTACTGCTAAAGATATTCAATTAAGAAACAGATCATTGACTCTTCAATTTCTTCAATTAGAAAAAAAGAATGAATTAGACTGTGAAATTATTAGTCATTATTTCTTTGGTTCTTTAACAAATAAATTTAAACCTTGTTGGGATTCTGTATTTGAGAATTTACCCAGATTATCTAATATATGTGAGAAGTATATTTGGGAGCTTGCTTATAAGAATATAATTTTTGACTACAAAAATCAATCCAATAATTATTGTGGTGATTCTGATGCTGGTTTTATGGATGAAGACTCCATGATCATGTTAAATTCGTATGATGATAGAATCCTTAATAGTTTCAATAATTTACAAGAAAACTATTATTCAAAATATCATTCTATCACCAAATCTATTCTAGAATTCTGTGAAAATTTTAGTTCTAATTTAACTTTAAGTGAGCAAGTAAGAGAATTAACCCTTAAGGCTTTATCTGGAATTCCTGAAATTGCTGAACATCATTATGAAGATATTTTACCCTTAATATTGAAAGATGATAAAACTGAATATTGGACCTTAAAAGATAGAGGATTCTTATTGTCAGTTTTCACTAAATTCAAATCCTTAAAATCTATGAAGAACCACAACTTACTTTATGAAAAGCTTTTGAATATTTTGACAAGTAGAAGATTAGATGGACAAAAACTCGCTTTAGAAGTTCTCTTCAATTTCAAAATTCCTTCAATCAATCGGTATAAAGATAATTTAAAAAATTTATTGGACGATACTGCTTTTAAGGATGAATTGACTAACTTTATCACTAATCCAGAGGACTCACCTATTGAGACTCAAGATTTAGATATTTTAATGCCTTTAGTATTAAGAATATTATTTGGTAGAGTTCAAGGAAGTCCTAAAAGCAACAGTAAGGCTGGTAAGAAAACTGCTGTTATTAACGTATTACCAACATTAACTGAGGAGCAAATAACTCAATTCTTAAAATTAGGTGCTGAAAAAATTGGGTTCACAGACCATGCTTCGGTTTCTACAGAAGACTTCAAACTTATCAAAAGAATTAATGGGTATGTTACTCTTTTAAATGAATTATGTGATGTTTTGGGCCACAAGTTCAAGAGTTCTTTATGTTCTACCATTGAGCCATTAATATACTCAATGTCAGTTGCCCAAAAATATATTGATTATTCCAGTAGTTCTAGTCAAGGTGATAGTGATAATCATGATGATGGTGATGATGATGATGATAATGATGATGATGATGATAATGATGATGATGATAATGAAGAATTGAATACCAATTCTCAAACAGGTAATGGAATTGACTTGAAGACATCTAAACATATTCGTCAACTAGGAATGAGATGTTTAAATTCTCTTTTCAAGATCGTGGGGGACTCCTACGACTGGGAAGTCCATTTCGATTATATCTACAATCACATAATCAAACCAAGGCTTGTGAATTTTGCTGAAGAGAACTTACAACAAACCTCATCATTATTAAATATTTTGACTAGCTGGATAAAAATTCCAAAGATTTCCAAGTTTTTATTATTTGATGATTTGAGTCCTGCCAGAGCTATTATTAGTTTGTTAAGTTATAGAAATGCTAAGGATCCTGTCATTTCAACAGTTTTATCATTTGGTATTGACTGCTTGCAGAATCCAGTTGATGATGAAGCATATTATACTTTGATGGCATATTTGATTGAGGCCCTTTTAAAGAATATTCCACATATTGTGTCTTCGACTTCCAGTACTGAAATTATAAGTAAATCCATTAATATTTTACTTTTATTAATTGATGGTGAGTATATTACTGATGATTATGTAAGATCATCAATGATTGAATCGTTAACTATTGTGTTTGATAAACCAGCGAACAACCTTCCCTTGAATGATAAACAAAAGATATTGGTATCATTAACTGCATTAATAAATGATCTGAGTTTAACTTATGATGACTTCTTACCTTATATCAAAACCTATTCTAGAAGCTTCAAATTCCATAAGGACAAGCAAGTTAGATTGGGATTGGTTGATTTATTTAATGTCATTTCCTCTAAATTTTCTGAGGTTAGTAAAGTAAGTCTGGTGTTGACAAAATTGAATTCATTCAGTAATAATAACTTGGGAGAGCCTGACTTTGAAAAGATGTTAGATGGGTTCAGAGTAATCAATGAACATTTATATTCTAATTTAAGCACTATTGAATGGTTACCAATAATATACTGTGCTTTATTTTTCATAAATAATGAAGAAGAGTTGGTTGTCAGAGCAAATGCTGCATATACATTAAATCATTATGTTGATTGTTTCTCAGGTCTTGAAACTGAAGAAGAGGCTAAAGATTACATTAGATTATTCAAAGAAATTGTGTTACCTGATATTAGAAAGGGTCTTAAGACTTCTACTGAAGTAGTTCAAACAGAATTTATTAATGTCTTATCTCATACAGTTAGATTTGCTAAACACTTCAATGACTTACAAGATATGAAAGTTTTATTATTCGAAAATGATGATGAAGCTAATTTCTTTAGTAATATTAATCATATTCAATTGCATCGTCGCCAAAGAGCTATTAGAAGAGTTGCTGAATTCAGAAATGAATTAAGAAGTAGCAGTATATCACATTATCTTTTACCAATTGTTGAAAAATATGCCTATAATTCAGAGGAAAAATTTAGAAATATTTCAAATGAAGCTATTACTTCTTTAGGTTTATTAATGAGAAATGTTACTTGGAATCAATTTACCTCCCTCATAAAAAAATATGCTGCTAAATTAAAAGATCCTAAGCCAGAACTTCTTAGAATTAATGTTCAGGTAGTAGTTGAGGCATCAAGATCTTTTTATTTAGCTATTGAATCAAGGAAAAATAATGAATCTAATGATACTCTTAAGGAATTCCCTAAAAATTTTGAAGATGTTGATGGGTTTATTTTATATGATTTAATCCCTACATTACAAAAAGTTTTGAATGAACGTAATGATGATACTATTGTTTACAGAGTGCCATTGTCAGAAGGATTAGTAAGTTTAGTCAGATGTATTTCTGAACACAAAATCAATGAAAGATTGCCTGGATTGTTAACATCTACTTGTCAAGTGTTAAGGTCAAGATCTGAAGAATTAAGAGATGCTGCTAGAAAGTCGCTTTGTCAAATTATGAAATATCTTGGGGCCACCTATTTCAAGTTCTTGTTACAAGAATTGAAAGGAGCATTAACTAGGGGTTCCCAGATTCATGTTTTAAGTTTCACTATGCATTCCTTATTAGTTTCTATACAAGATGATCTCGAACATGGTGATTTAGATGATGCCTGCGGAATAATAGTAGATATTATAATGGAAGATACTTTTGGTGCTGCTGGTCAAGAAAAAGATGCTGAAGGGTATACCAGCAAGATGAAAGAAGTTAAGCATAAAAAAAGTTATGATTCTGGAGAAATTCTTACTTCGAATATTTCATTGACTGAGTTTGGTAATATTATTGATCCAATCAAATTACTTTTACAAGAAAGAATTTCTTTAAAAGTTCAAAATAAATTGGATGAATTGTTGAGAAGATATGCCCTTGGGTTAAATCACAATGAAGAGTCAACTTCAAGAAATATTTTAATTTTGAGTTATCAAATTAATAAGCAATCAGTTGATGTGTTCAATGACCAAGATACAGAAAAGGTTCAACTGAATACTAAATCCACAAAAGATGCTGAATCAAGAGAGCATTTCTTGGTCAAACTTAATGCTAAACCGTTTAAGACTCATATAGATTATGACCAATATGTATTTACTTTACAAAAGTTTTCTTTTGAATTACTAAGGGCTGCTATTTCCAGGCATAGGTCATTATTAACTGTTGAAAATATGACAGATTTTATTCCTCTTTTACAAAGAGGAGTAGAGTCAAGCCATGAAGGATTGGCAGCTACTAGTTTTAGATTGCTTCACACAGTTATCAAATTACCATTTCCAGAAGATACTAACAATGTCTTCAAAAGCTGTGCAAGAAAGGCGTTGAGTATTATCAAGGATAGCCCTAATACAACTGGTGAAGTTTGTCAATCAAGTTTAAGATTTCTTGCCACGTTAATTAGACATAAGCCAGAGATTAATCTTAAAGACTCTACCATAGGTTACGTATTGGTTAGAATCCAGCCAGATTTAGAAGAACCTAAAACTCAAGGGTTGGCATTTAATTTCTTGAAATCAGTTGTATCACAACATATTATGTTACCGGAGGTGTACGATTTGATGGATGATGTGGCAAAAATTATGGTTGTCAATCATAATAGAGAAATTAGAGATATGGCAAGAACTGTTTATTTCCAATTTTTGATGGAATATGATCAAGGAAGAGGTAGATTGGAGAAACAATTCAAGTTTTTGGTGAACAATTTGGGTTATGCTACTCAATCTGGTAGACAATCAGTTTTAGAATTAATCAATTTAATTATCAACAAGGCTGGTGATGACTTACTTTACAAGGTATCTTCTTCATTCTTTGTATCATTAGCTAATATTCTTATTAATGATGACTCAAGTAGAAGTAGAGAAATGGCTTCAATCATTATTCAGAGCATTCTTACAAATTTGGGAGCTGATAAAATTGACAATATTGAGAAGTATTTAATCTCCTGGGTCAGTCAAGATAAGAACTCATTATTATTAAGATGTGGTTTGAATGTTTACAAGATTTATACCAATGAGTTTGGTATTAACCATAATAAGGAATTAGATCAATTAGTTTTAACCAGAATAACTGAAATATGTGAAAAATCAGCCAATCATGAATCGGATTCTGAAGATGAGATCGAATGGCAATTGGTCTACACCGGTTTGAACATATTTGCTAATATATGCGGCAAAGAAAAGGTTAAGGCTGTGAACAAGTCCTATTCTTCTTTATGGAAATCAATCATTGATACATTATTGTTCCCACATTCTTGGGTGAGATTAAATGCATCAAAATTGATAGGGATTTTATTGACCAACATTGACAAATGTCAATTCTCTATAACTGATTTTGAGATACAAACTATAGCGTATCGTTTATTACATCAATTGGGAGCACCCTCTATCTCCGAAGATTTAGGGAATCAAGCTATAAAGAATTTAGTTTTGATTTCCATGAAATGGGAAAAACAACTGACTAAATTTGAAAATAATGACCCTGAAAGAGAATCTAAATATGTCTTTGCTAATGAGTTTTTGGTACATAGAGCATGTTCTATTATTAGACAAGATATGAGAGACTCTTTTGTATCCAAAAAGTCAGCTATCAAGCTTTGTGCCATGTTGGTACAAATTCTTAATGACCAATTATTGATTTCATCTTGTGAAGAAATATTGCTTGCATTATATGGATTTGTTGAGTCTGGTAGTTCATTCGAATCAGAATTAGTTGAAATGGCAACTGATTGTATGCTGAGAATTGAAAATAAATTGGGTGGTACTACATATACAGAAATTTTCTCTAAGGTTCAGAAAACAGTTAGTTCAAGAAGACAAGAGAGAAGAACAAAAAGAGCACAAATGGCAGTTACAGCTCCTGATATTGCAGCTAGAAAGAAATTAAAGAAACATGCTAGATCAAGAGAAAAGAGAAAACATGAAAAGGATGAGAATGGATATTATCATTCCAAAAAGAAAAGACATTATTAGAGAGAATGTTTTATAAATGTGTGTATATATTACATCATTTTGGTTATGAAGACACTTGTATAATAGAATTTCAATTTATAATCATAATAGTAGTTACTTAAATCGCTTTTAGTCTGTGATCATTACTGTTTTTCTTG
Source organism: Yamadazyma taylorii (assembly GCA_030583035.1). Classification (NCBI taxonomy): domain Eukaryota; kingdom Fungi; phylum Ascomycota; class Pichiomycetes; order Serinales; family Debaryomycetaceae; genus Yamadazyma; species Yamadazyma taylorii. Next base: position 953,847 of record JAJMHJ010000001.1, on the reverse strand, counting down.
CTCTGGCTCTATATGCGAATTATCTTGATTCATTTCATTAGCTTGTGTAACAGCATTAGAGGTCTCTTGCTTTATTTCAGGCTTAGCTTGATTATTCTCTTCAATGGGACCTTGTTCATCTACATCCATGTTATCATTAGACTTGGAATTTTCCTGTCCCACTTCTTCGGGCTTAGTTTTAATATTTGTACTGGGATTTTTGTCCTCTGTATTCTCTTCTTCTGCATCGTCTTGGTCTGCATCATCCTTATTGTATTGATCCGATTGTTTATCAGCACCTTCATCTACCTCATTTTCAGCCTCGTGTACCTCAGAATATTCTGGATATTCAGGTTCTTGATCCTCGGCATCCTGTTCCAAATCAACATCAGGTTCATCTCCAACATTCACCTTCAGTCTACCTTTATTCTTCTTGTAAGCCATCATCTCTCTTCTATATCTTTCCCTATCCTCTTCGTATATTTTATGGTAAGGTTTACGGGATTCATCATCTAGATTTTTCCAAGCCTCTATTAAAGACCTTCCAAGATCAGTAACAGTTGACAAGGTGCTATCACCAGTTGATTGCTTCATCCTTGCTTTCTCCAGTTCACAAAAAATCAAGTAAGCATTTGTAGGTCTCTTTGGTAAGTTAGGGTCTCTTATACGGGTCTTGGAGTCACCGCTGTTAGGTTCGTCCGCTTTACTTCGCTTTTGCCTTTTTAATGCCGGGCCCTTTAAAGTTTTTTCATCATTAATATCCATAGAAGGTGATGGTGGTGCAAACATTTCTTCATAGTTATCAGGAAGATCCACTGCATTTTGTTCCAATCTTTCCAATAATATAGAATATTCCAATCTCATTCTACGGATTGAATTTTTAGTTCTACTTATAGCTAGCGTAGCTAGTTCATTACTTTGGTCTATCTCTTCTATTCTCTTTTTCAATTCTTTGCATTTAATTCTGAAACTTTGTTCTAAATGATTTTCCGGTTAGTACATAGCTTCTTAACAACTGCATCGATGCAGAACATGTCCTGGGTATTTCATCTTGGACTTTATGTTACATACCTTCACTTTCTGGTGCCAGTTCTTTGGTTGTCATCTTTTCTTTCATACTACACTCTGTTTCCACTGCTCGTCGAGTTAAAAGTATGAGGCAAATTCACTTGTGTCGACTTAGTTTGAGTTTGTCGATAAATCTGCTCCTCGCGTTACAATATTGGCTGCGATATTGGAGGTGAAATACGAAATATTTTTTGTATTGAGAAAAACATAAATATAAAATATAACCTAATAACTTGCCCGGCATAGAGGTCTGCCTAATCATATACACCCATATAAACTTAAGAAATCCAATCCATGGAAACCACCCTAGTTATGGGAGACAGTAGGGGTTAAGACCTCATAGTCTGAACCTAATTCAAAATCATCTTCACTAATAACACCATGAGAATCCTCTTTGTCATTTAATTTTTCATTGCCGTCAACAGCCATAGTATCCTCTTGTTGGGCATCTACGTAGAAGGAATTAGAACCCTTCAAATCACCAGTAGACTCTCTAGGTAATGAAGGTAAAACCATTGAATTCACAGAGCCGATCGAATCGGTAAAGTGGTTTTCTTCTTCTGACTCACCAAATTCTATATCAGTTTCTGTCTCTGTAACTGAAGAAATCTCATTATTAAGGAAGGATTGATCATCTAATTTCGTGAGAGTAAAATCATTAGTCAACTTTTTCAAGGACAATTCAGTAGTAGCTTTGAAATCATGATTTATCAAGCTCACGTAGAAAGGATGTTTCAAGTGGGCCGAATTGAGACCAATATTGAATCTAGCAAATTTATTAGGTTCAACACCGTGTCTTTTATGAACCAAAACTTTACAAATAGTATTACCTAAGAAATTTACAATTTCAATGGTTAGGTCAGAGCAATCAATCAATGTTTCAGTGTTGTTAAAAACGGTGATTTGAGCCATTCCGTTAGCTTTCAAAGCTACTGCCACAGCCACCTTAGAAACCTTTTGAAGACTATCTCTCAGAGGAGTTGAAGGTAATAACTTCTTTCCACATTTAGATATTGATAAGGTCGAATTTACACTCTCAAATCTTCCTTCCATGATATAGTCATCATTATTAGAAAAGACTTTAACTTGTTTGCCCACAAACTTCTCTACATCACCTTTTAAGTTATAGAACCTTTGCTTGAAGCTATCGATGGCATTTGCATTTCTAACAACTATAGTCTCCTTATCTGACTCATCCTCTTTTTCGAAGAATGCAAAAGTCAAATCACCAGCAGGGAAACAATGTAACGACTTATTATTCAATTGAACGGAGAATATCTTGGAATGTGGGCCGAACCTTTTTATTGTTAGTAATACAGTGTTAGAAGTCTCGGTTTCACTTGAATCGACATAATCTACCAGTTCATCCTCAATAGATTTATCAGTTTTAGCTGGATCTTCTTGTTTTCCCGAAACTTCATTGTTTAATTCTAAAAGATTATCTTCTTCTTCTTCTTCATGTTTATATTGTTTGTCTTCTTGTTGTTGTTCGTCTTGTTCGTCTTCTTTTTCTTCTTTTTCTTCTTTTTCTTCTTTTTCTTCTTGTTTGTTACATACTTGAAGTTCAGTGTCCTTCTTATTCCCTTTCGATTGCTCAGTAATTAAGCTGAGCAATATAGCAAAATCTATTTCATCGTCACCGGATTCTTCAATACAATTTAATAAAGCTTGATATCTTTCCGAATTTTTGAAAAGCTTTTCGAACTTGGCCAAAAATCCTGACATTCCACCATTAGCTAACATTTCCTTGATCTTGTTTGAAACTTGTCCTGAACAGTTATCCAAATTTATATCTAAAAAGGTGTCATTTGAAGTTCTTGGAGCAGAAATATAATCATTAAAGTTAACACCAGATTGGGGTTTATCGAGGGCTTTCATATCGTGCAAATGACTATGGGTTCCAATAGTTTCTTGGTTTGAAACATGAGCTTTAAAACAATCATGACATAAGTCAAAATCGCTACAGTTCATGCATTTGTGTCTAATACCTACAATTGGACCTCTAGTGTCACATCTATCACATGATATATAAGGATGAACCACTTTGTCGGATGGAATACCACTAATTGAATCCCTGTTCAATTTGAAGCTCTCTGGGTCAATGATCTTCATTGTTGGATGTAAATATGAATGGTTATCTGTAATTATTTCATTCTCTTCATAATTTTCTTCACATTCTTGACACAAATCAAAGTCTGGACAAATTAGACATTTGTATCTGGTACCATAGATTGGAGCGAAATTAGATGGTGAACAATTATCACAACAAGCAGTTTGATGATATGGCTTAGAATCTTTAGAAACACTAGGTTGTGAGTCAGTATTAGAGGTACTGACAAAAGAATTTTCGTCAGTCTTCTCTTGAATTTTGGTAGTAAAAGAATCAAGAATCTCAGAAGATACATTGGCAAGAACGTCGGTGAGCTCTTCTTTTACAGCCTTGGTGAAAAGTTTAGCCATGGAAGCAACATTGATATCTGAGCTGGAATTATCAAATAAATCAGGCTGGGCGGTGGTACTTCTTGTCTTAGTTGATGAAACAGGCGAGTGATCATTGATGGTCAATTTAATTTGGTACTTTACCTTCAAACTCCTGGACAAACATACAAAATCATCAAGAGTTTCTAATGGTATGTAACCCTTATTTTTTTTGGATACTCTAGCTAAGTTATAATACCTAATTGAGCTGGTAAGTGGATATGGGGCATGTGATGCAATCAATAAGTTGATGAAGTCTTGCTTGCTTCTAATAGACCTCACTTGACCGCTTGGAACCTCAATAACACTATCTGGGTAGTCATTTCGAGAATCCAAAACTTTAACATATGAGATCTTGATTTTAGTTTTTTCTCCTTTCGCCATATTATTGGTCTTTATTCAAAAGAAATGTAATGGTTAATTGGGGAGGCAAAAAAAATAGTTTTGATAAGCTTTACCCCCTGATTTAAATTGTCTGTGTCACACTCCTTATCAATTTCAGTCGTGTGCGACATGTTCTTATGATATCTCATTTGTTGCACCGATGAAAAAAAAAAGGTGTCTAGACCTTGCAAAGTTGAAGTATATACCAACACAAACGCTTCAAAAAATTACAACTCGTTATATTCAGGGGGAAACTAAGTATCTGCTATTATTTTTTGTTTCTTTGTTAATTGGATTAGCTTATATAACCTTAGTACAACCTGTTAGTTCGAAGACCATAATAATGACTCGGACTTATCCCAAAGCAGTAGTTTTCGATTTAGATTATACATTATGGCCATGTTGGTGTGATGTTCATATTGCATTACCAGTTAAAAGTGGGAAAGATACAGAGATCATAGACAGTTATGGATATAGAATGGCATTATATCCAGACGTAGCCGAAATAATTAAAGAGTTGAAACAAAATAATGTTACTATAATAAGTGCCAGTAGAACTCCAACCGTTAATATTGCTAAGCAATTATTAAATAATATTAAGATTGATGGTAAGCCTATGCATACATATTTTGATAATCATCAATGGGGTACAGGATCTAAAACTAGACATATTAGACAAGCAGCTAAAGAATTGGGGTTAGAACTGGACTTAAAAAATGGAGGCTTTATTTTATATGATGATGAATTTAGAAACAAAGATGTTAATTCCATTGGTTGTAAGTTTGTTTACATTAGAGACACAGATTTAGGATTGACTAGAGATTTATTTGAATCTGGAATCAGCCAATATAACTAAATTATACGATTAACAAGTTTATATTAATATTTAGTTATAATAATACATGCATCATAGATATTCATTTTCTTAGGACAAAGTTCTGCAAAATTATTAACAATTTAATTAAATATTGACTAATATTAAAATTTATAATGAAATCTTTAGTTAGGTAGTTCTTGCATTGATTTAACAAGGGATACAAGGTTAGAATGAGTAGCATCTTGGGTAGTGTTGATCTCTTTCTTATAATAGTTAGTAAGCTCTTCATGTAAGACAATAATGTTGAAATGTATTATATACGTACCTCTTGCAACCAGCTTTTCAAGTTATCATTTGACCACTGGTTAACATCCACCATACTTTCATTAGTGATGTCATTATCCCTTTCATCAGAGTTGCTATCATTATATTCATTAGTATCATTAGTATCATTTGTATCATTAGTATCATTGATATCATTGATATCATTATGGCTATCGTTAGTATTCAATTCTATTGGGGAATTATCAAAATCTTCATCATCTTGTGTACTACCCCTCCCAGTTATATAATTATAAAGAGATATCTTTAAATGAGGAAAAGTCCTTATTATTATATATGCAGACCCTAAAACCACTGCAGAAGGAACACCAAGGGTCTTCCATTTATTTGATTGTTTACTATTAAGCTGTAAAGCCATGCTTAAGGTGTTGTTTAAAAATTAGTTAAATATCTAAACTATCACTCGGTTCATTCAAAACCCCATCTATCTTATGATAGTGGGAAAAAGTCGCACACAAAAATCTGCTGGTTAACCTGTAAAAAAAATTATATCACCTAGCACATGATAATTCAACCTTCTTCAATTAGTAAATTCTACGTGTTAGATTTTATAAAACACTTATATTAATATACAAATTATAATACACATATAAAGATTAAACCCGCAAACCCACTTATAATTCTTGAGATTGTTTGCTTTTACCTGATTTTTGAGGTAATAAGTTTTGATGAATGTTAGGTAAGACCCCACCTTGAGCAATAGTAACATCACCTAATAATTTGTTTAATTCTTCATCATTTCTGATAGCTAATTGTAAATGTCTTGGAATAATTCTAGATTTTTTGTTATCTCTAGCAGCGTTACCAGCTAATTCTAAAATTTCAGCGGATAAATATTCTAAGACTGAGGTTAAGTAAACTGGAGCCCCAGAACCAACTCTTTGAGCGTAGTTTCCTTTTCTTAATAATCTGTGAACTCTACCGACTGGGAAAGTTAATCCAGCTTTGGCTGATCTTGAAGTTGAAGCTTTTTCGCTTGATCCGGCTTTACCTTTACCACCTGACATTATTGATCTATGTTATTTAAATTGAAGAAGAAGAAGAAAAGAAGAGGAAAAAAAAGACCATCCGAATCAGAAGAGAGGATTCATTTGATTATTTATACAATTATCACGACATAACTCTTACTAGTGTTCTCTCCTGTGTGAAGCTGTTTAAACATAAACAAAAACAAAGAGTCATGAAATTACTTCTACTCCCGTGCTGTAATATTCTCGTGTTTGCTTGTTTACATCGTACTGTTATATGCTCATTATTGTTTATCAATAACGCCCTAGCATAAGTTTTGAATGAAGTGGCTGCACACTTCTGCGCGAAAAAACTATCATCCGCGCGTATATGTAAGAACCTTTGCGTATTTTGCATCATAGAGCGAATTGGTGATGTATTGTCATTCTGAAATTAACTTAGAGCAAGTAGAAAATATTGTCACGTAAACATTCACGAACTTGATTGTTTATGTACGAGATAACAAATTTGGTGATTTGAAATTGAAAGCAGATTTAATATAAATTCAAGACAGTTTCTTCCTTGTTTCTTTCAGCTGCTCTTCTTTTCTTCTCCTTTTTTTTTTCTATTTGTATTATCATTAATTAAGCAAAAATGGCCCCAAAAGCTGAAAAGAAACCTGCCTCCAAAGCCCCAGCTGAAAAAAAACCAGCTGCTAAAAAGACTGCCTCTGCTGATGGTAAAAAGAGAACTAAAACCAGAAAAGAGACTTACTCTTCTTATATCTACAAAGTTTTAAAACAAACTCACCCAGATACTGGTATTTCTCAAAAAGCTATGTCTATCATGAATTCTTTTGTTAACGATATTTTCGAAAGAATTGCTGGTGAAGCTTCTAAATTAGCTGCTTACAACAAGAAATCTACTATTTCTGCTAGAGAAATTCAAACTGCTGTCAGATTAATCTTACCAGGTGAATTAGCTAAACATGCTGTTTCTGAAGGTACCAGAGCTGTTACTAAATACTCTTCTGCTGCTAACTAAACCTAGTGGTATGTTTATTAATTTGTCTTATTAAGTGTATTTTTATTATTTCTTTCCCAATTATGTATACTAGTTAATATATTATCATAAATTTACTATTTCGTACTTCATTTTCCGCATCTTCTATCTCTTTTGTGTACTAAAGTAACTAATTTTTAATTTATTAAATCCTTTTTATTGCTGCCCTATCGCCTATTGTGATACTGGCTTCACTAAATTTGACTAATCTACCCTTACTGTCATATTGCTAATGAAAACATTGTTCTTAGTTGTTTTGGCTTTCTTTATATATATTATTATTTAATGGTAAACTTAATATACATTTAGTACAACGATAATATCCTTTGTTTTCACCTCTACCCCTCTGCACTTCAGTTACATAAATTGTTTTTGAATTTGCTTTTGGAACTCCAAAAAAACATGTAGCTTCTCTTTTGGTTATATTGAATGTATGACTACTCCATTATTTTATAATTTGTTGCTATATTCGTCTTGGTTTCTCGTTGTATTGTTTTTGCAGCCATATGTACTTCGTATTTGTGAAAATTGCGAAATGAAAAATTAAAGTATTTATAGCAGTTAGAAATTCTGGATCACTTTCCATCAATTGATGTCTAACTATTGAACGTAAAGTGTTATCATACTTCATCAGAATCAACATAATATACATTGAGCTGTTATTGTCTGCACATCTTTCTCCACAGGTTTGAGAAAGCTATAAGAGTAGATCAGAAAATTTACAACATCTGAGGAGTGTTTTCAATACATCTCTAAGGAAATGATATATATAAATTATTATAATTCCTTTCTTCCAATACAAATTCAAAGAGAACATCAGTAATTAAGATGTTTTATATACTTAAGGTATGTCCTGAGAGAGTACATCACGGAAGGTGTCCTAAATTGAATCCATGAATTTACCTCATGATAATAAATGTATAAGAAGCTTGATGAACAGTTAGTGATGATTCATGAAAATGTAATGTCCTATAATGATATGGCTTCAACAAACTTCTATAGGGTAAGTATGACCTTTTATTAACAATCAGGGGTTGCTGAGATAAAGGAGTCATTCAGAAACAGTAGTGAAACTTCCAATACTGCTTTTATGAAAATCATAAATCTGAAGCTTTTGAATTATTAACTAATTTCAAATTTGAAAATAATCAAAGATTATCACATTATATTATTATAATTTACCGCATCAATTGAAGATATTGGTCTAGAATTACTTTTACATGTTTGATTTACATGTCGACATTTTTTTTTTTTTTTTTTATGTGTTAGGCATATATTAGTTCTGTGAACTCTCCAGACTTTAAGTCTCTTAAAGAAAGACCTTATAGGCTTTTATCACATATCACTTCCTGTTTAGATAAAATAAAATCAGAAGAATATTAGAACCAAAGTTATGCTAATTTCATTACCAAGAATTTTGTAGAACTTCCAGTGATTTGTGGCCTTATTATAGAGGAATCATTAAAAAGTAAAGATTATATACTTCATGTTTCTTATAAGCCAAAATTCTGGGATTTCACTGCATTATTACATTTCCATCTTGAGCGCTCTGTAAGCTGTTATTGTTAATTTTCAATGAGGTACATTAAGGTTCTCTAGATTTTCTATGTGTGTAACTAGATTTTAGGTATTGTTGATGTGAGCCTCTGAAACATATCAGTAAAGCACAAAACAGAAAAGATTTAAGGAAGGAGTCTTAAAAATCAGTTTCCCAACTCTAAAATTAGGCTGCCCAAAAAGAAGGGGGCTTGGTTCCTTTAAATCCATGAGGTAATGGACCTTACAAATTAGAGAAAAGTTGATACGTTATTACAAGTAAATGCTGGCTGCAAAATCCATTGGTGACAACGATAATTGGAGAGCTTATACAATGCAATTTTTATATGACATGGTTATATATTACTGTCTGTCATGGTACTATCCCCATTACCTCAATTAGTACTTGACAGCTTTCAAGCCTGCTAATAGTAAAGCTATCCTGATTGATCAACAGAAGCTTCTTGCAAGTCGAAAGTATTTTTAACGCTTGTAAAAAATGATAAAAGTTAGTAGCACCAGAGACCTAAATTGTCTCTAACTTTAACAGCATAAAAGATCCAAGGGTGATAGTTAACAACTAAGAAGAAGCCAAAAACTTCAAAAGATCAAAAAATCCGCAACTAAACCGTGGAATCGTTATAATGATTACCCAAACATTTACAGGAAAAGATTGCAAAACAGCTATAAATATGCGTACAATAGGAATGCATATGATAACAGCAACATGCTAATACTTCCAAGTACTATCATCAGCAAGGAAAACAAAAGAGAGGAATCCAAGACAAATATTTAGCCACAAAACAAAACTTTACATGTCTTATCTCTTAAATACGACTAATAATATACAAAATCTTTATTAACCAAAATACTACTAGCCATATAGCTAGAATACTTGGTAAATACAGCCAAAGATACTAAATAGCCTCTGGTTAAATCAAAACACTTAAGGCAGAAAAGAATCGATACCAAATACTGTGCCTTATGTAACAAAAAAGAAAAAAAAAAACAACAAATAAAAGTAAAACCTGTATTGATTATCCGGAAGAATATAAGGATACCCACCATTCATCCATGCTGATCATATATCCTCTTCAATGTAGAATCCTTTTTAGAACCTATATTCGAGCCCAACACCATCGAAATAATTGATACAACATTATGTCTTTACCATCAGCATGCAATAACTAACCAAGTACGTGAAGCACTTCTTTCTATCAGGGAAGAACGTCTATAAGCCTGGCTTCAGCTAATATTGCAGTTACCCTTAAATTTAGATTACACAACACTATTTAAGAGATGAAATGATTAGAACAACACTCATATAGAGAACACAAGATTTTAACACCACATGTACCCATTCTTGCAATCAACGCTGATACCAAAAATCAAATGGCAACTGTAGTTCTCCAATGTGCTACAGGTATAGAACTACCAAAATACAGCGGTTAACTAAAAATTAACATGCCATCTTACTAGAGAATTTCCTGAATGACGGCTTTCTTTATGTCGAATTATACTTTCCCAGAAACAACCGTCTGCTATGCTATAATATTCAATACGAACAACACAAATCTCTAATGCAACAAAAGAAAAACTAAATAGAATGAACGCTATCGACATTTTGTGCCTGTCACGAAAAGCAACAAGGATTCATCACTAATCATCAGTTATAAAGAAATGGACTTCACGTAGAAAGTATACATTCCATAAGAAAGTGATGCAAGAAGATATACGTATAATTACATATCAAAACAAACCTATGAACCTTGCGGAGCAAATACTTGCTATGTTAATATAGTCTACACCCTTCCTTCATACAAATACTGGTCATATAGAAACATTCATTGAAGACTTAAATTGTTATAACCGAGAAGTCTACAATTCTATTATTTCTATCAAGCAATAAGTCAATGCTTGATTCGCCCTTTTTAATGGGCAAGGAACAGTACAAGCCCTTCTATCGATACGTTTCCAACTTTTAAAAAATTAAGTCTCGATATTATTCAAAGGTATAATGGGAGTGGTCTGATATTACTCATTCTTTATAGAGGTGGCTTCTGTGACTTGTCATTCATTAAAGAATATGGAGCCATTGAAGGAGCGTATGTTGGATATGTATAAAAATTCGCTTTACTACTTAATAAACCAATATTGATCGATTTACCAATATATAATACTACTACTAACATTGCGGTATTCTGATTTTATACTCTAAAGAATTACCTATTAGCTACTACATGTGGAGCTCGATGACAAAAGTTCCAAAGTATAAATTACTAACTCATCATTTTCCAATTGATTAGTTTTCCAACAAAGGTGTTGTAAGCGGTTACCAAAGTACTTGTGTAAGAAGAAGGGAGTTGCAACACACATTACCAAATACTTATTCTCGTGGGCTATGATCCTGGCCATCAAATCAATATGTCAGCAGTGCTACTCAGAACCAGAGTTTATCACCACTGTATAGGTGTTCATCAACTTATTTTATAAATCACCGTTCTCTGACTTTAACTTTACTATCTTTGTCCCTTCTTGAATTGTAGGAGTTTTTTAGAAGACGAGCTTCTTATGAATCATTTGACGGGTCTCAAAAGAAAAGTATCGTCTCAGATAACTCCTTTGCCTATTGTGCATATACATAGATTATTCTATAGAGTGCTCAATTTTTAAAATTTTCCTATTACCACATTGTTATACTAATTTGCTTTAGTTCTCTAGCTTTTGTCAGTCCGTACACTATGTTTTGTGATTATTGGATTACATTGAATAGCAGCATTACAGTACCATCAATTGTATAGTTATTTCTCTATTTAAAATGGGAAAGAGGTATTGTAGGATGATGAAACTAATAAATAGATGCGTATTGGCTCTTCACTAAGTTTTAAAAGTATTTCATTAGTACTTAATGTCCTTGAAAAGTATTCTACACCCGCTTCGTACAGCATTGTTGAGGTACTTCTTTGAAATATATTTATGTCCTGGTCTGTCAATATTCAAACTGTGAGAAATTAGTTCTGTTTTACATTGTGTACTCTTTTATGTTAATTGTATGTGGCAATTAATGAATGCGCTGGACTGACTGTATTAATTTCATAGTTGGTGAAACTTTGAATATTACATATATCGTAGTACTGTTGTCTGCGTTCTTAATATTTGACGTAAATATATCATCCTTTCTAACGATGTGCCATGTGTGCTATGTGCTATGTGTGTTACTTACTTACGGTGTGTATGCTACACGATTGAGCAGGGTTTTTTCGAAACACTAGAATATCAACTATTTCACAAGAGAACCAAACAATTTTAATATTTGTAATAATAACCTAAAAGTTTCAATTTGAGTACTGTAGTAAGGATTATAGATTACGTTTACAAGCTGATAGATATTAGCATTTTCAGTCTATATAGGAAGTAGAGTGGCTTTTCTTGTCATCATAATGCGATTAGAAGAAAGATTATGTTTAATGTTAAGGGTTACAGCAAATTTTCAAAATCAAAATGCTCCCTTGTTAATGTAGAAAAGCATTGACAGTTGACAGGAAGATCTTGAACCGTAAGTTATCATGACAATTGTATCTAAAACGTAACAAAGTTTTATAAAGATAGTGCTAACACTTAGATTCAATAAATGAGTATTCAGAAACTTTATAGTGGTAACAAAAGGAGAATTCAAACTATGTTAAGAAATCTCTTCAAACTTTTAGTATCCTATTTGCTGAAAAAAAGGATTGTGCAAAATTTCTATTATTTGAAATAGGCTCTAAATAGATATATATAACTTAAGTAGTATTTTTGAGATTAAATTTAAATAGTGTTGCTTGATTTTTACTTTATATTTAGTGGACTACACCTAATAAGTACCTCTACTTGCCTTAGCATCCTTTCGCTCTCCCATTGCATTAAGGCGTTCTCATCTCTGTCTCTCTATTACTGAACAAATTATTGGCCTCTTTACCAAAATTGGAAATCAAGAAACGTCCATGAAATTTGAAAGTAAGTAAGACTCGTTAAGGTTATAAAGCCTCATTACAAAATAATACGGTTGGATTAGGATTAATAGAAATTATTAAATATAATCTCTTCTCACAACTCTACTAGCAAGGTTATTTTCAAGTTTGAAGAGACAGAGGAAGCATTAAATAGTTTGTTTTAAATAATATTAGTTCTTGATCTCGCAGGACGAACTTAATATCCGGTACTATCATTATAAAGCTTTAATCAAAGTGCACAGTGGTTTCAACATTTGATGTCAGAATGTGGGAATTTTTTTTGAGACATCGTTTGATAAAGATAAGGGATGTGGTACTTTTTATTAAAAAATAATGGTAAGTATAGAGGTTATTAATAGGAGAAATATATAGACTGGTTGAAAATCCTAAAGAAATATTCAGTAGGAGTACTGAAAATCATACTTATCTATTAAGTTATTGTTGATAAACGCACTCATATTTGATAGAAATGTGATGGATTGTAACGATTGTGACCAACTATCACCTAGCTATCCAGTTTGTAAACCCATGACTAGCTGAAATAATTTATTTTGCACATCTTTATCAACTAATTGGTGCCACTCTCAACAATGCTTGACTCAGATTATGTTTAATGAGGGATCTTCTTCGCAACAATTCTTGTCCAATTGGTGCAAAGAATAAATAACATGCAGTTCAATACACTTGAGGTGTACTAATCTTGGTATAAAGAGAGGAGGCTACTAGAACACTAATGAATAACACAGAGATCATTTATTTGTATTTTATATCAACATTACTTTATTTATTCAACTTTCATCATCGGTTTCGTCATCTTTGTACCCATGTTTACGAATTTCACCTAATCTCTTTCTTGCAGAACTCAACATATTTTCAAGTTTCAAAATTTCAACCTGCTGTTCCATTTCGATGGTCTTACCCTCATACGGTGTTAATTTACTCAAATCAACATCATTTTCATAGGGCTCGTTTGTTTCCATCAATTTTTGAACTTTAGAGACTAAAGTTTTACAAGCACCTGAAACCAATGTGGATGCTGTTTCTAAATTGTCTTGAGTCTCAGAAACGAAGTTTGCCTTAACACGAGAGGCAGCCACCAATTGTGCAGTAGATGCAGCTACTTCGTTGGATGCTACAATCAATTGTTCGTGTGAATTGGTTTCACGGAGGACTCCGTCAGCGGTTTGAATTAAAACATTAGTAGCACCAGCTACAGCTTTCGAAGCGCTGATCAAACCTTCGGTCCATCTATTGTTCTTTTTATAAAACTCTGTACGAGTTTGTTCTCCTCTTCCTTTAGCGACAATTTCCTTTTGGGATTCAGTTGAGGCTTTTATTAAAGTAGAAACAGCTTCTATGACAGCTTGAGCAGCACTTAATATGGCGCCATGTACTTCCAAGTTGCCACCTTTAATATTTGGATCCCTTAAAAGTTCTTCAAGGAATTTAGAAGCCGATTTCACGGCTTTGGCAGTTTCAGACATCTCATCGTCAACAACCTTGTCTAAGTTTTTCAGGGTAAAGTTGATCCCCTTGGTAGATCTTAAGGTTTCTACATAGCCAATAAGCTCTTGTAATGTGTGCTGAAGCTGAAGATTAGAATCGATGACTCTGTCAATTTTATCATCGTCATCCTTATATTGATCTAAGGACTGAGATGTAATATTATGGAAATAAGTTTCTGTATCATCTAAACAATCAGAAACTAAATCCAAGATCTTTTCTTCTGAATCTTGAGGAATAGCTCTTGAAATTCCTTTAGCATTGAGCATCAAGTCATTGATGGTTGTAGTTAACTCGGAACTGGTCAAGATTATTGCTGAATAACTCGAGTCATCTTCGTAAGTGCTTTTGCCGTCAACGATAAAGCCGTTAAATACACTAGCAAAATCTGAAGCCAAATCTGAACAAGCTTCAATTATAGTTAACAAGTACTCTGGAGATGCATTTAAATTTCCAGCCTGTATTGGAGATGCTAGTTCATGCTTAGTGGCTTGAACCCTTTTAATATTATTATTCAAAAATAAATCAATTAATGATCTCAATTTATCGATATTTCTAAGAAGAATTTGGTCAATTTCAGCATTCACCATTTCATCTTGATCATTCTTTGATATAGCCAATTCTTTTAATGCACTATCCAATGATTCTTGAGTAATTTCCAAATCCATTTCTTTTTCCTTCAACTTTTCTTGTAATGTTTCAGGTGCCAAGCCATTTAATTGCAGATCTCTCTCTTTCAATTGTTTCTTCAATTCATCAACTTCTCTTTGGTGATTACTTATGATACCAGATAGGTTCATGGATTGTAATTTTCCAGATTCGTTTATTTGAGAGTTCAACTCTCTAGCTTCAGTCTGTAATTTTTCAATTTCTTGGTCTTTACTGGCTTTCACTCTATCAAGGTCCAATCTAGCTCTATCACGTTCACGAATTAAATCAGCTAATTCTATATTTTTCGATTTCAAGTCTTTTTCAAGTTTTTCTCTCTTCTGGATAGATTCTTGAGCACTACTTATTTTTTGTTGGATCTTTTTGAACCTAGCTAATAAGTCTAAATGTTCTTGACGCAATTTCGAATACAACTTAGCTAATGATTCATATTTTTTAGACCAATTATTAATTTGGTCTTCTAAGTTTTTAATCAATTCATCTTTCGAAGCAACCTGCTGAGTAGCATTGGTGTTAAGTTGCATCAATTCAGTTTCTAAAGTTTTGACTCTGGAGTCGTACTGTTGCAATAATTGCTGGTCATTATCATACTGGTTTTTGAACATCAATAAATCATGTTCAAGTTCAGACACCCTTGAATTTTGTTGCTGTGTCTGTTGTTGTTGCAACATTTGTTGTTCTTGTAAAAATTTTTGCTCTTGTTCTCTTTGTTGCTGCTCAAATGCTTGTTGTTGCTGCATCTGGGCCTGTAATTGACTCTGGCGTTGGGCTTCTAACTCTTGTTGGTATCTTTGTTGTTCAGCCTGTTGGTTGAACATACCAGTTTGTTGGAGAAATATCAGATCAACAGCTGGTGGTTCACTTGGTGGTTCAAAGTTAGAAGTAGGTTGAGAAGAAATTTGAGGAGTGGAGTTCTCAGTAGAAGGAGCAACGGATCTTGGTCTAGAAATATTTTCATCGCCATTTTCACCTTTTAAACTTGGTGGAGCGTTTGGCAATCTTGGAATTGAAACCAAAGTAGTCAAGAATTTGATAGATTGACAATCAGTAAAAAAATCTCTTAACATAAAATGTTGAGAATCAAATCTATCAAATAAAGCTTGTAAAGCATCATCTTGACCCAATTGTTGATACATAGCTCTAAGCATTGAGGTGCAGAACTTGTAAATCCCATAAGCTTCACTTATTAAAGGAATTAAAGCACTAATCCTACACAAATTATTAGGAGTCTTGTTAATTGTAGCAAAAATGAGTTTTTGCAATTCATCAACTTGATCTTGCAAATCCATCAATTGTAATAAAGCTTCATACCCTTCGTTGGGATCATTAACAGCTCTTAATGAGATATATTCTTCATATTCAAACATCCCATTGAAATGAGGATTGTTCCTATGAAAATCTAACTTTCTTAAGATGAATTTATCATATTGATTAATTAATCTTCCATAAGCGTTTCCATGAGTTGGAAATATGTTCCCTAAAGATGCAATATATTCTCTATTTCTATAACCATCTTTAAGCGTATTAGGATGACCTTCTTGTAAAACCTTATGAATAGTAACTAAAGATTTAAACAATTGAACTTCATCGCTTTGTACAGGTTGGATTTTAATTGCATTCCAAAATGCTCTAGAGTTCTTATGGTCCCAAGTATAGACAATACAAGCTCTGACGTGTTTTCTCTTTGGAGGGACCTCTTCAGTGTTACAAGCTTTTTTCACACTAGTTTGAAGATCTACTTCAGCACGACTCATTTTTTGGTTTTGTCTAAAAGTTTTATACTTCAATTGATAACTAGTAGTTACGGCCTTACCTCTAAGGTGCTACGAATGATATGAAGCCTTTTGTTTCAAGGGAGAGCAGCTTGCGCATTTATCACGTCCAACTTTCTCCTGTGTTGAATGGTGGGTGCACTAAGCCTTGATATATTCGGTTGTGCTAATACTAAATTAAAATGACTTAGAAAGCTTCACCTGTTGTTACAAATGACTTATAACTGATACTATCAAGTAGCAAGTACAAGAGCTTAAAGACGTATTATAGGTTTGGAAGACACCGGGCATTATTAGATGTATCAATTTATTTAAAATTATTTAGTGAGTACACACGACTAGTTAAGAATCCAGCTAAGCCGAAATTAATATATAACAATAGTGAAACAGCTGGCATGACCAGGAAAAATAAATGTAAATTTGTAATTAGTGGGACTAATTAACACACCATTAAACCAATGACAATTAGTAGAGCTGCTGAACTGATGAACTAGTAAATTGATGAAATCGAGGGGATTCAATCAGTTAACATCACTAACATTTAGATCATTAATTACTAGGCTTATATTTTGTTTTACCAAAATCAAATGGTAAGTATCTATATTTTACCATGTGTTGAATTTGTCTTCTCATAGTTAAAGTAAACAAGATGATAAAGTACATTAATAAAATTGGCCAGAAAACAGGGATATCAAAGATTGAAAAGAATGACATAACCAAGGAGATTAATACTGCTCTGGTAGCATAGTACCAAAACTTAAATTCAGGTAATCTTCTAATAAAAGGTCTGAATTCATCATCTTCTTCGGTCTTGTTAGGGTCATCTTCATCAGGTAATCCTTCTTCAATAGATTCATTTCTCATTTCTTGTTCTAATGAAGGGTCGAATTTTGGAGTTAAGAATGCTAACAATAAGTTCAATAAATATATTCCTAACGCATAACAGATAATGTACCATCCTTGGGCTGTAAATATACGGATCATAAATAAGAATAATAATACCCCAAATCCAGTCCATCTGTATGTATTATAAGGAACTGATTGATCAATTAATTTTTGATAAGTGACGAGCAACTTTTGATACTCCACGTATGCTTTGGATTCTTTTATCTGATCCATCTTTAGACTAATGTGTTATGTAAGATCTAGGATTTAAAGTGCTAAGGTTCACAAAAAAAAACACCTAGCTTGTATTTTTTTTCACTCAACAGGATCGCGAAAAACTAAAATTACTGCGGAAAAAAACTCTATCTTTTTTTTGTAATTGAGATCTATTTACAGATTTTAGTATATACACGGAAAATCAACTATGATAAGAAAGCATCTTTGGTTCTACCAATGGTGGAAACTTCCCTGGTATCATTATTGAACTTCCTGAACAATGTGGTACCTTTTGGTGGTTTCTTAGCATTAATATCAGTGATCACGGTCTCTTCAACTGATTCAGGGAGAATGCTTGGTAAGTATTGTTTCGTTAATTCTGACTGTTCTGATTTTGAAAAGATTAAAGGGGTTTCAATCAACTCTTGAATAGTAGTTTTATCTGATTTTTTAATCAACTTGTTCTTGAAGTCTTTCTCCAAGCTAGATATGATTTCTTGTTTCTTATCCGATCTTTCTTGTGGAGACAAATATTTACACAAGTTTCCATTCAAATCAACAGCCACTTGTGATTCCAAGGAATTGCACAATTCTTTAAAATGTTTCTTTTTTTGGTTGAATTCTTCTGCTGTAATTTGTTCTCTATTTTTAGCCAACTCTAATTCATAAAGGTAATAGTAGTTAGCTTGTTCATTAGCTTCTTCAACTGTCTTACCTTGCTTTGTTAACATGTAAACATTTAAAAGTTTATTAACAGATAAAGTTATGTCACTTTCAGGCAACTCGATTAATGAAATAATTTGTTCTTGGAATCTCTTTGATAAAAGCTCATCTCTGTTCAATGCTTTCTGCTTTTGTTTTATGATTTCTGGTTGCTGCAAGTATTCCTTTCTTGACATGTGACTTTCTTCCTTCAAAGCTTCTTCAGGATCTGTAATTTCTTCATAACCAAATCTTCTAACTCGTGGTTCAAAGTGTGGTGTTGGTAACGTCAAATGTTTTCTTAATGCTACCCCTACAAATTTTCTTAATGGATGAAATGGGTCATAGTAAAATCTAACATAACCTGGTTCTAATGCAAATATCGTGTGATCTTTCCCAATACCACAGTTTTCTCCTGGATGAATTTTTGTACCCCTTTGTCTCATAATAATCTGGCCTGGCTTTACAAAATGACTTTCAAATACTTTAGGTCCTAATCTTCTACCGGCAGAATCATTTTTATTGGTCTTTGATCCTGAGACTCTTTTGGTGGCTGTACGAACCTGTAACAAGTTCACCAACGGATTTCTATTTATGCTGGTACGAACTGTATCAAATGTACTTCTAAAGAAAGACATAATTAGGAAAGTAACCCGTGTCTTATGGTGTCTATGTTCTCTTTGTAGCTAGAGTTTTACCTTTAACGAAAATTTTTATGAGTGAATCGCGGTCCTAAAATTACTCAAGGCAAAGTATATTTTAGTCTCTCCAAATATGTGAGTATTTGAAGGCTTAACTGCTAGGCGATAGATAGCATTAAAACACATAATTTGCTGAATTGGAAGAAAATGTATGATATCCCTGACCAAAGTGACAATTTAAAGGCTACGTTGCAATCCATAGAACCCACTGAACTAAACTGAGTTTCATATGTTTCAAAATAAAAATGAAATAACAAACCCCCAAGCTGAGAGAAATTGAATTCAAAAAAAAATGAGCTCCGAGACGGGGAATTGAACCCCGGTCTACCATGCGACAAACGGTAATTCTAGCCACTAAACTATCTCGGACACGATCTTCTTCAAGTTATTCCGGAGAGAACTTTCTTTTTTTACTCAAACGGGAAAAAAAAGGAGTAAGCTTCAACGATATCTTTATGAACTATAACTTAAAATTTTCTTTAGAGCCATAGGACTCTAAAATATACTGGGTTTTTCGCTATTCAAAGGTTACCCTTTTTATATTTTTTCCCAAGCAACTTATGTAATGTGTTTATTGTTTAGATAATACATGATTAGGATTAAAAAAAAAAGCTTGAAAAAAAGAGTAAGCTCACTCGAAAAAAGAGTAAGCTCACTAGAAAAAAGAGTAAGCTCACTAGAAAAAAGAGTAAGCTTAACCACTCAATCTACTCTCTAAAATATCTTGATTGTCGTAGTATTACCTTTTTATGGTGTTGAGGGTAATGTTGTCACCACCAACAGGAAAGCCAAAAAACGAT
Organism: Yamadazyma taylorii; assembly: GCA_030583035.1. NCBI lineage: Eukaryota > Fungi > Ascomycota > Pichiomycetes > Serinales > Debaryomycetaceae > Yamadazyma > Yamadazyma taylorii. The sequence continues at coordinate 933,993 of JAJMHJ010000001.1, read as the reverse complement.
TCTTATAGGTGCTGAGCATATATATTGATCGGAATAACTTATTCCATGAGATCCCGTTCATCATATAGAAACAGTGATTCTGGTCCTTTTGGTTCAGATCATACAGAGAATTTGAATGCTGATTATTCTATACTTCTTAAATAACTATAACAATATCATAACTCTTTGTTACCATTTAGTTAATTTTCCTGTACACTTTTTTTTTTTGCTTCTTGATTCATCTGTTATATGTTTCTGTCTGACGTCCCATTACTTTCTTTAAATAACTGCGAAACTTGCAAATTTTGCAATACTGCTGCAAGTTTTTCGGTTGCAGCATTTTTAAATTATTGAAAAAAAAACGAAAAATTTTGAACAAACAACAGATGAATATCAAGCTAATCAGACACTTTAGACATACTGCCAGATATTGCAAACCAAAGACTGAAGAGCTCAATGTATATAGAATTCTAAGTCGGAATAGTAACAATTTGTCACTGGGAGTTGTAGGACTAGCTAATGTGGGAAAATCGACCTTTTTTCAAGCTATAACTAAAACAAAATTAGGAAATCCAGCTAATTATCCATTTGCAACTATTGATCCACAAGAAAGTAAGATTGTGGTTGAAAGTGAAAGATTAGATAAGCTTTGTAAGTTGTATCAATCAAATAAGAAAATTCCCACCTCTCTTAAGATCTTTGATATTGCTGGACTAACTAGAAATGCATCAAGTGGTGAAGGGTTAGGAAATAAGTTTTTAAACGAAATCAGACAAGTAGATGGAATATTTCAAATGGTAAGAGGGTTTAGAGACGAAGAAATTATTCACATTGAGAATGATATTGATCCTGTTAGAGACTTGGTTATTGTAATGGATGAATTAATCTTAAAAGATTTGGAATTCATAGAAGGGGGCATTGAAAAGCTAGAAAGACAATCAAAGAAGCCCAATCAACCCAAGGATCAAATAAATAAAGAGTTAACCTTGTTACAAGAGTTACAAGATTTGCTATACGAGGGGAAGAAGTTAACAAATTATGAATTTAAAGATCGGGAGGCAGTAGAAATGATCAGAAAGTATAATTTTTTAACTATTAAACCAACAATATATTTATTAAATGTTAATGAAGAAGATTATATTCGTAATGATAATGAATTCAAACAAGAAGTTGAAGATTGGTTGAAAGAAAACTGTCCACATGATAAATTAATGTTGGTTAGCGCTAAATATGAGAATGACCTAGTAGATAATAACTCCACTGGCAGCAAATTAGCAGATATAATTTCAGAAATGAGACGTTCATTAAATTTAATTTCTTACTTTACCTGTGGAAAACAAGAAGTGAGAGAATGGACAATTAAAGCTGGAACCACCGCATTAGATGCAGCTGGATTGATTCACAATGATTTGAAAACAAGTTTTATCATGGCTCAAGTATATAAATACGCCGATTTGATTAAGCTAAAGGAAGTCAATGAATCAGATTTGAAAGCAAAAGGATTACAGAATAAGTATGGGAAAAACCATGTTGTAGAGGATGGAGATATCATACTATTTAAGTCTTCTAAAGGAAAGCATTAAATTATAGACCTTAGGAAAAATTTAAATATAGACACATATGTAAATAGAACAAATAAATAATATTCTCTCTTGTTTGTCGTATCTTGTGGCACTTTTAGTTAATACTCGACATTCAACAAGACTTTGTACAGCAATTTTTTTTTTTTTTTTTTTTTTTTTTACTTCATGATGTGAACAAGACCCATGAAATGGATTAGCTGGTACATCCAAAGGAAACT